>CM067267.1:8556944-9156944 GCA_034195605.1 Santalum album | reverse complement strand
AGACTTTATGAGCTAGTAGAATATGAATATAATTTTTAATCTAACAATTAGAATTTCTTTCCAGGGATTTATGTGGGCCCCACATTGGCAGCTCTTATAAGACAGCTTTTCATAAAGTTTGCTGACGGATAGAGCCTTCATTTTAAAAGTTGAAATATCAAAGAGATCTTGACCGCACGCGCGCACGCACACACACACACACACACATACATACATACATATATATATATATATATATATATTATATTAGTAAATGCACATGCACCCAAAAAGTCATGAACTTGCAATATCTTCTCCACCCTTGCAGTTACAAGGAAAAGAGATGCAACTGGACCAAATCCTATCGGCAGTTGTCAAACCAGGGCTTTCGCAAATTAATTTTTTGGAAATTACTTGGAGTATGCTGCTATGTGATTAAAAGGAATGAAATAAATGAGTTGGTTCACTTGAGCAAAATCATTATAAAAAACACAGATAAACACAATTCGCTCACTCAATACGAATTGATTTGGTCCAGAACTTACAGAAAGGGACGCCAGGTAAAATGCAAAACTGAATTTCCAGCACATAAAAATCCTGATCATATAAAATAAGAAACTGTGTTTCTTTGAACAATAACATCATTAAACAACCATATAAATTACCTGATCGAAACTTTTCCCTTGAACTCTTGCCCTCTCTTGTCTTTCCTGCTTCAGTCTCCTAAATAGTCTCAGCTCTATGTGGTCACTAAGGATAGTCCGTGGCAAATCTTTCGCCCCAAGAACAGCACTCTGTGGTAAAGGTGTACGCTCCCCTCTTTCAATTTCAGCCATGTAGCAATTCGGACAAGTGTATTCAGCCTGCCCACCATCATTCCTCCGTCCATTGAATAGTGCGCAAATTTGATGTTGCCAAGCTTCGCACTTGTCACATTGTACCCACTGCACAAGATCAAAGATTCAACCCAGTGATACTTGGAACAGGTACAAAATATTGAAAAGAACATAAAATGCTAGAGCTAGTGATCTTTGGACTGCTTAGGCGGTACAAAAATAATTCATTCAGAACAAGAACTCTTTTATGGTACATTTCAATATATAAATTAGTTCCATAAATAAAAAGTGTACATTTAAATTAGTATTAATATCTTGAAATACTCAAACTAATAACCTTGCACTTACCAATTCCATTGCAAAATAAAAAGAGAAAGCATAAACTGATTTTACCTATTAGATTCCTATTTCCTTCCTTAAGGTGTATCTGTTCGAAATGAATTACAGTATATGCCAGATTTCCCGTTCTGGTACAGGAAAGATTCTAGTTCGGGAGCATCCATCCCAAATGGGAAATTGCCAGTTGACGAGAAATTTATGGTAATTCTGATTTAAACTATTGGACATCCTTGAAGAAAATTAGCTTGTATAAAAAGTAGTTAATGTTGTACCCATTCTTCAGTCTCCTCATCATTTTTCTTCTTATCCATCCTCGTTTTTGGAATAGCAGCCCCATCAACAGCTATAGTGTCACCACGGGACTCATTATAGCAAGGAACGCAGAAGTAATGCCTTGTATCGCCAGCTCCCATAGTATAATACATAGCATTTCGCTTAATGCGAGCGCCACATGGTGTACAATATATTGGTGGAGGCTCGAAAGTGAGCTTCTCGACAGCACACAGTTGGCAAGAGTTCTCACTCATTGAATGTTCCATTGCTTGATTTTTTTCTGCCTTTGCTTTACTCTGCAGAAACAGACAAGGAAAAACCTTTAATACATCCGGCAAGGTCCATAAGGCAAATAATCACTTTATCCAAAAACAGTGAAGGAAAGACATTTAATATATTCAACCAGGTCCAAAAATGAGAGTAATCATTTCGAAATTATTCAAACAACAAAAGTCGATGTAGTCTCATTTCATCATTGCACAAAGGAACCATATGTGTATTATGCATAATTATTCAGTTTTGACACTAATAAATTCCTGGCCTTAGTTTATTGAATCATGAGAAAATTCACAGATTGACCTGGCCCACCCATCGTCTGAGGCCTGTAATATGCTCCCTAATTTGTTCTGGTGTGAACAATTCAGTCAATGAGACCCCCTTTATTTTTGGCTTTCCAGACTTGGTGCCAACAGCATTCTCAGCAGGCGCTTTAACAATTTCCCACTTAGATTGACTGATATCCTCCTCAAGTTCAATGCTTTCTTTCTTGGCATAACCAACCGACCCTATAAATATACTAGATTCCCCCTCAGGATTTTGGTGATAAAAATCATCACTATCATCCTTCATCTGACTAATGAGGGGACTCCCTTGTCCACCGCTTACAGGAACTTCCAGTTTCACTTCACTAAACTCGGATTTAATTGGCTCAGAATTGTCACCGTGCTGAAATTCATAGTGCTGTGAATTGTAGTGAATATGAGGTTCAGTAACAGCAGGTACAGATACCATAGAACTTTCACTCTTGGGAATAACAGATTGGAACTGCTGGCCTGCCTTTATCCGCTTGACACTGGGCTGTAGGTCATCTGAAGTTTCCACAACTGATGGACTAGACATTGAGGCCAATCCAACAGCTCTTTCTCTAGTATCATCGTAGGATTTATGTGATCCGTTGATGGAATTGGGTAATCCAGAATCCACACGTTTCTTATATTGTGCTTGCAGAAAATTTCTGACAGGGACACAAACTGGGCAACTGGGGTCATGGCAGTGCTTGTAATGGTTAAGCAATATCCTGGTGGGATGGCAACGCGGATGAGGGCAGTGAGCCAGATTACAGCTCTCCAAGTGCCTCCACAGCCTTTGAGCAAAAATACAATGCGCTTCTGGGCATTTCCCTTCTGGGGCTGCACATCGACGAGCGTGGCGCATGAACAAAAGCCAACGCTGCTGATTTTTGAATTGCCTCTCACGGTACGTAAGCCCAGATTTACAAGTGGAACCATTAGAGCTCTGGGGTTCTGCGGTGTGTAAAGGAGCAACAGCTTGACCAACCATAGACCCAGTTGAAGAAAATTTATTGCTCTGAGCTTCACACTGTGCACTTATCTTGTGACAAAACTCCTCTTCTGCAATTTCCCCATTTGTCAAACTACCCAACATCAGAGGTATGTCTTGTGATTGCGAATTCCATTGGTCCTGCATCAGTGATTCTGATTGTGCTCCAGTGGGGAGGCAGCTAAAAGCATTTTGAGGAAGTGAATTTTGAGGAAATGAAGTTTGCTGGAAATGATTTTGCAAGTCAGAGAGCTGTAATTGTTCAGAAAGTTGTGACTGCAGAACATGCTCGGGTTTGGCCTGATCGGCTGAATCTGATTCTAGCTGTGACTGACCAACAGCATCTTTCTTCAACAAAAGCTGCTGCTTTTGTTGATGATTATGCTGAACAAACTGCTGCTGATGTTGTTGTTGATTAGATTGCATGATATTCTCATTTGATGGAAAATTCATCTTGTCTGGTGGATCCATCGATTGTGGTTTTACCCGGGCAGCATGCTGGACTTTGTGTAGGTTTGAAAGATTGCAAATTAATTGGGAGCTAGTTTGTGATATAGCCTGCAAGGTTACTGGATTTGAATTTTGAGCATTCGTCAATGACCCAGCAGATGAGACGGGGACATAGAAGTTCCCAGAACTAGAAGGGTCCGAACAGCCCACTCCATGCGCCTCACCTGTCAAACAAAAGTTTTATGTGTGAATGCAATGGTCAAGAACAACAGAAATCGCATGGCACGTGTGAGAGGGTGATGTAAAATAGAAGAACACAAAAAAATGCCAGGGAAAAAATTGGAACTGAAGGAGGAAAGGGATAAGGGGGTCAAAGAAGAGAACTTTGTAATATTCTCAATGTTCAATATTCTATGTCTGAATAAAACCCCAAGCAAGATGCTCTTATATACACATCTGGACCTTATTATAAAAAGGAAATAAAATCCTAAAGATTGCTAATTATTAAACTAAAGAATCTAAATTATAATTCCGATAATTCTTAGATACCTTGCACCAGTGGTCGCTGATGTTGGTCTTGCAAAGGTTTGGAAGAATTACCATACTGCTTTGCAGTCAAATAACCCTGAGCTGTGCCAGGTCCATTCTCAATCTGTAAGTTGCTCCCTGTAATTCCAAGTCCACCATTTAGAGCCCTATTTGAAAACCCGTAACCTTTCTGCTGCAGTTCGGTCCCGATTCCACTACTCATTTGGCTGCCAAGGTTGTGTAATATACGGCTACTTTGACCCCCAACGCGCTGGTTCTGCTGCTGTGACTGTGACACCATTGTAGATTCCACACTGGAAAACCCACCACCATAAGTTGTAGCTTCCCGACTCATGTACGACTGATTATTACTGTTGTTATTAAATCCGGGTGTAGGAATCATTTTGCTATTGGTTCCTTGCACGCCCATTGAGGATATCATGTTGTTTCCAGAAGAACCGACAGGAAAATTGGGCACAGATTGCTGATATCCATTAGACAGAGCTCCTGCAAAGGTTTAAACCAGATCCGGAAAAAAATGATTACAGTGGTAAGGAAACAAATTTGGGAAAATCACCTTTTTGTTCCCCTGAGTCTGAGGTTAGCGAAACTGGCCAATTTCATCCAGGAAGCTTCTAGATAGTGGCCAATTTGATCCCTGTACTGTTTAAACCTTCAGATTTAAACGGATTTGGTTTTAGATGGGTAGATTTGGAATTCAATATGTTGTCCAGAAAATAAGTTGAGGAAACACATCTTTCCTCAATACGTAATACTTTTCCAACATGCTCCAAATGGAGGGGGTGGGGGGGAAGCAGCCCCAGCACTTTCTGGTTGCTAAGTTCAATTATAAATTGCAAATCTACCTCTATCTAAAGCCCCATGTGCATGGCACATGTGGCTTTTCCATTCAAATCTGATGTTTTTCCCTTAGTCTAAGGACCAGTTTGTCAACTTTTTAAAAATCCCGGGGACTAAATTTTCCACTTTCAAACATGAGGGACTAAATTAGAGCTAACCCCAAACTTGGGGCACCAAAAACATAACTTCCTCAAAGAATTATAAATAGTATAAATTACCATCAGATGAACTTAAGAAGCTGCCACGGATGCTGGCAGAAGACCCTGAATTGACAATACTGAATGCCATGCTACTACGGCTATGACCAGCTATCATGGAAGTATCAACAGAAGATGTAACCATCAAGTTTGAGCTCCCAGGGTGCGACATACCAGGGGTTGGTATCATGGTACCAATGGTAGAGGAGGAGTTAAGAAGTTGTGGGTACTGTTGGTTGTGATTACTCAGGGGTAGGCGCTTAATCAAGACATGTAAACGACTCTCCAAAGTTTCCAGATTCATATATTCATCCTAACATTAGATGCACATGAACTACAAGTTAGTGAATGAGTATCTCACTGAAACACAAGACATTCTACACACAAATGGAAGTAACAGCATAAAATACCTTTGTGATAGCAGTCTTAAAAAGCCCCTCCTCTAAACGTCTTACAATATCGAATACCCTCCTTGGTTGTATTTCATGAGCTTGATGCTGCCTTTGCATCAGAAACTCGTAGCTGGAAATGAAATTTAAAATCAAGTAAACATTGAGTAGTCTCCAATTGTAAAAGTGATAGAAGGTAGGCACATAGCTACAAGACAAACATTTTGCTGTTTATAAATCCAACTTAGTACATGGTCAAATCAAACAATACCCACCACCAATAATTACAGAGGAATTAGGTTAATTGAGTGTTTGCGGTTAGCTGGTAGGTGTAACCATTGTGATTTTGAAGCATTTTGAGATAGGGCTGTATTCTTTTTGGCCGCAGTAATTTACTGTACCTTGTGCCTTTGATTTGACCATGATTTGCACCTATAATAGTTGTGGGAAGTGAGTGGGGCTGCCCTTGCACATTCGCCCCTGTAAGAGTAACCTAGTTGTATATTTCAACTGCTTATTTTGCTGATTTCAATCCTTTGATAGCAACATTTTGAGTTGCTCTATTTTATCATGTTCTTTATATATAATGGAACCTGTATTTGAGCCTATGATTAGCATGTGATGTATGCATAATAAGATCTTGAGCATTATTGGTTAAGTGACAATGGGTGGAGAGGATTTTCCTCCATTTGCTATTGCCATTAGTATTGATTCCATCTTGTATTAGACTGTTTTGGTGCTGTATTGGACACTTTGGCATATGACTATTTGCATGCGATTTAATGCATGAGGATCATCATGTGATGTTCGATATTGTTTTGGGTTAATTTGAGATATGAGTTCGATACGATATATCTTTTACCTTTCGGTAGAAACCTGATTTGATGCCGATCCTTATCCGTTTATTGTGTTCTTGTAAGACTGTTTTGGTGCTGTATTGGACACTTTGGCATATGACTGTTTGCATGCAATTTAACGCATGAGGATCATCATGTGATGTTCGATATTGTTTTGGGTTAATTTGAGATATGAGTTCGATACGATATATCTTTTACCTTTCGGTAGAAACCTGATTTGATGCCGATCCTTATCCGTTTGTTGTGTTCTTGTACTTGCTGTTTTCGCTGTCCCTACTGAGCGCTTTGCTCAACCCTATTTGTTCGACTCTTTCAGGTACAAGTCACGGGGAGTGAGGACAATTTGGAGCATTAGCCAGCAAAGCGGACTAGACCTTTATGTTTAAGTATTTGGGAAATAAAGCCACTGTTTTGGCTATGCTGTCGACTTATCACTTTTCGAGTTTTTAAACCTTTGACTTTTAATACAGTTCTATTAAAATAATTAAAACCTAGCGGTGCCCCCCAACACCCCCCCCCCCCCCCCCCGGGCGCACCTTTTCCAACCGTTAGGTTTCAGGTTTGTCAATTAGTTTAGTTTTCTTAACAGCCCCAAGTCTAATCAGATTTGGCAGTGTTACATTAGATCTAATCATTTAACTCTATATATTTGTTTGTGAGTCCTCATAATTATCTGAAGAACTAAAAAGTAAAAACCTAATGGTGAAAATAATCAAATATTTTTACCTTTTTTTTTATTCAACCCTAAGGTTTTATTTTTCTAACTTCCCATCGAAACTTTCACCAGTAAAGCAATTCAAGTCCCACCCTAACTTCTGTCCACTTCCATCCATCTTTGTTGAGGTACTCTCCCTACTGAGCATTTTGCTTATTTGGCCAAAAATTAATACATTTCATGAAAGGGTAAAATAGTAAACTCTATAATTTTCAGATTTAAACATTTTAAGTTTATCAAATGGTTTAAGAAAATTCGATATTTAAATATCATAAGTTCATCAAACAATTTGCATTACTTTGAATTCAGCATCTTGAAGCCTTGAACTCTTAAATTTAATCTTAAGTTTTCAGCATTCTGCATTCAATTTCAACAAATAAGCTCTTACTAACATTTATGAGCATAAAAATTATCCAACTACAAAATAACAAGACAGCTATGCACAACTTCCTATCTACAGCAATACCAGCAACTCATCAAAACTATCATATCAAGAAAATGTACCACCATCATTATGAGTTCCGTAATAATTCCCGGATCGATGAACAAACCGAAGCCTCAAAGTGCCTATGATGTGACTACCACTACTCTTTACTCGAGATCGAAGTAGTTGATTCATTCATTCCCCCACCCTAGAGTTATCATCTAACAATGTAACAACTATTTATATGAAAAACGATGTCATATACAATACGAGTATATGTAGTTCATTATGCATTCAATAGCACATTAACAACACACATGCACAGTTTGTATGATCCTCCATTACTTAAGTCCTTATCTCCTACATATGAGAAACATGTGATCACAATATATTTAGTATAGAAGATCAATTTAATTTGAAATTGGAAAAAGGAAAAGAACCTACATGTTGACAAACTCAAATCCACAAGGGTTGTTCTGTTTTTTTTTTTTTTTTGATAAACAAATAAATATATTCATGGAAAGGAAGAATATACCAAGCTTTGAAGTAAGCCAGGAAATCCACCAGTTTTTTTTTTTTTAAGTTCTTTTGTTTAATAAACTGATAAATTTTTCACATGGGAGAGTATACAAAGCATAGCAGGAAGATAGAAAGCCAATGTTAAGGAATAAAATTTCTTACATCTTATCTTGCATGTATTTTCGCGCTTTTAGAAGCTCAGGCTCCATACTGCCTTTGTTGCGATGACCGCCCAACGCTTGCAATTGGACAGGAATAGCATTTCCATTCTGCTGGGATAGTCCATGTAGCGGAGTGCCAGCCTGATTAGGCACCTGTCCTGAGATGTGCCCTGATATGTGTGCTTGCATGTTCATCCTTATCCGTCAGGCTTCTAGAACAAAAGTAGCACATTACTCAGTGTCTTACAGTTCCAGCATCTAAGTGAATCTCTCATATCTGACTGTGCCTGGAATGGTGCATCTTCATCTACTCATGTTGTTTAAAGTAACTAAGAAATAAAATTTAAAAGTAAAATTCAAAGATATCATACTACTTTGAAAGTAAATGTTGGCTAAAATCTATTATACCATAGCATTTTCCATGGCCACGTTGAGATTCAACACGCTTCTTTAATTGCTTTACCCATGAAGTCACTGAATCCAAACTTTAAATACCTATCCTTCCAAATTACTTAAAAATGTACACCCAATAACATAAGTCTACATAAGCACGTAACATATAAAAAATTCCTCCGTCCCATTCCATGATATTCCAAGACTCAGGATTTAATAAACCGCAGAAGTGTTTCCCAGTGTGGGTTTGAATATGTGTAAGCTAATCCATGAACCCATGTCTAGAAAAAACAACCAGTAAAGAGCACATCATCATCCTATTTTAAATCTTCTTTCTCATAAAAAAATAAAATAAAATAAGGTAAAGAACTGTTAGCCCTCCATCCAACCAATGTTTAAGCATTTGAACTTAACAAGCTGGACTTGAGCCTTAATTAGCTATGATATCAATAATTTAAAAGGCTATATAAGGTATGATAGAATGAAATTGAATAGAATGTAAAAGACTTTAAGCGAAGGAAAAAGTAATTCTTATTGGAAATACCAACCTACTGTCATTCCCAACATAGTTCAAAAAGAACTCAAGCATGGGAAATAGGCATCTTACCCTCGCATGAAGGAATGTCCATTCTCGAGCTCTAGTTTATAATTTTTTAATTTTCCTTTTTTTTTTTTTTGGAGCCATGACAGGTAGGATAATTGAATGAGGCATTTCTCATTTAAATACATCCCATTCCATTCAATTTCGTTCCATCATATCAAACATTGCCTTAAAGCTTTATTATTTCCAATAATTCTTTGTTATACTAGCAAAGAAAAAGTTTCAGATGGTACTAAACTTTTGGCTATACAAAATGATGATTTTTGGGAAAGGGACTTCTTGCACTTGAAAAAGAAATGAATGCTCTCTCTTATATGAAGGAATATGCGCATGATCATAATGGGAAGAGCTTATAGCAAATAAATTAGCATAAACGAGATATAAAGAAGCAAAATTAAATTAATGCTGATCCATTTATCAGAATCGGCTAACGAATTTTTGCCAGAGTTCTGTTCTCTCATGGAGGATGTTATTTAAAGGAAGATTGGAAAGAATTATTTGGGGTCCCCGTTAGTCATGGGAAGTGTAAGCAGAATTCAGGACAAGCTTGGGAAGAATTAATGCAGAAACATCCAGAAATGAGGCAGTAATCTCAAGCACGCAAAAAATAAAAATGTTGATTCAAATATCTATCAAAAACCTTGAACGATACATATTATAATGTACGGATCATTCCTTTGTTGAATCACAAAACTATCAACAGCCCATTCATCTATATGTACATGGAAATATTCAAATGTATGGGGAAATATAATAATTTATGGTCACTTAAAGTTGAACAGGATAAAAAATATGCCTAGATTCAGTCCCAAAAAAGTTAACAATTGTTCCAAAGAGCAAACAAACAGATTTAAATAATGACCCTAGCTCAACATTTTGATATAATCACAAGAAAATACAGTTAGTTACAGAAAATAAAATCCTCGGCAGTCTGCGCTCAGTCGGACAAGTAAGAAGTTGCAAATTTGAAATGAAAGCGCTCAAGAATACAAGGACCCGTGGCAGAAAACTTAGTGGCGACAATGAGATGCCTGTAGAGCTGTGCGTTTGAGGTCCTTAACTCTTAAAAGTGAAAAGAACTTCTTGTCACTCATTCGATAAACTAAAAATCGACTGTATGATCAGTCGCCATCAAGTTAAAACGGCACAATAACCTTTTTTTAGAGCAAGTCCGAGACAAAATAGCAATGGGTCGAAGCACTACTTCTTCTACACTACTCCAGTAAGCCAAGGACCCAATTGTATAGATACGTAAAATAAGGACGAGATTCCCAAAACAGAAACATATGCAATACACCGAGTTCAATTGGAAAAGAACGACTTGGGGAATGAAAATTCAAAGTCAGTCAAAACCCTAGCCAACCGTAAAAGGGATTCGCTAACCTCAAGTAATAAGAAGAAAAACTAGAGAACTAGGAACCCTAGGAATAGAACAGGAACCTGTTGGATTCGCGAATCCGGAGAAGATGGAGCTTCAATCCGCCGGGTGGAGCAACTCGATTCCAGCATAAGTTTGAATGATACAACACCGTATCAACCGAGAATCGACGGATTGCAAAATGCCAGACGCGAATTTCGCAAGCACCAACAGAGTCGAGGTCGGGACAAGAAGGAGGACACGGAAGGAATTTTGGGTCTATTTGTGTCTTTCGATTTGGGTGCTTACGGAGACAGATTTTTTTTCCTTTTTTTTTTTTTTTTTGGTGTCAGGAACAAGTATGGGGGAGTTCGTTTTTTAACTCTAATTCACTACTTCCGCCCTGAAAAGGTTAAATACATCTTTTGGCAGAAGGAACAATTCTTTGACGTTTGTTAATGATTTTGAAAAAAATAATAAAAAAAGTTAAAAGCATCGGCACTCTTTCACAATAAAATAAAGAAAAAGAAAATACCATATCATTTTAGTTTTTAAAAGGCACCAACCTGTCCTGACGTTTGATAAATAAGTTTAATTAATCTTTAATCTTAAATGCATGCTAAATTAGTGCTAGTTAATTAAGAAGCATAACCATAGATGTTGAATATATGTAATAGTGAAACTATTTGTTTACAAATCAAAATGAAGTGGTTCCGTATGTTTGCTTTGAATGAGTCCATTCTCTTGTTTGCTCAGGGGCAATCCTACTGAGAGTGTTTGGTACGTACTCTGAATAAGTTATGAATGCTTCTGAGCAAATTAGAGCAATTTTTTTCGTCCAATTCGTTCAACACATCCATCGTGGCTCTCTCTCTCTCCCTTTCTCTCTCTCTCTCTCTCTCTTTCTCACTCTAGCGACCTATCCTCTCTCTCTACAACCAACACTGGCAACCACAACAGTGACCCCCTCCTCTACCGCTGTTGCCAATCTCTCTCCCTGTCACCTCTCACCTCTCACGTGTTATTCGATTTTTGATGACTTGAAGGTTTTGGGGTTCGAACTTGTGGTTTCTTTTGTTCTTTCTTCTTGTTTTTTTCTCTAGATTTGGAGGATTTGGTTTTGGATTTAAGGTTTTTCTTGTCCCATTTTTTCAGATTTGGGGGCTTTAGGGTTCAAATTTAGGGTTTCTTTTGTTTTATTTTTCTAGATTTTGGGGGATTTGTGGTTCGAATTTAGGGTTTTCTTGTTCTATTTTTTCAGCTTTGTTAGTTTTAGGGTTTAGATTAGGGTATTTTTCTTGCTCTATTTTCTCAGATTTGGGGGGTTTGGTATGAATTTTGGGAGTTTTCTTGTTTAATTTCTGTAGATTTAGAGATTTGTGGGCTTAGATTTAGGGTTGTTTTGTCCAATTTTTGTAAATTTGGGGATTTTGATTTAGGGGTTTTGAATTGGGATTGTGATTAAGGGATTTTGATTCCAAGATTAATTAGGGTTTTGGTTTTTGCAAATTGTGGGTAATGAAATTTAAAGTTTGTTTTTGCAAATTTAGGTGAAAAATTACATATTTTGGTTGATTTTAGGTGAAGAAATTTGTTAGTATTTTTTTATGCACACCTAAAATTCTTGGTGTATACAATGTGTTCGAAAAAATTACAAATTACCTAGAAAAAAAAAAAACCTCCTTTCAGTCCAATTTTTTTTTTCATTTTAATTGGAATAAAGAGAAGGAAAGAAAGAGGAAGAAGATGAGCATAATTTTACATAAAATGAAAAACAAAAAAGAAGAAGAAGAAGAAAAAAAAGGAAGGTGGTGATGATGATGGAGAGGTTTATCTTTAAAAGCCTAAAAATAACTTTTAGCTTCTAATGGTAAACTAGTGAAATAATTTAATTTAGGAGAATTTGGTTTTAAGGTAATCACAAATTCAGATTCAGTATCTCTAATTACACTTCTTAACAAATCAATGGAATTTAGAACAGGTTTCAACATTTAGAATTTAAAGCTTAATTTTATCAAATGGCAGGTCTAAATAAGCAGCATTTTTAATTTCATCCTTATTATTGTTTTTGTTTTTTTATTAGTTCATGCCTCCATTTATTTTTACATTTTACATTAATACAAGTGTCAAGCCCGGGCGTTGCCTCGATAGCTGTTTAATAGTATCAGTCACACTTACCATAAGGTCGAACAACAATTCTAAAACAAATGCAACCTTATTCTCAAGCCTTAACATGTTACATAGTTTATAATTTCTATTAGACATTATATTGAACACAGTGTATAATTTAAAATTCATTTAAAATTTTGTAACTAATGAGAACAAATGCCTTAAAATGGCAGAAGTTGAAAAAAAAGTAGAGCATAGTTCATTTCACAAATGAAGGCATAATGTTCATAAAAGAAAAAAATCTGACATGAACCATAAATCATCAAGAGGAGTAGGTTGTCAGTCTAAAAACATTCATATAATAGAAGTAAATAATTCAAGTGTAAGAACCATAAACATAACCATAAAATCAAGGTTGTAGGAATCTGAAACATTTCAAAATATGGGGAAAGTAACCTCCCAAAAATTTAATTTAATTAAAAAATACTCTATGATCAATATTCTTGATGATAACTTGTGTTTATAATTATCATGCTCAGGAGCAGGTTGGTACAACTATAAATTATACAATCATTGCTTAAAATATGAAATGATAAAGAATGATGAGTAAAGTAGTATTAATGATAGCCTTTAAATGGAAACCATCTTTCATCAAAGAAAGGCTTGCAAGCGAAGCACAAAATCCTAATATATCAATAAACAACAAATGAAACATTAATTTCATAGATCCTTTAAAAAACAATAATCTAAAGAAGAGGATAGGATAGGATTCAAGGCTGAATAAATTATAGTTTCCCAATTTTCTTGATGAATCGTAAAAGACCTAAAGGCTGAAAAAAATGCGAGTAAAGTTGCAAATACAAATCTTAATGCTTGGATAGACTATAATTGAATCAATAATTCAAGGGTTCTCAAAAATGAATATTAATTTTACAACACAACCATCTAACTCGGCTGAAGATAATGCTCGTCAGCTCTATATTTCTCCATTCTTAGTTGGTGTAAAAGACCTCCTCAAAGAAAGTAATTTGGATCGAAACTGAAAGAATGAGAAGAACAAAGGATCAAAGATCTTGGACTGAATAATAAAATAAGGAAAAAGACAAAAGAAAAAACATTAGTATCAAAACAACTCATTTGAACAATAAAAAAAACCTTTAATATGATTGTATAAATTGATTAAAGTAGTTAACAAATAAGGAATAACATTCCTTAAAATGAAAATTAAAAAGAAAATTAGTATGAAATTAGATTGATGTGAGGGCTTGCGGGTATAGGACCCCAAGAGTTGAGATTTTATGCTGGAATTTGTATTAATTCATTGAAGATGTGCTAGAGGCAATATTGCTTTATGCCTTCATCGAAAGTATGCTGGAAGTAGTATTGCTTTATATCTTCTCCTTGCGTTTTATTAGTTTTGCCTAATAGGTTTTCCCCGGCATGGGGATAGCCTCGTTTGCTTCGTGTTATAAGCCATCCATGCCACAAATTCAAGGTTTATTTGAGATCAAGTTCCATTTTGGGGGCTTTATTGTTGATTGAATTTAATCGAATGGAGTGGAAAGGGTTTAGTCTTAAAATTAATTAGAGGGAGTGGAAGGGGCTTGGTTTTGATTTGAATTTAATCAAAGGAAGTTGAAGGGGTTTGGTCTTGGGGGGAGTTTTTGATGAAACAACTCTTTATTTGGGAGGAAAGCTGGCAAGGGGTTCTACACACAAGAGTTTTGAAGAGTTCACAAGCAAACTTCCATATAATACCGCAAGGTTATATTTGCTTCTACTTTCATATATTATATATAGATCTATTGTGATATCCCTAAATTTCTAGTTAATCTTAATTTGAAATAAATGGTAAATATGAGACTGATAAGTGGTTGTATGGACAAATGACACATGTACTTTACACTAGAATTATATGTTGTATGTAATTTAAACATAATATAACATATAGTATAATACAATATAATATTATATATATATATAAAAGTGTAGGACATGTGTGTGTGGGTGTCAAGCACCAAGTCGACCAGTGCATTTTAAAAAGGGAGGGGGAAATCTATATATATATATATATATATATGTAATATACTATGGTAAGTAAACTCAAAGGCAAACTGTGAAGCAAAGGAAAAAAGAAAAGAAAAAAATGAGGAATAGGAGAGGGGGAAAGATGAGAGCCGCAAGGAGGAGGAAGAAAGAAGGAAAAAAAAGAGAGAGAGAGAAGAAACGTCAAGCTGCCAAGGAAGAAAAAAGAGGAAAAAAATAAATCTCAACCTTGCAATCAATCCATGTAAGGATAATCCATTCTTTGTAAGGGTGATCTAATTTTTATAAGGAAAAAACTATTCCTATGCTTGAGATTTGTTCGTTTCAAGGAATTTCAATCCTTTTATTGAAATAGTTTGATTCCTATTGATTTTAGTTAAATCTATTGATATTTGAGCCATATTTACTGTTTCGGGCATTTTCTGATATGTCTGTATTGATTTGTTCATCCGATTTGTAGCTGTACGTATTATTTGAGCCTGAACCAGTTGATTTGGCTATAAGTGAGAATAATTGTTTGAACCCACTAACCCAAGTATTGTTGTTATAATTGTTTGAGATCCTAAACATTGATTTGAACGTGGTTGGACCTATTTGTTCAATCCCACTTATAACGTTGGTTGATAAATGTTAGTGTTCGAACCCATTGACTAAGATGAACAACCGCGAAAGTAGGAATGGGAGACCCGTGCTTGGGTTAATGCACGTATGAGCCGTAATGGCTGGTTGACGGGCCCCGATACATTGAGTAGACCCCGTGCTTGGGTTAATGCACAAAAGTTGGACCCCGTGTCTGGGTTTGAACAAACACACTGTTCATGACCTTATGGGTCTCTCGGTAGTTGATGGTTCAAGCTAAACTATGTTGAATTTGTTGTGTTGATCCTTATTGAATATGCACCTAATTGATTATCCCTTACTAAGTATTCATTCACACTCACCCTTGTTGGTTTGAACCTTTTTCAGGTGGGTCCCGTACGAACGTGCCATACGAGAGTGGTGGTGGTGGTAAAAGTTGAAGGGTCATTAATAGTTAAACTTTTACGCATTTAGTCGTTTAAAACTCCCCTTGGGGCTGTGATTAATTCTATAACACTATATTAAGTATGCTGTTTATGGTTCCACTTTTGTGTTAATAATAGGGAAACAGTTTAGTGGACGATGGATAAGTGCACCTTTGTATACCTGTTCAATACAGGAAAGGTGGGGGTGTCACATCTATAAATTACATTTAACCTCAAAATCCCAAAATCAAATAGCCCGAATCAAAGTGGAAAGTCCCAAAAATTTGGAATCCCTAACCCCTATGATTCAAATTCAGAACCCTAATTCCAAATTAAAAATTGAAATCCCTAACCATATATTCAAACCAAGAACCCTAGTCACAATTGAAATCACTTATTTTCAAAAATCAATACAAAACTCTAAAATGTAAAATCATCAAACTCTAACCTAATCCACAATTCCCCAAATCATAACCAAAACTAAAATCAAATCCCCTAGACTACAAATATCCCCAAAATGCAAAATCCTAAACCCTAGCCAATCCAAAAAACCCCAAATACCATAACTAAATCCAAAATCAAAACCCTAAAGTTGCAAACAACTAAATCTACAATTCACAAAATTTAGTTGAGGTCGCGACAATGGCACTTGTGCTAGTGGCGACGCTTGTGGCTATGATGTGGAGGAGTTAGTGCTTGTGGTGGCGATAGGGGATTTGGAAAGCTGTTCGAGGGTCTTAAGAATGGATGAGTTTGGGTTTACCTCCTTCTTAAATGGGAGAGTGGCGTCATCATCGTGATCGAAATGGTTTCTCTTGTCCACCATGAGGGGGAGGGGGGAGGGGGGGGGGGGGGAGGAGATAATTGATTCGAGGAGGGAGAGCATGTTCGTGAGGAGGGCTGGACAAGCTTGTTATTTTGAAAAATTACCATGGCTAGTTTTGTAAATAGGCATTGAATGCCCATTGTTGAATGAATCCGCACTCTTTCCATTGTCGATTTACAGGGCCATTCAGCAACATTACCAAATGCACTAAATGGCCTATCTACTGAATGAATCACCAATATGTGACATTTAGCACGCAATCTATGGTAACAAATGCCACCTTACATCCCTTGACTTTTTTAAATAGATATTTTTGTCCGTTATAATTGAAAAATGAACAAAATACATTTAATATGTGATTTATAATTGTAAAATACCATACTCAACCAATCCAATTTTTTTATTAGATATAGGTAAACATCTCGATCCCGCTAATCCGGTTGTTAATGTTGGAAAATACTCATAAATTAATAAAATTTACACACGAATAAGAAATAGATTTACAAAAAATTAAATTGAATATGAATGCAAAAAGATAGAGATCAAAATTATTAACATGCTATAATCATATAGAGAAACATATATGTATAATATTGTATAAAGATTATAGAGTAGAAATCCTAGCATAGCCGAGTGAGGCAATTCAAGCCTCTATTCCAAGGAATTATCTGTCGCCTTGCTTACACTATTTTGCGTGGCGAGTCACTCCTTAATGGTTCACGTGACCTTTAAATGGAAAGAAGTCAGGGTTGCCGATTAAACGAGACCTTCAAATGCCCAAAAAGGTTCACGAACTCAAAGTACACTCAAGAATGTTGAAGAACTTGTGAGCTGAAAAACACTTTCGAATAAACAAGGATGCTTGGAAAAAATGGGGAAGAGAAGGGAAAGCTCACACTACCTGTGTTTTTTTTTCTTAGCTCCACAAAAAAAACTCTCTCTAAAATAGGCACAAGGAAAGCAAATCCATAATCAAACATAAAACCCAACTTCCCCTCCCAAAAAAAAAAAAAAAGAATTTCCAAAGCAGTAAAAAAAACTCAATCTCCATGGCAATGAAAGGAACAAAGTAACAAAAACGAAATGAGCATAATACACTCCACTTCAAACTTGCACTTAGTGACAGCTTTCGTAGTCAAAAGGTACTCAAAGTGGACTCTACCTTGAACTTGACCCTTGAATTAGATATTATCAATAACACACACAATACGCCCTGATTAAATGGGTGGTCGAGTTGACACTAGGCCGACCATGTGCACAAAACCATTTCACAAGAACTACTAGGGATTGGCTTGATTCCCACGGTCACAACCATATAACGCCTCTCACATATATAGTCCTCAAAAGTATATATGAATTGATACATGCAAAAGCTATACTTCACATTTATTAAGAGTTTTAGAAACTCATATTTCATTTAATATACCATAGAATGTCAACATAGTGGTACCTTAAAAAGCTTTCAATGTATTATAAAGTTTGTTGATTGGTAAAATACATATAGCACCACATTTAACGACTTGTCATGTGATTCTCAATTGTTTATATTTGTAAATGTAACAAAACACCTTAATGACTGGTTTTAAATGGTAAATCAATTCTATAATGGATCAAAATCTAAAAGCGTTTGAATCTCGCAAGCCAAAAAACTTTTATGATTTAAATAAAAATCAAATTAACTTTAAATAATGCAATTTTTTGTGTTTATGAATTGAAGTGGTTCCACAGACCGAATCAAATAATTCTAATTGTAGGCCACATTATCTAAAACCACTTTTCATAGTATTCTAATGTAGGTTTCGACTCATCTAAAATTATAGCCAAAAAAAGGTGTAAATTCATAATACCTGTGATCGCTCCCGATTCAAAATGATCTAAATGAACTTAAAAAACCTTAAAGTCTCACAGTAAGAAAATGTGACACCCTCACCTTTCATATACTGAGTAGGCATACCAGGGTGCACTAATCCATCATTTACTAAACAGCTCCCTATTATTAACACGAAAAGTGAAACCACGTACATCATACTTAATACTATGTTACAAAATTTATCACAATCCAGAGGGAGTTTAAAGCGACTAAACCCTTAAAAGTTTAACTACTAGCGATCTCTTTCCCCTTACCACCACCACCACAATCGTACAACACGTTCTTAGGGAACCCACCTAAAAAAAAGGTCAAATCAACAAAGGTGAGTGTGAATGAACACTCGGTAATGGATAATCAACCAGGTGCATGTTCAAGAAAGATCAACACGATAAATTTAACATAGTTTAGCTCAAACCATTGACCATTGAGATACCCATATAGGTCCAACCGCATTCAAAACAACATTTAACATTTCGACAATTATAATTTCAACAATTGGGTTAGTGGGTTGAAACGGTTACACCCAATCATAGCCAAATCAATAAATTAGGATCAAGTAACAAGTGCAACAATAATCCGGATAAACAAATCAAAATAGACATGCCAAATAATGTTCGAAACAACAAAAGGGAACCAAATATCAATAGGCAGAGATATATTCAAAGAAAATTGAGATATTTCAACCAAAAGGATTAAAATACCTCGCAAAAGAACAAATCGCATGTAAAAGAATAGGTTTTTCCTTACAAAGAATAGACTACCTTTATCTAAATTGATCACAGGGTCGAGATTAGCCCATTCCCCTTTTAGTGTATTGCTCCTCACGCTTCCTTCTCTTTCTTTTTTTTTCCCCTTTTTTCTTTTCTCTTCCTCACTCTCTTTGCATTTCTAAACTTTGTTTCCATCTATACTGTTGAAATTGAATTTTACCTAATTAAAGTAGGCTTAAAACAGTTATGAAATTTTTTATGCTTAGGATGAATAGATTTATATTTTTAAATTATTAGAAAATTAATAGACATCAATATTTTCGGATGTTGTTTCTATTTACACGATTCAACATTTTAAAAAATACATTAAAAAAAATGGTGGAAACCACAGAAAATGGGAGAGGATCCCAATCCTCCCCTTGTTTGGTTAATGAGCTCAAAACCTGAAATCAATGATCATTATTCCATAACAATGACCATATGCTGGAAAAAAAAAAATGATGATACAAACCGTACCATAAACCGAGCAGGGAAACGGGTGATCTATTTCAACTGGGGGAGTTCATTTCCCCGTTCAAACGGGTCCCCGCTGAATCTCATCCCCTTTTATAAGGTATAGTACGTTTTCACGATGAAAATTGATTTCAACGGGGGCTTGACAGTATCTTTCAACCTTTTCCTTTTCCGCCCTTTACGGTGGGTAGGGTAAAGACATTTTGTTTTATTTATAATTTTTTTTTTATCTTTTCTGCTTGGTTAGTGAGAAATCGTAGGAAACGCTCCCCACAAAACAATAGAAGATTGTGTTGTGCAGTGGGTCTACAAACTTCCTTTCCGCCTTTTGCCTGAAGGAGGTAAGAGGATCAGATTCAGATTTCCCTGTTTCCCATCTTCGTAGGTTAAAAGTTTCTTGGTTCAGCAGGTTTCCCATGGGGAAGATAGTTTCACGTTTCTTGGTCGGATTTTTGGTGCATATCCTTTCAGTTGCGGCTGCTTCTGCCGATCGATTGCACATATGGCCGATGCCGGAATCAGTGACGTATGGGCATCACAGGAGTTATCTGAGCAAGGATTTTAAATTGCTCACGGAGGGCACCAAATATGTTGATGCTACAGGAATATTGAAGGATGGGTTCTACAGATTCATTGATGTTATCAAAGGGAATCATGTTATTGAAACCAATTCTTCCAATTTTTACCACTTACCTGTGCTGCAGGGGATTAATGTGGTAATTTTATCCCCCAATGATGAGGTATTATTATTATTTTTTGGTACGGCACATATTTTTTTCGTTATATAAATTATTTATTTTGGTTTCCTTTTCTATTGGACAATTAATATATCAAATTACCAGAGTATATTGGGATGAAGAACAAGTAATTTTTCTTAAGGATCCCAATTTTTTGTACATAAGCTCCCACCTGTTCGGACCATTCATGTATGGGCTATGCGTAGTGCTAAATTGCAATATCTCAGATTACCTGGTTATGAAATGCAATTTCATTTTACAAATCTATTTGGTTTTAATGGTTGAATGGGTACCGTGCCATTTGTGGCAAAGGATAAAATGATTTTCTTAGGATGGACGTATCACTTGAGTATTTGCTTTTGTTGTTTCTTATTTATTTAGTCATTTTTTGATTGGTAGTGTCGGTCAACATAGCATTATCTTGAGGGGTTATATGGTTTGTGGAAAGGTCTATACCTCAAGGCATTAGATTCCTTTGACGCCAACATATCTTGGACTTTTTTTGCTTGGAACTGCAGAAGTTGGTTTTTGGAATCTCAGTTAGATTCAAATAAATGGGTAGAGTCTGAGTCAACATTAGTGTAAACTAAGGATATATGGGAATTAAATGTTTTAAAGTCTTTTATCCTATTTTTAATGTCTTAATATGGTGGAAGATGAGATGAGATTTTAAAGTTTTCTTCACAAGTTATGTTTCGGCCTTTATCCTATATTCTATTCTTTGACTTTTATATTAGGAAATTATTTTATTTTTATCAAAAAAGTAAAAAATATTTAAAACCAAAAAATAGTAGGAAGTTCAAATTCCTCGGCAAACATCCCTGAGAATCTTGCAACTTAGCATATGGCCCCTAAAAGAAGATGGAAGCACTTCTTTTCTTTGCACCATCTTTTAATATATATATTTTTAATATTAAAATTTTAGCGATTGATTATCTAAAGACATTTTCTTATAGGATTGCACACGTACAGAAGATCTAGGTGCAATCCTGTATTGATAACTTAATTTCGTATGTTGTTTCGCTTTTTATGATGGTGAAGATCTAGACTTTATGATTATAAATAGTATTGAAAACTTATGATTTGTAACTGCTTCCTTAATAGAAATTTCTCCATGTAGTGTTTTGAGTTGTAAATTACTATAGGGTCTCTTTAGTCACCTATCGAATATTAAATTCTGTTATTAAGAATTGTTCTTTGCTTGCAGTTACAATCTGGTATCAATGAGTCATACCAATTATCCATCCCTGCAACTAAGAAGGAGCCTTTTGCATATCTTAAGGTGGGCCCTAGTTAATGTTTTTCTCTTTTTATCTTTAATTGCTATGAAAGGATGATGGTTTGATTCTATGAGTCTGATGTCAAGCTAATGATCATAGACTACTTTGCTCCTTCAATTCACCTTCAGATCTACAAAACAGCTTTGTGTGTATGTGAGAGAAAAAGCGGGCTTAGGGGGTGGAACGAAGGACTTGGAGATTCAAAAGTTTGGGTTTGCATTGGAGCATATTCACAAGAAAACGATTTCATTTTTCCTAAATTTAAATTTGCTGTTGCATAATAGCTAATTAATGTGAAAACATAAGTAACGGGAATGCCCATAGTATAATTGAACTTGGTTATATTCTACCAAGGTTTTAGGATAGGTTCAAGAACCTGTCTTGAGGTAGTTGTTAATCTCACTAGATTCTAATAAGAAGTGCTGAAACATTTAAAACCACTCAATATAGAATACATCTGTAATGTCTTACACTAAGAAGAATGGACTTTAATGCAAGAATAGGACTTCTTTGTAATTTTAAAGCCATTTTATCATCAATTGTCAATTACAAAGTTTATAAGAATATTTTTAGTGTCAAGATGTTGATGCTTCCAAAGATCAGAAAGCAGCATTGACATAATACCCGCTTACAGTCAAGCATCCTTAGAACAGCTTATGGTTTGCAACCGGATGTAAGTCAGTTATCTGTTTGTAATTTGTGTCCCGATGTTGGGAACTGATTTATACAGTACATAGACTGTATACTCAAACTCTTTTGTGCTGACTATTTTTTTTTACTAATCTGATGACCGGAAAAAACTCCTAGTAAGCCCCTACAACAGTTTATGGAATTTTATTTATTTCTCTACTTCTGGAAATTGATACCTCTGCATGTTGTAATTCTGACACATTGAATCTAGCAAACTGCACTGGTGGTTGTAAGGTAATCAAATGTCCGAGAAATTCACAATGAATTAAAAAGAAAAAAAGCAGGAAACGAATAAAATTTTTATACTGAATCATAGTTGTTATTGGCAGATTGGTGGTTGAGTGTATTCGTAAACTCCACATGCTTGAATGCTGTGGATACTTGTGTTTGTTGAGTGCTAGTGAGTACTGGTTCAAGTCCTATAAACAGAACTGAGGTCACAGGTTTGAATATGTGTTTGTGCTGAATGCCATGGCTAGAGTATGCACTGATCCGGATAGCAATTGCTTTTAGGAGAGCAGCTAGAGCTTGAGTTCCTAAAAGTTATGATTTTTCCTCTCCCTTGTGTGCTGCTAGAGCTTGGTGGTGGATCATTTTAGATCTGTAAATGGATAACATGATAGGCACCAAAGATCTTTTTAGTTATAAAAAGATAAAGAATGATGGAGATGTTGACATGGCTGTCAGTTTTAAGGTGTGGAGTATTTAAATTGTTCGGCAAGGAAAAAATGTGTGAAGGGCTCTGCTGTCTGACATGTCTGGGTATTCGCCGCTTGAAATATTTTTTATGGCTAATTAGTCTATTTCCTTTTTTCTTTCCCTCCTAATAATAAGATATTTTCTGGTTTCTGTTATTATCGATTCTTGTATCGACTGACTTTTTATGAAATGCTGCAGGCACAAACTGTTTTTGGTGCACTACATGGCCTGCAGGTCATATGTCCATCACTCATGATATACACAGTTATTGCCACTTGGATAGTTGAACTTGTGCTAATTCTTACATAATTTATGTTGGCATGCAATTTTTCAGACATTCAGCCAATTGTGCTATTTTAATTTTACAACCAGGGCTATTGAAGTTCCTATGGTCCCATGGACTATTACTGATCAGCCAAGATTTTCTTATCGAGGGCTTTTAATTGGTGAGAGCTTTTCGCATCGTGCTTGTCTGATCCTATTTAACTGATCATTGATTTTGTCTCTCTTATACTGGAGCATTTGTCTACCATATACACCTGATGACACCAGTATAAGCTTTTTACCATCGAGCTTGTGTCGGTATTATCTATTTCTGCAGGAGTATCTTTCTTTGTAGGCGCACTGCTTGCAAACCTTAATTTAATTAAATGGAGCCATGACTTTGGTCTTCTATGGTACTTTCTAAGCATGATGTAAATTATGCTTATCTATTAGACTTGCTTATTATACATTTCTGAAACAACAGACTTAAGCTGCCAGTTGTGGTGCGTGGTGATAGGTCTAGCATGTTCCTGTCCTGATTGGACGCCAGCAGAAAAAACTATATATAAGTATGCCTTTCTGCCAATCATTTATAAGCACAATTTATTTTCTCTGCCATGCTCAAATCACACAGCTGCAGTGTGATAATTTAGCATTCATATTGCTTCTGTAGTTTTTGGGAATGCTGTCGCTACATTTAATAGTTACATTATACGGAAGAAAACCCAAATTTGACCTGCACCTACTCTGCCACAGCTAGTCATCAATTTGAATGGATGGACACATCAATAATTGACCAGCACAGTAGACTATCGATGTGCTGGCCTCCAATAATTGACTATAAATGAGCTGGACATCTATAGTTGACCAACAGCGTTGACTTTCAGTGATCTGAACATTGACTAACATCCACCCTCAAGCTAAAACATGTTAACAAACATGCTCTGGCTAGCTACAAAGATGAGCCCAATGATTTTAACAATAGAAAAACCCTAATTGAAAACAAAACAGAAACAACTTCAGATATGACTGGCTTTTTCATCAAGTCCTTTAGACTTGCTTTGGCGACTTCGCCTTTTAAGTGACAAGGGAGGCAAGAGGATAACACTTTCCTCAAGTCCTTCCACCTGTGTGCGCAATTGAAAACATGAGGGGGTGGGTGTTTGATCATTGCGGAGTCCAGTAGTACAGCAGCCAAACAACAGTATATCTTCCAGGGGAAGGGGAAAAAAAAAAAAAACACTGCTTGAAGGAGTAGATCTGATTTCTGGTAATATTGGTCCAAACAGTTAGTACAACAGTGCTCTTCCAATGCTGGCGAAAATCCCTAATCCCTTGGTGTCAACTGTTGGGGATATTATCTCTTTTCTTTGTGGGGTAATACGATTGCGGTAAAGAATTATGCTGCTGCAAAATGGGAACAGAAGGAACAAAAAGCCATGGAACTGTCTCTGATAGGGAAAATAGAAGTGGATAATAGAAGAAGATGACTCTGACTTCCCTTATTAGTAGCTAAAACAAACATACGAAGAGGAAATGATAGGTGGTTAACCTCGGCCAAGATAGTTAGCCAGGCCCTAAACTATTATAAATAAAGATCTTTCTTAATTTCGGGTTCACTGATCTCCCTTTCTCATTCATTTGTGGCCTCAGTAATTAATTAAACAGTTTACCGTAATATATTATCACATATTGTCAGCCTCATTAATTCAGCTGTAAATCTTCCAGTTCCTAAATTTCCTGTTTATAATTGATTACTTAATGTAAGACAGCGGTGAGGAGAGGAGAGAAATGGGAAGAAGAATAGGGAGATAAAAAATAATGTGCAAGGAAGGGAGAAATTCGAAAAGGATAGGGAGGTAGGCAAATAGGCAGTTATTATTTCTAATGAAGTTTGCTATCTGTTATTGCAGCATCGATAAAAGAAAAGATACTGTTATCTGTTATTACAGCATGCGCATATATAGGCTAGCGCCTAGGAAGCACTGACACTTTGGAAACTTTCCATGCTCATTTTCTACATGTGTTGGACACAAGCATGTGTAGGAAATGCCTTGGCACATCAAATAATTTTAATTTTTTTTTTAATTTTTGAAATTTTATATATTTATTTTGAATATTTGGGAATGATGCAAATGTGGGATGGGATATGGGGTGGAGACAGCCAGACATGGGGGTGATTTGGCTCTTTCAGCACTTCCTTTTCGCTTCGAGTTAGGAAAAAAATGAGTTAGGCATATATACAGACATGTGTGTTATGATATTTTAATAAATATATATTTAAATTAATTGCCATATCCTGTTGCATCCATATCTCACATATTCAGGTATGGATGTGTTGGTGTGATGTTCTTGTATCCATTTCCATGCTTTGTCGGCTACCAACCTAATGCAATAGGCTGGAGACAAGTGTCAATAACATAACAACCAAAGATATATTGACAGAACACAACTAAAATGACCTGTTCCTTGAGTTGGCGCCTAACATAAACATAGCCAAATCTTGCATGTAAAGGTCTTGCGGCAGTACCTTAATGACTTGAAATGAAAAGTAAAGGCCCAATAGTTTTAGAAGAAAATACTACAAGCTCGTGGAGAATGTTTCCTATAACTCTACACATCAAAATAAATAATGCCTAAATATCGAAAAATTAAACATCAATAAAACTGAATAGTAATAAGTCTAGATTCCTTTGGTCCTTAAGTTTCCTCTTTCTCAAATTCATGTCAAACTATAATTTAGGCACCATATAGACCCCTTATATTGTCTATATACTTTTTCTATTGAGCTAATTTTATATCTAAATTCACATTGTTGCTGACGTGAACAAGCATTATTCAGATACATCTAGGCATTATCAGCCCTTGTCAGCGATAAAGAGTGTAATCGATTCTATGGCCTATGCAAAGCTGGTATGTACTTCAATATTATATGTTTTTTATTTTAGGCAGTTGTCCACTGGCAAGTTTTAGTTTCTCTTGAATGTAGTTTGAAGCCTGTTTGGAGAAGAAGACTTGGTGCAGTTTTAAAACTTTGGGACAATTGCCTTAAACAAGTCATTTTTAATGAGAAATGTGACAGGTTCATCATTTCAAAGAGTAATTCATAGTGCTAGTCTGCTGGTTTAGAAGGATCCCAAGAAAGAGACTAACTATTGCTTTTACTTGTAGGATTAGTTTTCCTTTTGATAGTAAGCAAACCTGGGTCATTTTTCTTGTGGTTTAAGCTCTTTCCCACATACTTTTTCCAATCTCTTCATAATGGTTTTGTCCTAAAGGACAATGGTTCTGATTTTCCAGCTCAGGATATTGTCAGGCTACACAAGCTGATCTTTTGTTCCAGTTCTGAGAAATGATAATTATCTTCTTCAATTGTTGTAAATAATGCAGTCCAATTTGTTTTGGTAATGTTAAGCTTGATTTTTTGTTGAATCCTTCTTTGAAATGCAATATTTTGTCTTTTTTAAATGACCTCTGTACTCTGACCTGCATTTGACAGAATGTGCTTCACTGGCACATTGTAGATAGGGAGTCATTCCCATTGGAGATACCTTCGTATCCAAAACTCTGGGATAGTGCTTATTCTGCTGCAGAGCGGTACACAATGGAAGATGCTGCTGAAATTGTTCAGTGAGTTTCCTCTGCATCAATTTAAATTCAATGCCTAAAGCGAGCTCAACTATTGTTCCTAATATTTTTCTGCTGATTATCTACAGCTATGCCAAAAAGCAGGGGATAAATGTCTTGGCTGAAATAGATGTTCCAGGACATGCAAAATCATGGTAGTTATGATCCTTCACTAATTTCCCATGGAATAGATTTGTCCTTTCCAGCTTAGGTAATTATTTTATGGGTTTTTCTAAACTGCGCCCAAGGGATACATGTTAAGAATTCCTTTTTTGGAATATTTACATTTCCAATGCATTGATTTATCAACTTTTGCAAATTTCAATGCATTGAAATGATGAATATTTCTATAATTAGGTTCTTAACATTTGTTCTTTGGGCAGAGGTTAGGAAAACCCTTATTATATTATGAGTCTCTATTTTCGATGCTCAAGTGATTCCACCTTAATTAATTATTTTTATTGGGATTATCTATTTTTAATGTTCAAGTGGTTGTAGGTCTTATGTATGTTATGATTATTTTTTCCTTTGGTTCTCGTACAGTAGATCTTGTGATTCTTAGCTTGAGTAAGTGGTCCTTTTTAGGTTTTTCTCCTAATCCAAGTAAGGTGACTTGAAGCAGGTTTCGAACTTCTTGTCATGTGCTGCAGCTTTGCCTAGAATTCTAAAGTTGTTCAAAGTTTAGTGTGTTGAGAGAGAGAGCGAGAGAGACAAGGAGGGGGGGGGGGGGGGTTTGCTAAAACAAACCTAGATACTCCTACAATAGGTATGGGGACCACATATTAGTAATATTTGAATTAGGGTTGCTAGAAAGAACACTAGCTCCTTGTGCAAGAAATATTAAACTGCCAAAGCTAGGCCATAACCTACATGGCCCCTTAGGCCCACACACGTGCTCCATCAAACCACTTAACACACTCCAACACTCCTCCTCAAGTTAAGCATAAATACTAATCCTGCTTAACTTGGATACAATAACTTCGAACTGTGGTTTGAATAATCCTTTGGTGAAGATCGGCACATAACTGATCAGTAGGAATGAACAATAGACATGGGACTTTGGTAACCACCTGTTTAATAATGAAGTGACAGTCAACCTCGATGTGCTTCGTACAGTCATGTTGGACAGGATTGTTAGCAACGCTAATGACTGCCATATTATCACGATATAGATGTCAATGTGGCCTCTACACCAATAGTAACTTGCAACTTGGAGAATGCCCCGCGTAGTTTTGGGAATACATTGGCTTTGGTAACGGCCTGTTTAATAATGAAGTGACGGTCAACCTCGATGTGCTTCGTACAGTCATGTTGGGCAGGGCTGTTAGCAATGCTAATGACTGCCATATTATCACAATATAGATGTCAAGGTGCCTCAACACTAAAAGTAACTTGCAACTTGGAGAATGCCCGTCTCACTCACATAGTATCGGGAACTCATTGGCCATTGACCTAGATGCTGCCTCAGCACTCAAACAAGGAACTATTTGCTGATATGGAAATATCAAATTCCTACCAAGATAGTTGGAAGTTCCAACTAAGAATCCTAATGAACCTAAAAGAAGGATAAAGGCCAACAAAAATTACTTGCTTTTTCAAGAGGTCTGCCTATATATGTTTTGATCGCCAACTCATAATAGATCTAGTTGCATTTTCTTAGAAAACACACAGTTACTTGGGGTAGATCTCCAATCATCAATGGAGCCAGCCCATTGTGCATTTGTATGATGCCTTAATCTTCTTGTGACCGTGGTTGGTGTAGAGAAGTCCTTTTCCTGGGCAAGATTTCAAATACCGGAGAACTAGTGTTTCTAAAGGTGCTAGGTGCTCTTGAGGCGCTACGGCTTCACTGACACCTTGTGAGGTGCTTGCCCGATGGTGTGAGGCGCCAATTTATAAAATACTACCAATATATCTTGCAAATAGAAATTAACATTCAAATGACACATGTCATCTCTAAATAAAGGCCAAGTGTAGGAAATGTATATATAAGTTCATTAAAACTATAAGTAAGAAAATAGCAATGTAATTTATGCATCTAAACTTCCTATTAATCTAATATTCAGCATTGAAAATAATGTAAAAATCCTATACTAAATCTAATATTTGGCATCATCATAATCTTATCAAAAAAAGAGAGGATAAGGGGAAAAAGATAAAGAAGGGTGAAGGAAAAGGAAAGAGAATAAAAAAATAAAGAGAAGAGAGAAGAAAGAATAAATATGAGAGGAACCCCTAGGAGAAGGAAAGAGAAAAAAGAATAAATGGGAGAAGAAGAACCCTTACAGTCATACGTCAGACGAAGAGAGAGAAGATAAGAATAGACTAAGGGCCTGTTGTTTGATAAAACAGAAAACTAGGTATTGAAAATTTTCAATACTGAATTGTTTGTATTGAAAAATATAAGTACTAAATTCGCAGAATTGTCTGCTTAATAAATGTTATAAAAACCTAGATTATAGAATTCGATTAGATTGTTTGACAAAACAAACATTACAATCTGGTTAATTATTTTACTCTTTTAATCCAGTAATGGATGTTTCAATTTACATAATAAAAAATATAATCTTGTATGGATAAATTATTTAATAAATTCATATGCAAAGAATTATTTAATTAACTAGCTTAAATTAACTTTAATAATAATGAATAAATAGTTCAAGTTATAAATCTATATAAGCAAGGTTAGGAAGCTGTCGAAATATATTCAATATTGGTCTTGAATCGAAGAGCATGGAAAGACGAATCCAATGGTATAAAGATCATCTAAATCTGATAACAAATTAATCCAGAAAAGTTAATTGAGTATTTGGATCAATAAATTAAAACCTCAATAAATTTTCTGTTATTAACACAAATGTGGACCGTGTTCCACATTTCACATTCTTTAATGCCCCTGTCACATAAAATTTATAAAAATTTTCATAGAATACGGTCTATGGGAAAAAAATTTCAATCCACCTACTTTTAATTTATCAAATAAGTAGAATACAACAATCACATAATGTATTTCAAATTCTATTGTTTTAGTCATTATCAAACAGGCCCTAAATGAAAATAAAGAGAGAGAAAACAGAGACAAAGGAAAAGGAAAGAAAAGCTAAGGAAGAATATATTTTTGACTCTTTGACTTATTCAAAACCTTATCTAATGGCATCTTTTAATAAGGTGCTCTCCCAAGTGCCCATGTCCTCCTCAGAGGCACTTGCCTTGGCAGCAGCTAGGTAATGTATCCCCACCTAAGACCCTTTGAGGGATTAGGCTGGCGTCTTGCCTCGCTTCAACGCCTTTTAATATCGCCGTGGAGCCTCTTGACGGTGTCCATGTGCTGAACACGTGGAGCATGCATAAACTGACCAAGGAAACTTTCAGCATGTGTAATGTTGCTGAGTGAGTGGTAAATACAATAGTTTCCCTATGCTCTGCCGATACCTTTTCATGGCACCACATGGTTCTCCATTGGTGAGACTTAATTTTATTTTGGTCCATAGGAGTATATAGGGGCTGACAACCTCTCTTCTTGGTATTGCGAACAAGATCAATGACATATCTTGTGAGAAAGAATCTCGCTTGGATCACCTCCACACCTAGGAAGTGTTTCAGCTATCTAAGTCTTTTATCTCAAATTTTGAGGCCAGGAATGCTTTCAATGAGGCTGTCTCCGTTGAATTATTTCCTGTGACAATAATATCATCCACATACACAATTAAAATGGATATATGAGAGCCTTGTCTAGGGTACTCTAAAGAAATCCAAATTGCTTAACTGCGAGGTTAAACCGTTTGAACCATGCAGGAGGTGAATGTTTGAGACCGTGTAGAACCCTCTTGATGACACACTTTCCCTTTTGCTCCCTTGGCCACAAGTCCAAGGGGTGGAGATGTATAAACGTCCCCAGAGAGGTCTTTGTTCAAAAATGTATTTTTCACATCCAATTGGTACATTTCTCATCCATCAGTAGCCGCTAAGGAAATTTGGATTTGAACCAAATCCAAATTTTGCTTCCATTGCAAAGGCGCTGTAACACTGAACTTCTAAGTGAAGCCCTTTGCAACAAGCTGGTTGTTGCATCTTTCAATGGAACCATCTGCATACCCTTGAAACCGACAAGTTTATTTCCACGTGGCAAGTTTGTCAATTTCCTACCGTTTCATAACGGATCTCCTCCTGCTATGTAGGATATGCCAGGGCAGCTCCTGATGACCTGGAAGGAATTTTCAGAGAGGAAAGAGAGAACAAAAAATGATCAAAAGGTGGTGGTGAGATATGGGAGTAGGATACGAATTTTCCTGTGGGATAAACGGTTCAACAATAATATTTGCGAGATTTTTTCCAATGAGCTATGGGTATGTCAAGATCAGAGAAATGATCACTCGTATATGAAGAGCACAATGGTTGTGTTCAATCAGGAGGATGTCACTGTCTCCTGGAATCTGTTTATAACTCAGGCACAGGATCAGGAGGATGTGGTGGATTGGAGAATAGAGTATGTGACTCAACCGCTGGTATAGGATTAGAATACGGAGGAGTAGGTGATTCAACCAGTGTGATATAAGATTGGGAGGTGGAATAGTAGGTGGCTCAACCACTGGAATAAAAGTGGGAACGTTAGTAGTATTGGAGGTAGAATGTTACATGCTTGCCACCAAGTATTAGTCTCCCCCTGAAGAGTGGGATACAAGTAGGAGACATGCTTGAAGAAAGTTACATCGAGAGAGATGGTAATGCGGCGAGTTGGGTATGAAAACATACAAAACCCTTATGTGTGGCAGAAGAATATCCCATATTCCAGGGAAGATTGTGGATCGAGTTTAGCACGAGCGGCCAAGGCATGGAAGAAGCAGGCACAACAAAACACTTTTAGAGGAAGAAGAAACAGAGGGAGGTGTGGATCCTCTAGTTTATAAGGACACTGGAATTGGAGAATCTGTGATGGAATATAGTTACTGACATAGGCAGCAATATGGACAAGGAACATCCAGTATTGCTTGGGTACATTGGCAGCAAACGTAAAGGCTCGTGCAGTGTCCAGGAAGTGCTGGTTCTTGCGTTCAACTGCATTCTTTTTAGGGGTATAAAAACACAACATGTCTTGTGGATGACACGATAAGAGGCAAAATAAGCACTCAAATCACGCTGAAAATGCTCCCGAGCATTATCCAAGCAGATCAGCTTGATACATTTGCTGAATTGGGTCCATATCATTTGGTGGAATTGCTTGTCAAGGCTGGGCTCGTCCTCTGGATTCTTGAAGGTGTACAACGAAGTAAACTGAGAATGTTCATCTACAAAGATAATAAAATAATGCATGCCATCATGGGAAATAGGAGAGGGACCCCACACATCATAATGTATTAAATCAAAAAGTGATAAGCTTCTTTGAATAATGGAAGGAAAGGCGGTCTTACAATGTTTGGTCAATTGGCATAGTGAACATTGTAAATATTCAACAGGACCATAATTAAAATAATCAGGAAACAGAAGAGGCAAGTAATGTAGAGACAGGTGCCCTTGCCAAGCATGCTAGAGCTTTATTGAGGACATGCCACTTGAGTTACTACTGGATGGCAATGCAGCAGCTGTGTCACTCCAGATTGTGTACAGGGGACCATCAGTGATGATTGCCTTGTCCTGCCTAGAGAGAAGCTTGTAGGAAGTGAATAAAGAGGATTTACTCTTCATATAATTCGTGGGACCAGAATTGGGATGATTCATTGTTTGGATTCAGCAGGTTTGGAGATTAGAGATGCCTGCAAAGTTTACTGAAGATATATCTGATGGGGCTGTAGTAGTAAAAGTTGTTTTTGGAGGTGCCAGACAGCCTCAAAATTGGCCACTTTTATGGCTGGGTGGTTGCTCGGACTTAAAATGTCATTAACAATGGCACTATGACCAGGCACCAGTTTCTTCCCTTTGTATGTTTCGCCTTCCCACACAATGATCGCAAACAAGTTTATCCAAATCAGAAGTGGAACACCGAGCATGAGTAGAGGACTTTTATAAAGTGACTGTGTGGAGGGCTATGGTTAGAGGACCATGAATCATCACCTTTTGACGGCTCCCTTCTAGCATGACACATTCCCTTGGTGCCCGATTAATATATTGTTCTTTTATCGATCCAAAAAAAAAAGAATAAACTTGCTCTAATGGTGGCAAAGGCTGTTGTCCGTGCATTTTTCCTCTTAGGACATTGAATTTTGAGTTAAGACTTGCTCAGAATTGGAAGATCTGATCTTACTCAACTTGACATTGATACAAAAATTGATCGCCATTTGCTTCTCACTTAATCAACTGATAGTGGTCAAGTTCTTTCCAAAGTCCTTATAATGTGATGAAGTATAGGATCAAGGTTTTATCTCCCTACTGCTGAAGTGTGGCTTCCTAATGAATTTGGTTAATATGAGCAGTGTTACGCTATTGGGAGAAAGTTAGATTCTCTTATCCCTAATTCCCTTAGCTAGTTTGAGAAAATACAGAGGATGACTAATTGATGGCTTCAGAGATTTGAGCAGCCAAGACATGATTATAAGATTGTTTTGCTCCCATCCATCGGATTCATCATCCGTGAAGAGTGAGGGATGATCTTCCTGTTGATGTAACCAAGTTTCCCTTGCCCACCGATGTACATACTTGCCAATACCATTCCAAATAATTCATACCTCGTTCCCGTTTTTGTTCTGCACATTGAATCAATCTGCGTTTTGGGTAGCGTTGATTGGAATTAGGGTTGCTGAGCAAAAACCTGGCCCATTTTTCAAGAGCCAAACCTAGGCCATAACCCACACTGCCCATTAGGCTCACACATAAATGCCCCACTAAACCTAGCTGCACACTCCAACAGACTACTCAAAAAGTGGATTTGGTGCAAGCCTAAATGGAAAATCTGGGTGGGTACTATAGAAAAGGGGTTGGTGGTGGTGGTGGGGCTGAAAATCCGAATGAAGTTGCTCTATATAAAAAGGATAGGTCGCAAACTTGCTTCCCACTAGTTGCATCAGCAGTACGAGTCTCACCGTAAGGCATTGGGGTCACTTGCAAAGTCTCACAACCCTTTAGGGGTGGCAATGAGTAATTGTATACCCGTTTACCCATCCTATCCTATCCTAATTTTTAGGGTAAGGGTAAGGATTTCTTACCCATTTAAGTAAAAGGATAGGGTAAGGTAAGGCAAGAAATTTTTACCCGTTTAGCTAAAATGGTAGGGTAAGGGTAAAAAATTTGTTTCACCCGTTTACTCGCTTACCAAAAGGTATTTTAGTAGATGATATTGTTTACATAAATATACAAGTACATACAATATATAAATAACATTTCAATCTTGTCATGGATTTTAATTTCTAAAACCTATCTTTACTGGGTTTTATCATTTTGTTTAAATTTTTTGAAGTAATTGTGTGTTATAAGAATTTATTTCAATAAGTGAACTGTTTGGTTAAATTTAGATTCGTAGCATTTTCATAGGAATTGTTTTTTAAACTAATTTACTGATTTTACCTATTTACCCATTAGGATAGGGTAATCTTATTTTTTATTTTATCCATTAGGATAAAGGTAAAGCTTTCAAGGTTAGGGTGAAACCACTATCCTACACAACCCTACCTGTTGCCACCCCCTGCAACATTTGCTGCGCAAGTTATATCTTAGTCAAAGTGTATTGATAGAATTTTTCTGGATTACTTAAAAGAGAGCAGCACATGACCTCTTTATATAGCGTGAAAGGACTCTGAAAGCCTCAAGCTACAATAACTCAGACTTTGGAGTTCCAAGCAAGAGAAATTCTCAAAATTGAAAACAATAAAAAAAACAAAGTAAAGAATTTAATTAATGCGCTTTGACTTCAACCTGAGAAACTTAAAGACCCAAAGTCAAAGATTTCAGAACTTATTTGACTAAACAGAAAATTAAAGTACATAACCACATATAGACTCAATTAATATGGACTCAGGCTTAGGCTCAGCCTTGAGTTCGAGCTCGAAGGCCTTTTATTCCCCAATCCTTGAAAGTGCTATATTCCCAGACCCTTCAAAGTCTTATGCATCAGTCTTCGACCTTTTTTGATTTTAGAATTGTGTCTTGACTCCAATAGTTTCATCATGCATCATCCACATTTTTCTGATTAATTAGGTGTTTAGTTATTGTGATTTATATCAATTCTCTTATTGCTTGGGAGTTTCGTTCTTGTGGTATGAGTCTTTAATATATAAAGAAGAAACCCATGTTTTCCCTTTGCAGATTATTTCTCAGTGATATAACAAAAAATTTTGATCTTCAGGGGCACTGGTTATCCGTCTCTGTGGCCATCGAAAGATTGTCAAGAGCCACTTGATGTCAGCAGTGAATTCACCTTTAAAGTAATTGATGGAATTCTTTCTGGTAATACGGTATTTTCCTTACATACATCTATTTTAGTTAGCTTGACATTATTTTTGCAGTGTAAGAAGCAGCTGGTTTCCTCATGACTTTTTTATGTTCCAGATTTCAGTAAGGTCTTCAACTACAGATTTGTGCACTTGGGAGGTGATGAAGTAGATACAAGTAAGCTAAATATTCTATGTCACATTGGATACAAGTAAATTCCTTAAATAGTTTTTAATTTGTTAAATACCTAGATTGGCTTTCACTTGCCAAGATGCACCTGACCAGGATTAGGGGGGTTGCAATTTATGGCCATTCTAATACTTGGCAAGAAAAGGGGAGGAACCCATTGCACAAGTATAAGAACTTTGGAGGGTTTGGGGAGGGTCATTCATCATATGCAGCCTTTACCGTGCTTCCCCACTTCCACTCTCCATTTGTTTTTTTGTTTTTTGTTTTTTTTTGGCAGAGGTGATTTTTACGGCTCGAAGTGTGATTTTCTGGTCACAAATGATCAACCTAGCTCCCCCTAATTTTAAAGTTTCCATATAATTAAAGAAAAGTTAGAATGAAAAATAATTTTTTTTAATTGGTAAAGGGATCACAGGAATCTGGAAAATGTCAGAAAACATTGGGAAAACAACGAATGTTTTTTGATTTTAACCTTGTGCAGCGTGTAAATCATGTTCGTCAACCAAGTTTGTTTAGTGGTTGTAATGTAATTAGTTAGTGGGTAAAAACTGGGCTAGGACTCAAAAGAATCACACAAATCAATCAATCTGATCTTGAGTTGTGAAGCAAACTATAAAAAAATGTAAATAAATGGAAGGTTGAGAGAACCGATCAAAACTTTAATACAACCTTTTCTGATCTTGATGGAGGGGGGGACCCCATATTGTACTAGCATCTCTTTGGGTTCTTCAGTCATCCTTCGTTGTAAAGAACCCATTTTGGTACTAGGAGTGGGTTGATAACCCACAGTAGAAGGCATTATACTCAATAAGGTGATTGCTTTCGTTGTTGTGGAATAAGAAGCCTTTGTATCTTAATGCATGTAAATTTTACTCTTCCTTTTTCCTTACAATATTGAGTCCATATCATGTTCACTTACCGTGGTTACAGAGCTATAGTTTGTTGCATAGGATGTCTAACCTTTTTCTCTAAAGAAAATGGACACTCTGTCATGTTCATGCACATGCTTGCATTTTCCTCATTGGACTTTAAGTGAAGGATCCACTGAATTTGTTGATCACTTTTGTAGGCACTATGGCGTGAATATCATCATTAATAGGTTAGAGTAGCTCTATGAAATGGAAAGCTGCTAATTATGAATGGGGAAAAAAAAAAAAATTTGCCTAGCAACAAGAAGGCTGCCAAGTAAATGTGGTTGTGATTTGGAATTTTTTATACCATTCCCTACAACTTTTAAATTTTTCATGTTTCTATATTAAAGAGAAGTCTTTCATTCAGTTTAGTCCCTTAAATTAAGGGAGACATCAATTTGGCCTTCAAAATTATTTATTTTAAATCTGTCCATTTAATTTGAATAAATCCACATATGCACACATACAGCTTGATAAATATTAATTACTTCTCCAACTATAATCAGCTAAGAGTCGCGTACCAATCACACAAGGCAATATATTTTTATATATCATTAGTTAATTTTATAATGAATTTATTTCACTAAATAATACATTCTAATCATTCAATAAAAATAATGTTGGGAATATGCAACATTCTAATGCTAGACAACTTGTGGACAACAAAATATGCTATTTTAGTTGCGAGCAAGATTCTTTTTTTTCTTGTTTTTATGCTTATAATGAAGCACATGATCTGCACTTGGTTTTTCGCTGTTTAGTTGCTATCTAGATTGTTTTTGTTCTTTTGTTTTTAAAATATGATAGAATTAATTATTTGAGTTGTGCATGTTATACAGCTGTGTTTAAAACATAAAATAGATGAACATGTTTTTTTACCAGTTAAATAAAAGGTAGGTCTCTACATTGATGAAATGTACCTAATTAAAAGTTGCATAACTAGATTTTCAATCACCTTTAATTTTAAGGGAGTAGATTACTTTTAGCCTACATCTCATGAATTTCTACTAGACTTGGAAATCTGCAACGATTACCCGTGGGTTCCCGCATAAAAGGGGTTATGGGTACAGGTTTTAATACCTGTTTAAAAACGGGTTTTTTTTCCCCATATTTGTACAGGTTGGTCCCACTCATACCCGTTTTATTTACTATAAAAATAAAATTTTAGCATTTTTCAGCTCCTTTGTTTCCAATTCACACCCCCTTTCCCCTCCACCCTCCTAGTCTTTTCTTGCTAGACCTAGTCTTTTCTTGCTAGACCACTAGGTTCATTGCTTTGCCATTGCTACAAGTTGCAAAGTAAGTACCTTTTCTGGTTTTAATTTTTGTTCTTTTAAAAATCAGCTCATCTTTTTTCAAACTCTAGACATTTCATCTCTAGTCTTTCGATGTCAAGAAGTTTCCGTTCAGAGATCGAACCAGCACCATGAGGAGAGTTAACTCTTTCTCTTCCTTTTCTCTCCCCCATACTGGTACAGGTATGCCTACTCATTTAAAAATGGGTATTTTTTACCTGTACCCGTATAAGTTTGTTGGAAAACAAAAGCATCTATTGTTTGAAAAGGGTGCTCATGTTCCCAAAATCCTAAGGGTAGTGATGATTTATATCTGATGCCTTTACGGCATGGAATACTGTCGGAATAGGGGTGGTAGTCAACTGCTGCCACACAGTAGCAATTGTATTGCTGGAACAACGTGTGCAGTTGATTGCCATATCAAGGCAATTGACCGACACAAAACTTAATGTACTGCTGCCCTAATTTATATTATAGGTACAGGTCCCGCTACCCTTTTTGAGTATAAGGGAACTCTTCCACTCTGTATGTCTCTCTATCTCTCAATCCCTCTCACTCACCCTCCATATTGTATGTGGTATCAGATCCCTAGTGTTTTCTCCATTAATTTAGAGCTTTAAATTCCCACAAAATCCCTCTGCTTCTTTTCTTTTTCATTCTTCTCTTTTCTTTGATCTTGGCATAGCTGCAAGTCTGGGACCATGTATGTTTGGTTGTGTCAATTTGAGGTATTGACTCATCTTTTGGGTTTGATATGATGTATGAATCCATTAGTATCTTGGTCTACAATGACTGAATCCAAGTATCTAGAGACTAGTAACCCTCGGTCCACCATGTTTGAGGTGGTTCCTCTTCCCTTTGCTTTTCAAATCACATCTTGGAAGGGATGACTTAAGCATCTTCGAAGCAGACTAATTGGTTTAGTTTACGTGGAAAAATTAAGGATTCACATCTTATTAATAATCCTCTGATTCCAAAGTGGATCTCATTGGATCAAAAGCGTGGGCATGAGAAGATGCCCGAATCTATGTTTGGATGATGAATTCTATGGATTGAAAATTGATTGCTTTGGTTACGTGTATCGGTTTTTGGTCTTTGAGATCATTTAGGAATTCCTTTAGGACATTTTCTATTATATGCGGTTGCAGTGTTTCTTTATTACCCTCTATCTCTAAACCTAAGAAATTTTTCTTAGTTTTTGTCCATTCTTTCTATCTGATAGAATCATGTCTTCAGATACAAAGGCATTAGTCACTTAATTAAGGTGCTTGTAATGCTCTTATAGGGTTCTACTAAATACTAAGACATCATCTATATAAACAATACAATTCTTTTAGATTTCTGAATGTCCTATCCATTTTTCTTTGGAATATTCTTGGCACATTCTTCAATTCAAATGGCATTACCGACCATTAATAAAATCAACTAGGAACAATGAAGGCTATATACTGGATTGATGCTTCTTCCAACTTAATCTGCCAGTAACCACTTTTCGGATCAAATTTAGGATATATTTTTGGGTTATGACTTCTAATCCAACTATGAGGAACTCCTGATTTGGGAGATTGTTTCAATATCTATTTTTGCCTTTTTTTAGCTCCCTATAATCAATAACCATCCTGACTTTTCTTCACTTCCTTAACATGGTTCATAACCATAAATGCAACACTTCTGTGAGGACTGGAAGAGGGCTTAATTAATCAAAGGTCAAGCATCTCTGAAATCTGTTTTCCAAATTCCTTTATCATGCCTGAAGCACAGTTGATTGCTTTACTCTTAATGATAGTTGCTTCTTTTAATTCTATCATCGCATTAGGTTTTTTCTTTTCCCAAAGATTAATTGGATCATAACTAAAATTTTCTTTTAATTTTTTCCTAATTGCCTTGATAAGATCTACTGATGAGACTGTGGTTAAACTGGCTTTCTATTTTTTGTAAACTCTATCATTTGTTTCCACCACTCACCATACTGGGCTGTGGATTCTGATTTTCTGGTTGGAACACTTAGGGGAATAGCATGCATGCCTAATTGTATATCGTGTAGATCTTGAACCAAAAGGTGTATTTTCTTTCTAACCTTTTTGGAAGACCTTTCCTAGGATAAAACCTACTGGTGAAAAGTTTTCTATGCAATATAACTCTTGTATTATGAAATCTTTACTAGTCATTTTTATAGGAACATCTGTAGCATGTAACTTGATTACTATGGAATGATCATCTGCAATCTCAATCATGCTTGGATGCATTTCCTTCTGCCATTTTGGAGTTATTGCTTCCTGGCTTGAACGACTAAACGTTGCTCTTGTGTCTACCTAGGCTAACCGATCCTTATCCTGTATTTGAATTGATACATCGGATGCTAGGTTGAGTGCCTTAATACTACAAAGGGTTCCTACCTTTTCTCAAAGAACTTCTACTCTAGTGGTTTCCTCTTCTTCATAGATAGTAATGTCTACTTGATCCTTCTGCTAGCTTTACTAGCTATAGATACTATTTCTTCAGGGTCTTGTTGTCTTCCTGAGATACTAGACCTTGGTGTTTCTAAGACAACCCAATGTTCCAGCTATTTCTAGATTCCGCAGGTTCAACTCTTCTGAGTGTGATCACCTCATCATGCTACCTTATCGTAGACGAGGATATGTCTAGTTAGGGTTGGTTTTCTGAGGGTAACTCAATCTCTTGGCCTTGCAAGGAAGTTTTTGGATCAGTCTCTGTTGGAGCAAAATCTTGGAGGTTGCCTTGCATTTCAAAAATCTCCGTAAAGCAGGTTTTTCCTTTAGTTCTGTTCTAGACATGTTAAATACTCATAACTCTGGAATGGAGAATTAGGTGTCTTATCTTCTGGAAACAAATGTTGCCAATTATGCGCTGTACGTTTAGACAGAGGGCTTTCATCAAATATTTATTTGTATGTTTTGTGATGATACCCGGTCAAACTTTGAACCATCAAACTTCTGGAAACAAATGTTGCCAATTATGCGCTGTACATTTATTTGAATCTGCTAGACCTCTTCCGGAAAATTCTCTTTTCAGGAGATCTAGATACAGCAGAATTACCTCATTAAGCAATTTGACTTCATTAATAATAAGCCTTTGGAAGTTTGAAGCTCACATCAGGCTATCCCAAAATTTTCCCGCCTGACTTCTAAGCATGGATCTTAGAAATTCAAATGCTCTTTCTGTTTATCATCCCTCAACTTCCCATAATATATATCCTATTATGGAGTGCCAATCATTCATTTCCTCACTAACATTATGATTTCCACGTAAACTCCTCTTTTTATAATCCCTTCAGGTTCTCATCTCATAGGTTTATACCTTTTTGGAATTCTACATGGATAGTCTGGGATATAGGGTTTTTCTTTAGAGTTGACAAATTTTCCTAGGTTGTTCCCTGTATTGGGCCAACTAGCACCTTTGATTCTTATGGATCCTTTTTGATTGTTCTAGAACCTAGTTGGGTCAAGAGAAGGTCCTCCACCTAAGCTAGTGTACCTCCCTTCTTGGCTGTTGCTAAGTTTGGGCATATCGGCCTTTTGCTTTAGCCTTTCTTCTATCTTTATCTAGGCATTGCTAGAATTTTTTTTGTTTATTTTATGAATCTCATTAGCTTCCCATTTTCCCTTTTTTAGAACTTTATCTAGTTGTTCTTGTTGAGCCCTAAATTTTTTGGTATGTATTACTGGGATAATCTTCCTCAGTCTACCCAAAAGTAAGGGTCCTGAATTGGTACTGTGCGGTAGATGTATCCTCGAAAGCTCTTCAAATTATGTCTATAGCTAATTTTCCAGTTCATTATTTCCTTTGCTGGGGTTTGTTCCTATTTTTATGTTCCTTTAGATGAATGTAACAGACAAAATAACGGATTTGGAAAGATTTCTAAGTGCAGTGACCAACTTGGAACTCAATGACGAGTACAGGGACTAAAATAGAACACAAAATTATTCAGGGACAAACTTAGACCAAACCGACAAGTATAATGACCAAACCAATTATTAACCGTGGCTTCATGGCTGATCCCTATATTCTCTTCTAGATGATGACTTTCTTGTCTATCACATTACCCATTCTTCTGGCGATGTGACACCCTCTCCACTCTTCCATCTTGGTATCCTCTTCCTTTTGAGCAGATTTATGCTCGTCGCCCTACAGAATCCATCCTGTATGTTGAGGCCACCCCTGTTTGTTGCTCTTACTTCTCGGCCTTCTCCGTTGCTTGATCCGCTACCTCCTGCACCAACCACTGATCTTGATCTTTTCATTGCTGTTCAGAACAATACTCGGTGATGTATGCTGCATCCCTTGCTTTCTCACTTATCTTATGCATGGGTTGTCTGTTCCGTATTGTGCTTTTATTTCTAGTTTGGATTCTCTTTCTGTACCTAGTTCTATTACTAAGGCAGTGGCTCATAGTGTTTTGTAGGATGAAATGGCTGTTCTTGAGGATAATTGTACTTCGGGGCTTGATCCCTTACAACCTCAAAAGAAGGTTATTAGATGTAAATGAGCTTTCACTGTGAAAGTGGAGCCCATTGGCTTCTTGGCTTGTTTGAAGGCACATCTTGTGATAAAGGGATATGCTCAGATTTGTGAAGTATATTACTCTGACACTTTCTCTCCTGTTGATGAGATGTCTTCTGTTCGTTTGCTGATTTCTTTGGCTACTACTTATTCTTGGCCCTCATATTAATTTTATGTCAAGAATGCCTTCTTGCGTAGTGATCTTCATGAGGAGATGTATATGGAACAATCTCGTGAGTTTGTTCCTTAGGGGGAGTCTGATATGGTCTGCTGTTTGAAGAAGTCCCTGTATGATTTGAAGCAGTCTCCTCGTGCCTGGTTTGGGGGCTTCAGTGAGGTGATTCAGTGGTTTAGGATTTCCCGATGTCATAATGATCATTTTGTATTTTTCAGACTGTCTGCTTTGGGGAGTATTTTGCTAGTTGTTTATGTCGATGATATGGTGTTAAATGAGAGAGGAGAGAGACAGATTGGGGGAATATCATTTAACCTTAGCACTTTAGGGTAGGTGACTGTACTATTTATAATATTCTATTAGGTTATAATATCGAAAATAGAATCCTAGCCTTCAATACATAATGCTGAGATTCATTATAGAAGAGAATAAAAATGATCTTGTCGGATATTAGAGAATATTGCACATAATTGTAGAATATTTTATAATATTTTCAATATATTTAATAGGATATTATATTATTTCATAAAATATCTCTAACATTGTGATTAGTGGTAGTAATCAATACTGGTATTGCTTATTTGAAATCCTTTCTCCAAAGTCAGTTTCAGACAAGATTTCAGGAACTTGAATTATTTTCTCGGCATAGAAGTTGCAAAGTCCAAGAGTGGCATATTACTTTCTTAATGTAAGTGTGTGTTGGACCTTTTCAGGATATAGGAATGCTTGGATCAAAGCCTAGCGACATGCTTATGGATCTAGTTGTGAAGCTTGTGCCCGATGATGGAGAACTATTTGGTAGCTAGAACAGTAACGGAGATTAGTAGGAAAACTTAGCTATTTTTTGTTGCATGTCCCAATATTGCCTTTCCAGTGAGTGTGGTTAGCCAGTTCATGTCATCCCTTTGCACCGCATACTGGGAAGTGGTATGAAGATATTGAGATATCTCAGGAATGCTCTTGGCAAACAGTACTCTGTCAAAATCATGGCCACAGTAGAGTTAAAGGTTTCTCTGATGCAGTTTGGGTTGGTTCCCTCGTAGATTGTAAAAAAATCCACCTACGGATGTTGTGTATTTGTTGGAGGGAATTTACGTCTTTGAAGACAAGAAACAAAATGCAGTGGCTTGCTCTAGTTTACAATCTGTATGTAGAGTTATGGCTCTGGCTACTTCTGAGATTTTAAGGTTGCAATAGCTCATGAACGAGCTAAATCTTTTGAGTTCCACACCAACAGTTATGGCGTGATAATCAGGTTGTTATCCATATTGCATTCAACCCAGTATTCTATGAGCGGACAAAGCATATTGAGATAGACTGCGGCTTTGTATGAGAGAAGCTTCAACAACTCATCACTTTAGGGCATCTGCAAATTGGTGCTTAACTTGCAAATGTCTTCGCCAAGTCTTTGAATGGGCCTCAGATTGAGTGTATCTATAACAAGCTGAGCATGATTGATGTATTTGTTCTAGTTTGAGGTTGTGGCAGTCGACTGCCACCATAGAGTAGTGACTATATATCTTTGGAATGATGTGTGCAGCTGACTATCACATCAAGAGAATCGACCAAAATGGAACTTAATGTACCGCTGCCTTAATTTCTATTATAAATACAAGCCTCCTCTATCCTTGTAGGGTAAAAGGGAATTCTCCCACTCTCTTTGTCTTTCTCTCACTTTCACTTCATCTCTCTAACCATTTGTATTACACAAATACCTTCAAACTAGGATTCCAAATCTCGAGTAAAATGAGCTTTAAGCTTGAAATGGACTAGATAACTCCATGAGGTGGAGGATTCCATAAAAGTAGATTTGAAACCTAGAAGGATGAGTAAAACGATGAAAAAGAGTATTTGATGCTTAATGTGGTCGAACCTTTGAGGTTTCCTACATATCTGCATAGGAGAATTAGATTTGTGTAGTTTTGTATGCTCATGGAGCAGTGAAGGTCATCGAAGCATAGCTCACTTTGCCATGAATGGCGATTTGTAGTAGAGGGAGGAGTATATCTAGCGTTTTTGCTATCTTCTTTCTGAAAATACTCTTTGTATAGGAGAATGAATTTTGACCCTAAGGGTTTCAAAGCTTATGTAGGAGGAGAAGCCAACATATCCAAATTGGGCCGCGGGCCGAGACTTTCTAAAAGAGAAGTAAGCAAAATGTAATTATCCCTAAAAGGAATGTGGCCCTAATGGCTGTTATACTGTGATATGGCTGTTACACCATTTTTTTTAAGCCTCGAAGGTAGATGCTTATAATTTGCAATTTAAATTCAAACTTCAATTGCACTAATGAGCATTTCGTTCCTTTATTTTTTGATTTTTTATAATTAATTTCCTCACTTTAATTTTTGGGTCACTTGTAATAGTTTCCACCACATAGAGGTAATTATCAAGATTTTGTCCATATAATCAATAATTAGCATCCCATACTTTATTTATTTATTTTAAATTTTTTATGAACAATTTTATCACTTGAATTTATGAGTTACATGTAATAGTTTAAATCCAACATAGGTAATTATCAAGATTTTATCAACATAATCAATAATCAGCATCCTACTCATTTATTTTTATTATTATTATTATTATTATTTTTAGTTTCCTCACTTTAATATGTGGGTCTCATGTAATAGTTTAAATCCACCACATAGTGAGGTAATTATCACGATTTCATTGACATAATCAATAATGAAATGCCACCACAAAACAATAATTGTGAGCATAAGAAGTTCTTTAGATTTATGTGTTTTCTATTTATTATAATATTTCTGACAATCTTTAGTATGGTGGTGATAGAAATGAATATATATATTGTTGGATTGTATAAATCCTTTTGGGTTTTTTTTTATTTCAGGCTTTGTTTTATGGGCTTCATTAGGGTTTTGTATTCTGGGCCCTTTTATGTTTGTGCTCCTATTATGTTGCCTTGTTCAAGTGGGATAGGGTTTTCTAGTAACCCTAGTATTATGTATTATAAATAGATAGATTTTGGTGCCCGTATTAGGGTGTCCAACTTTTTCCCTGTAAAATTCACTCTTCTCTAAATTACTACATAGTATCAAAGCTTGATAGGTTAAAAGCTAATGATTCCAAATCGGGTAGCCATGACCAGCGATCTTGGCCATGGCTAATCACCCATCCTTTTGCATTCTCTATTAGTTTCAGAAAATTAAAGGGGAGAGTTTTTTTCATTGTCTTCGCCCATTCTTGATTTCGGATAAAGAATCAACAAACGCAAGAAAACAGAATCAAGAGTTGAAACCTAAGGATTAGGGTCTTTTTAGCAATAAGCCATCTCTGCTATACCCTCTGTTTGGAGTTTTTATTGCTGCCACAAGCTGAAGATGTTATTTGATAGCTGCTCTTTAAACTCCTACAGTAATCAAAGACCTACCCTAGTACTTGGAGCAACTTCGTTGTGTCCCATGCCTTGAAGTTGTTTGATGAAACGACTATCGATGTTACAAGCGTCCAAGTTAGGCATGACAGATATTTATGCTTAACATGAGGGGGAGTGTTGGATTGTGTAATCCTTTTGGGTTTTATTTATTTCGGGCATTGTTTTCTGGGCCTATTAGTGTTTTCTGTTCTGAGCCCTTCTATGCGTGTGCTTCTATTATGTCGCCTTATTCAAATGGGATAGGGTTTCTTAGTAATCCTAGTATTGAGTATTATAAATAGATAGTCTTGGTGCTCGTATTAGTTTTTCCGTAAAATTCTCTATTCTCTAAATTACTGCATATATATACGTTTTACTGTTAACAATGCTCTTAAATTAGTGTAAAATCTAATTGTCTTATTAAACATTGTTCAATGGATAAATAAATTGACTCAAAATACTATAAAAAAAATTATATATAGCATTTGTAACCTTGAGATCGGGGAAAAAAGAGTCGTGCACCGCACTCATAGGCGACGCCTTGACAACTATGACCGCACTAAAAGCTTCCTATTATGTAACTCCTGTTACACCCCATTTCGGGGTTGTGACTGCCAATCACAATGGGTTCCAACATAGAATCCACAATAAGCCAGCACCTATCAATCTAAATTCTTGGGAAATTAATTTCCCACAAAGGGCAGCCCCCAAACAAATAATCAATTCATCAAGCTAAGTGATCCGGTTGCAAAATTACAGAACTTACATTCCGGGAACACAGTACATATCATAGTCTCATTTAAAAAACATATTCCAAACCACAATCGAATCACTAGAATTCCGCCAGAAAAATAGAAACTTTACCACCTACTCAAGAATCTAGAAAATCACCAACAAAACTTGAATCGAATGGACAGAACGCTCTCAAGAGCCAACTAATTGGATCAGAAGTTACTGCAAGAGAGAACTATTTTTCTCTGAGTGTTTCTGGGAAGAAAATGGGATGAAGAGAAGAGGAGAGTTGATTAAAGCTAAGTAGGAAACCCTAGCTCTAGTACCATGTTGAGAGAAGCAGTTCAACCCCTTATATAGGCTTACCCAGAAACCCTAGTAGAGAGTAATAATAGAATTATTAAACTACCCTTATTCTTAATAGTCAGATTGACATAAGGTTCTGTATATGCTCACAGGTGTAGCATATTTTAGACAGCGTAGTTGCTCAAAACAAGTGAGTTGACTCTTGCAAATTTTATGCCTTGTTCGTTTCTTCTATTGAACAGGAAATTTTTCCATTGTTGTTGTAAGCTGTGCTCTTCCTGGGTACATCCCAAACAATTTGTTAACTGCTGTTTGATGAGTAATGATGCTTCTTTATTATTTATCTTAAAAAAAAGGTAGGTGAAAAATGAGTTTCTAAGGTTTAAATTTTGTGAGCTTCTAAAGAAGAAAGTTGTAGCAGTTTTCAGGATTAGGATTTAAAGATGACTTTGTAACAAATGAGCTTGAAGAGCTGGCCTTTAAGATGGTTTTGGGTTAATAATGTAAGATAGCTTTTTGTTAGTGTTGGTTTTGTAAAAAAGTGTTGGTTCAAGTAATGATGCAGGTGGGCTGATGAGTTACAGAATCATATAATGAGGTTTAAAGTGGTAAATAAAGTGGGTTTTAAAATAACAGAACAGTGCGCTTGTGTGTGTATATATTATTATTATTATTTATTTATTTATTTTTAAGAAATAAGAGGTTGGATTTTAAGGTGAACTTGGACTGGGTTTAGGCTTTGAAGCAGTATGGATCTGTGTTTATTTCTCATCCACTACGGCAGTTGAAACATGAGGTATTGTCTTTCTTGTTTTAGGTCTTGCTGCAAGGGGCTGTGCCTGGTGACTGTAGGCAGTGATTTCTGTCTTTATTGGCAAATTTGGTGCACATATTGGGGATTTGCAGGCTTTCAACATGGGAAACATTTCCTATGAATGTGCCATGATTAAAAGTGTACCTGCAAACAGTAACTGCTGTAAGTGCCATGCACTGTTCTGTGGCTTGGAGCTTGAGCAGTGGAAGCTCTGTGGATTGGCTTTCGGTCTTCAGAAATCTCACAAAGTTTAGAAATTTGTGAAGAACCTAAGACTTGACATGAACTGCATTGGCGAGGAAGCAGAGGAAGATAGAGAGTTAGAGAAAGAACAGGGGAAAATTAGAAAAAGAAGGGAGATGAGAAAGAGAAGAACGCTAAAAAAAAAAAAAAGCCATGAGAGGGAGAGGCAGATCATGGGGTAGAATACTCGATATTTCAGTTCCATTAATCTTTGTCTACTTTATCCTATTACATGTGATCCATAATCTAAGCCTATTTAGAAAATAAATAAACTTCTTAAAATAAAGAACCAAAATTTACAATAAATTCCCTCTATAGATAATCTCCATAATGTTTAAATTTAAGGGTACTGCTTTGATATGCATTCTCCATGAGCACAAGTGTATGTTATACATGTACATTGTGTTTTTTTTTTTTTTGGGGGGGTGGGTATATTTGTGTACCTTTCTTGCTTCATTTTCTTCTTTATTTCTTTTGTATTATTTTACCTCAGCTCGTATATTTTTCCTCCATTTTGTAGCCCACTTCAATTGGAAACTTAATAATTTGAATGCTAATAGAAAACTGAAACAATTACATCCTCTGTGCAGCTTGTTGGACAATAACTCCCCGTATAAGCGATTGGTAAGTCTTATTTCTATCTTTGGAATCTTGGTAGGAAAAAACAAAAACTATATCAATGGCTGAAGTCAGATTCTGCTTTACAGTAATCAGATTTATCAAGTAGCTGAAATTAGTCCTCTTAAAAGTTGTCCAGAATTTGGCTAAGATTGTGAAAATAAGTAAGGACATGCATCAAACCTATTTGCAAAACAAAGTGCTCAATTCAAGTACATTATACATATTCCCAAATTACCAGAAAGGGCACACCAGGATCAGAACATATGGGCCAATGTTGTAAGGAACAACCAGGAAAACAACCATACATCGGGGAGCCTTTGGGCCAAACCAGGCCATACCAGCCGCTGAGGACAACCATATGGGGCCCACAATAACTCACTAGTATAAGTGATTACGAGGAGAATAACTGGGGCTGACGGGGACACCATATGAGGACAAGAAAACACAATAAACCCAGGACCCAACCTGGGGGGTGCAGAGGGGTTTGTGGGGTTGCATTATTTGACAAGAAAACACAATAAACCCAGGGCCCAACCTGCAAATGGAAAAGAGAGTATTATATGGGCAAATAGCCCATATGCCATAAATGGACAGGACCAACGAGGAATGATGGAACACACAATATGGGGTACGACGGGAATACATCAGACCTATTTGCCTCCATATTCTTTCCTTCGGGGGCAAATAGGTCTGATGTATTCCCCTGTCGTACCCCATATGGTGTGTTGGGGGCAGAATATGGATGCAGAAAAGAGGACCGTATTGCTCATATGTTCCTGAATATTCTGATCTTGCTGACCTCATAACCCCAGGGTTGTGCCCATATGTTCAGAATGTTCTGGCCCATATGATATGGACCATTATATAGGTAGCTGGGGTTATGGAGCAACAATGCCATAATATGTTTCAGCCAACGTGGCTAACAATGCATATTGTGTTGGGTAAGTGGGATTCTGCCCCTGTTGGGCAGTCATTTTTGCTTACACATCCCCCCTGGGGGCTGTTATGGGCTGCCAACCCTGTTGTGTATGTGGGTATAATTAATGAGGAAAAACAGGCTGAGAATGTGGGAAAAACCCCCAAGGCCCACAGCAAGTCACCCGCCATTGTATCCCTGTATATTCAACTAGAGTACATATGGACTGTTGGTCCATAGGGTTACATATAGGGGTGCCAGAGGACAACACCACACACAACCCCACCCCACCCCCCCCCCCCCCCCCCCCCCCCCCCCGGCCGGGCGGCCCCCAATACACACACAAGGTTGGGTTTCTGGAGGTTGTTCATACGTACGTTGCTTGGCCCTTGGTGTGCCCATATGGGGTACAAATGGGGGCCCATATGGTCAGCCCCCAGTCATTGTATTCCTGCATATTCAGCTGGGTTGCATTTTGGCCGTTGGTCCTATAGTTTCCCTCAGGCTATTGGAGCTCCCCAAGGGACGGCCTCTTGTGTTAGGGCACCCATTTTCCCTTTGCCCCATATTCTAGTTGGTCCTGCCCTCATTGTTCCCCATTGGCAAGACGAGTCCAATGGCATGAAACTTATGGCCTCGCTTATGTTCCCAGGGGGCTGTGCAGCTTACAGCCTAACCAGAGCCCATAAACTAAAAAGCCCAACAACTAGCTACCTGGCATTCGGCCCAGAACACAACGGTGCCAGTCAGGGCACACAAGGGGCAGTTATCCCCGCGGGCTATTCCTGTTGAGTCTTTGCATTGAGTTCCCGTTGTACAGTGCCCAACATTCCTCATTGAGCCTGTAGGGGGTACAATGGCCTTCACACGGGGTTGGACCCTAGGGAGCTCTGTACAAGCCCAGTGGGCCATCCCCTATGGGGCTCAGAATAACTAGAAAACACAAGCAGCCAAACTCCTAATACTCAGAGCCCATTATCATTTACAAACCCCAGTTCAAAAGAAACACTTGGCCGGAACAGCAACACGGCATCCATCTGCAATTGCCACATCCGCACATCATATCTCTGCACACTGACATCAGCACAGCGCCATGTCGGTATTTTTATAGAAAGCTCACCTTATCTGTTTTCAATATTGCCAGCTCATTTCTGCTGTCCATTCAGCCAGATTACTTCTCCAAATCAAATTTGCAGCAAGGTGCAATTCCTCCATTAGTTGAATTAAGGGAGCAAAATGGTGGTGACTAGTTACCTATTTCTGCCAATTAGTCCATAAAGTTGATGAGTTATATGACTAAAGATATCACATCGAGAAACAATTCATGATTTGATTATTGAGGTAATCGGGTTGAAAGGTACAATTAATGACAAGTTCGACGAGCTCTTTCAAAGAATCGAGAGCCATGAAAAATTACAGGGATCTCAGCAATGTCATTTGTATCCCAAATTCCTCAACTCCTATTGTGCCACCATTTGAGCTTAAAACCAAAGTTGTAGTTCAAGGAGAACAGTTACTTTTGAAGCCTACTTTTGAAGTTGAAGTATGTTAGAGAGAATTGAATCACTTAGCATTATGCTAAGTGAGCCTCTTTATTTATAATAGACTCGCGGTACACCGTAAATAAGGTGGACATACCCACACGCAATACAAATATACATATACTAACGTTAATGCCCTCCCCCCCCCCTCCCCCCCCCTTCTCAAGCTGAGGCATATATATATTTATCATGCCCAGCTTGTTACAAATAAAATGAACCCGAGGTCCAACCAAAGACTTAGTAAAAATGTCAACTAATTGATCACACGTCGAAACATGAGAAAGAACAATAGTGCCTCGGGAGAGCTCCTGTCGAACAAAGTGACAATCTATCTTAATGTATTTCGTCCTCTCATGAAAGACAAGATTCGAAGCAATATGAATCGCAGAGCTGCTCTCATACCATAATGAAGCAGGCTCACTCATCTCGTACCCCAACTCATTAAGAAATTGCCGAATCCACAGACTAAAGCGGTCAAACCATGCATGAGGGGACTGTTTAAGTCCATATAATGAGCGCCGAACCTTGTACACTTTCCCTCCCCTGAGCAGCAAACCTAGGTAGCTGTGCCATATACACATCCTCATCAAGATCACCATGAAGAAAATCATTCTTGATGTCTAACTGGTATAGAGACTAAGAATGGGTGGCAGCAAGAGACAATAAAAGACGAATAGAGGTCATTTTCGTGACTGGGGAGAATGCCTCAAAGTAATCCAAACCATAAGATTGAGCATACCCCTTAGCAACCAGGCGAGCCTTAAGCCTTGCCACAATACCATTAGGGTTAACCTTGATGGCATATACCCAACGACAACTAATAATCGATACATCCCGTGGAGGATACACCAGATCCCAAGTGCCGTTGCGCTGTAAAGCTTGCATTTCATCTACCATAGCCTGGCGCCAGCCCTCATGTTGGAGCACAATAGGAACCGACGGGAGAAGTGCAATGCTGTGAAGGTTGGCCATGAATGCTTGAAAACTCGCCGAAACGCCCTGATAGGAGTGAACATACAGAGGATGGTCCCTACAAGCTCGATAACCCTTCCGCGCAGCAATAGTAAGTTTTTGAGGATCTCTATCGGGTGAAACTGGCTCTGCAGGGGTTGTTTCAATAGAGGACGAAACCAAATCTGAGGAGGAGATAGGATGTTTAGGAATAACCACCGACGGGACATTTAGAGGATAAATAAATGAGGATGGAAACAAACTCTGGGATAGAGGATGGAGGGGGAGATTGGACGGAAGGAGAGTAGAAAGGCTGATGCTTGTAAAATGTGACATGACAGGAAGTCAAGACCCATCCCAACTCGGGGGAATAACAACGATAACCTTTGGATACCGTGGAATACCCCACAAACACACATTTAATAGTGCGAGGATCAAGTTTAGATACACATGGACGATCACCATAAACAAAGCAGGTGCAACCAAAGATTTAGAGGGGTAGAGAAAAAAACTGAGTCGGAAAGAGGAGACCGCACGGAGTTTGACCCTTAAGAGTGGACAATGGCATGCGATTGCTCAGATAACAAGGCAGTAAGAATAGCGTCACCCCAAAAATGTTTAGGAACATTTCTATAGAAAAGAAGGGCACGAGCAGTGTCTAACCAGTGACTGATTCTTGCGTTCAGCAACACCGTTTTGTTGTGGTGTCTGAACACAAGATAGTCGATGATGAATACCATGATTACGAAAGAAAAACTGGAATTAGTCACACATATATTCTCCCCCTTGATCAGATTGGAGGGTTGGAATATGAATATGAAAATGGGTTTGAACGTAGGAATAGAAAGCACAAATGACAGAGAACAATATAGAACGATTTTTCATTAAGTAAACAAAGGACATCTGAGTATAATTGTTCACAAACAGAACATAATACTGAAAACCATGAGTTGAGACGACGGGGCATGGACCCCAGAGATCAGAGTGAGCAAGACTAAATGGAGCCGATGCTCGTTGACTCATACGGGAAGGTAAACTGACACGACACTGCTTTGCGAGTTGACAGGACTCACAATTTATTTGGGAAACAGAATTAAAACGAGGAAATAAAGACTGTAACATGCACAGGGAAGAATGACCCAATCTGCTGTGGACATCCTGAACATTCGACTTTCAAACCAAGGCTGCTCTAACAAGAATGCCATCCAGCTCATAAGTCCTCCCATTGAGATGACCCCTACTGATAGTCTCCTACGTGAAGAGATCTTGCAAAACACAACCATCAGGAGTAAATGTCACATAACAGTTAAGACCTTGAGTAATGTCATTGACAGATAACAAATTAAAAGACATGCAAGGCGTATATAAAACAGAAGAGAGAGAAAGCCCATTAGTAGGACAGGCAACCCCCTGTCCCTAAACCGGCAAGGTGGAGCCATTAGCCACCATAATCTGATGATGATGAGAAATCGGCTTGAAAATCAATGAGAATACCTTGGTCACCAATCATATGAGTACTGGTACCAGAATCTATAATCCTTGAGGTAGAGAGAACTACAGCGCAAGCAAAAGTAGACTGAGCCAAAGTAGCAGGAGACGTATCCTCAGAAGCTGGTCCACTGCAAGAAGCTTGGTACTCCATATAACGAGCATACTTATCTGGGTTTATCGACACCATCGTTGGATCAGGACCTAGAACAGCAAGGAGATTCTGTGCCACATGAGCAAAGGGAAACCGAGATCTTGAAGCACCCTGAGTAGCCAAGAATTTTCCTGCAATAACTCTGAAGATAGCCCGGAATACCACAGTAATTACACACGCGTGTCTTATGACCTCGACCCCGTCCACCAAGGTTACCGCGACCCATGCCACGGCCACGAAACCCACAGCTACCACTGCGGGCTAAATAAAAAGTTGCATGTTCAACAAAATCACCTGTTGAATGATGGTCATCACAGAAAGTTTTACGAAGCACGCGTCGATGTACCTCACCAAGAGGAGATGCACTATCATCTGACAAAATCTGAGAACGAGCAATCTCATATTCAGGTTCTAGGGTATTAAGATAGCATGTGACGAGGAACTGAGTATGCTGCTCCTGAAATGTGGCCCGAGTAGTGGGATATGGAACCGGGCGATCGAACTCATCTGCAAAGGATTTAAAATCCTCATAATGTTCTTGCAAGGGTTTCCTTGGTTGGGCAGGTTTTAATAAACTACGCAGCACATCATAGAGTTTGGAAAAATCATTTAATGAAGAATACAATTCCCCTAGGGCATCCCAAATCTCTTTGCACGTATTTGTACTGCTAACAAGATTTTGAACCGAAATATCCATAGAATTTAACAATTGACTATAAAGACAATAGTTTAAAGTATACCAATCATCATATGTAGAGTCTTTTTCACTCGGAAGAAAATGGGTAAGATGGTGAGACAACTGCTGGCCATGTAAATTCTTGAAAACATTCTTCTTCCATAAGGTATAGGTAGACTGGCCCGTCAAAACTTGTTCGACAAGCTTCGTAGAGATGAGTGTTGGAGTGTGCAATTGAATAGCTCCAAATCCAGGCACACCGGATTGGGGAGTCGTTTCATTTGTGCCCTTAGGACACACCGACGGGTTAGAAGTGGCCATCGAAATAGATTACTTCAGCCACACCAAAACAAAACACCAAAAAGAGAAGAGAGAGAAGGCAAAGGAATCCTAGTTCCAACACATCAAGCTGACAGATCCGAATAAAATAAAAGAACCACTCAAATCCTTAGAAAACCATGATGAGGAATCGGGAAAGGCTGTTCTGGGTTGGTTGGTTTGAGGAGAGAGGCTATTATTGAGCGTGGATGGTGTCGGCTAAGGTTTGAGGGCCAGACTAGAGTGGCGGCTGTGGCCAGAGATGGTGGGGCTGTCGGCTAGGGTTAGGGTTAGGGTTAGGTTAAACTGAGAGAGAGAGAGAGAGAATAGCTCTAATAACATGTTAGAGAATGGAATCACTTAACATTGTGTTCGGTGAGCCCCTTTATTTATAATAAACTCGCGGTACACCGTAAATAAGGTGGGCATACCCACACACAATACAAGCATACATATACTAACGTTAAGTGAAGAAAGAGTTCTCCAAACTTGAGTTCATTTTTCCATACGATTTGCATGCACTAAGACCCTATTTTGTCTCAGTGACTTCACATTGCTTTGCTACTTACCATCGCTGCCTGTCTATTTATGTTCATGATTCTTTGAATCTTTAGAATGATGAGAATAATCTATCACGCAAAGCTTTAAATTTTAGAAAACATGGTGTTTATATGTTATTTAGAATTTTAGGGAGGATAAATTTCATTTCTTATTTTAGGAATATTTTATTGGGTCATTATCATTATTATTAGGATATTTCATGATTAGGAAGGTCTATCTGGAATCCTAGGATTATTTTGGCTGTTTCTCCAAGTAGTTTAAGACTATAAGATGACTTCCATTGTATTAGTGTTTTCAGTTTATGAATTAAATTTTATTGGTTTGAGCATTGCCCGACATCATTATGATATTAAACTTATATATTTTCCAATTTATTGTGTTTATTTGATGATACATTTTGGGGGCTCATGTCGCTCAAGGGAGCGCTGGTATGACACCAAGTGCCTCAAGCAATAATTGTCCCTTGTGCCCCAAGTGAATTGAAACTGGTTTTGATAGACAAGGATACACTAAAAGATCCCATAGTAAAAAAAGATTTTTTTTTTTTTGTTTATTGTATATCATTTCATTTTGTTTGAAAATGATAAGGAAAGAGCTGGTGTACATACTATTGTACACTTCAAGAATTAGTGAAATAAACAATATTCATCTTGTAGCTCCTTATTAAACATTTCACTCACACTGTAATAAAGAACCTTTCTCGACTTTATATAGCATTTATGATAATTTTGCTCTGGTTAAATGCTTTTTCCTTTTTGTTTATTTGGGATAAAGCCATTACATTGCTTTTTGTTTATTGCTTCTTTGCTTTTCGTGTATTTTCCGCCTCTATTCACTACAAGTTTCCTTTTGATTTTCTTATTATCTGGTTTCGTTTGTTCTATTTTGCAGGCTGAGCAAGCATGGCATGGATGAATCTGATGCCTACGAGTATTTTGTCTTACGAGCACAGAAAATAGCGCTCTCTCATGGTTATGAAATTGTAAACTGGTAGAGATCTCAAACCAACTGTTGTTACTGTTTATTTACGGTTTACATCTTATTGGTTTTCTATGAGTAACAGGGAAGAGACATTCAACAGCTTTGGCAATAAATTGAGTCGAAGGACAGTTGTGCACAATTGGTATGTCCTTCGAGATGCTGATGTCTAATCAAATTTTTTAACATTACGTTTGGTTCGTTGGAATGGAATAGCAATTCAATAGAAACATAACATTTAAGAAATAACACTGCAATGGATCATGAGTGAAATGCAACTCCTACAGGACCATCAGTGGAATAGACTAAGGGTGTAATAGGTATTTTATTTTACTAATATAGTTCATGTTATATGTATATGGAATGACACTTCCATGCTGCGAAACAAATATAGTAACATAAGTTTCTAGCTTTGATTTGATTGGGGTGTTAATACGACGAGGAAAAAAGAATTTTGGAGCCAAAAATACTCTCAAGAAGAACAAAGATAAGGGAAGTTGTTAGAAATATGGGATAAATAAATCTAGATCGAACACTCTCCTAACCAATTTCAAAAAATTCCCATGTCCAGCTGTTGTGAAAGAACTTTACAAGATTTTCAGGAGGAAAATGTACGACGCTACTAAACCCGTGTAAACCATTTACCTTGCAGGCTGGGGACAGGTGTTGCAGAGAAAGTGGTTGACGCTGGGTTGAGGTGCATTGTAAGCAACCAAGACAAGTGGTACTTGGACCACATGGATGTCACATGGGAGGATTTCTACACAAATGAACCGCTCACAAATATCACTAACCTTGATCAACGGGCATTAGTACTTGGGGGTGAGGTCAGCATGTGGGGAGAACACATTGATGGGTCGGATATTGAACAAACCATATGGCCACGTGCTGCAGCAGCTGCAGGTACTTGTATTTACCTTGAGATTGATCATTTTCCTTTTTGTCGTATGGCTTGTGTTAAAATAATACTGAAACTGCACATGAACACTATATGCAGATTGGAATTTGCCTCTAGGGATTCATTAGTTCAAACAACTTACTTGGTGCTCATAAAATCCTAGTTGGGAATACATTTGGTTATTACTTATAATTTGGTAGTGGTTATTATTATAAGCATTATTTTTATAGTGGTATATACACACATACCCAAACCACATACCCAATAAGGAAACTTCAAGGATCAGAAGCCCTGTGACTGGCTGTAAGTGAAGATGTCAGCAAAATAAACCACAAGGAACTTACCGAGGAATGGGCACTTCAATTCTGTCATCAAGGGCATGAAAGTGCCCGGAGCGTTGGACAATCCAAATGGCATCCTGGGGTTTGAAGGCAGCCCCATTCATCCCCAAGCCAAATCCTATCTGTTGGTGCCCACTTCAAAGATCAAACTTGGAGTAGATGGTGGAACCAGCTAGGTACTCGAGCATGCTGTCATATTGTGTTATGGGAAACCTATACTATAGTGTAATCTTGTCAAAAGCTCTACCGTCCACACACATCCACCAAGAACCATCTTCCTTGGTGGTTAAGAGAGCCAGAACAACACATGGTCTCAAACCTTCATACACAATGACTCCTTCCTACCAAATCTCATGCCTCAATGCCTCAAGGTAAGGGAAAGCTCAATTTGCCGGATGCACGTGGCAATGAGTGTTGTAACTTGACCCATTGGGGTTTTGCTAGAGTGGGTCGAGACTTTGGAGTCATTTTCGCTATCATAACTAAGGGTGAGGTTGTGTAGGCTTCCTTCTCGCAGGTTGTTCACCCCCTTTGACATTCAACACCTATAAGATGAGTTTGGCAATATGACCCCTAATGAGCAAATAACTGTGTTTCCTCCTTTGCAATACACAACATACCATTGATTTTGTTCTAGGGCTCCAGTCACCTAACCTTCCCCACCATATGTTGTATCCTAAGGATCATGAGCAAATGAATAAGCAGATAGATAGGACTCTTAGGCAAGCGTCACATCCAACCTAACACCAAGGAAGTAGCATACATAACTTGTTAGCATTGGGTTGGGCTACTAGTGGTCTACTTATTGGATATGCGTCGCCTGAATTTGATAAGTCATGAATATATTAGAGGAAAAAGGGAATATAAGGCTAAGCTTTAGATAATCTAAGGCTTGACCCTAAAAATTACATAGTTTCATTTTAAAAAAAAGTAAATTACACCCTAAAACTATTAGAAAAAAACAAAAAACTAATTTAAACATTACACCACCAATCTCCCCCGCCCCTCCCCCTGACTATCCAATTCAATTCTCTCTAAGCATTATTTATTATTCTTTCCTGTGATGTTTGATTTACATTTTTCTCCTCTTTTTTCTATGGGATTGTTTTTAAATTTTTTTATCTACATCACAGAACACATGCAATCTTTCACTTCAACTTAATCCATCACAAATAAAAATTAGCATGTAGTAGCTCTATATACTTAGAGAGGAAAAGAAGAGCAATAATTTATAGACATTTAGTCGGACCATAGTTATGGGCGACGCCTCGGCATCCAGGCGTAAAGAAAGGGGCAAGGCGAGTGCTCACCTTGCCTAGAGGAGGGACACCTTGTCGCCAAGGCGTTGGTGTTAGCCTTTTTCTTTTTTTTATAAGAATAGCAACACAAGTAAAGCGATGTCATTTTGCTTGTGTTTTTTTAAAGGCAAAATGACGTCGTTTTACTTCAAGCTGTGAAAATACATAATCCAAAATTTAAAAATACATAATCTTTCTTGAAACCATCAAACAACAAAAAGAAGGAGATTACATTGATTGAAAGTTGAACATCTCCAAAAGATAGCATAAAAACTTGCAAAATACTCTCATTTTGTGAAAACAACTTAACATTTTGTGTCTTTTGTTTTCCAATGTGTATCATTTCGAATGAGAACATAACTTATGTTGTTTTATAATACAAAGAAAAACGTTAATTCTATATATATATATATATATATATATATATGTATGTATATGCATATGTATATATGTTATTATGTCTCTTATAAGCGCCTAGGGCGCCTCGTGGACGCCTAGGCGTCTAGGCTCCTGACCAACGCTTTACTTTGCCTTGACACCTTGACAATTATGAATCGGACACTAAAAATGTGCATCTTAAAATTTTAAAGGAGAAATTGAAATTTAACTACCATTCAAGTATGGAAGAGAATGAATTTTAGTCATGCCTTCTCACACAAGGTCTGGATGGTGATAGACAATAAATTGATTCTAAGCTCGAGCAAGAGAGGAGACAATTATAATTGAGCGGCTAAAATTGAACAAGTAAAAGAATTCTTGGCCTGGAAAAGAAGAGTAACGTTGTAAAATGCTGCCCTTGAGAATTAGTCACCACCCTCCATGCAAGTTTATATGCAAGTACCCTCAGGTGGTAAAACCTCCTCCAACTCAGGATCCTCCCACGTGCTATTATAGCATCAAAAGGAGTATAAACACCAACAACATCATTATATCCAAATTTCTTAAGCCCCTTCTCGATAGAATGTGACAAAGATAAAGTTATACCTTTAGCGGTTTTGCTAATCCTTATTCCCAAAATCATGTCAGCTTCTCCTTTATCCTTCGTATCAAAGCTTTTTGATAAAAACTTCTTAACATCTTTGATAGATTCTAAAGACTTCCCAAAAATCAAAATATCATCCACATAAAGACATAAGATAACACAATTGCCATTTATAAACACAAACATCATGCTCGTTAGAAACAAAACCATAAGAAGTCACAATTTCATTAAACTTTAAAAACCATTGTTTCGAGGCTTGTTCAAACCATATAAAGACTTGGTTAGCTGACAAACCTTATTCTCTTGTCCTTTAACCACCAAACCCTCAAGTTGAGTCATATATATTTCTTCTCTTAAATCTCCATTAAGAAAAGTAGTTTTAACATCCACCTGATGTATCAGAAAGTTATGTACCGATGCCAAAGCCAAAATTGTTCTATTTGTAGTGATCCTAGCAACAGGGGAATAGGTATCGAAAAAATCTATTCCTCTCTTTTGGGTAAAGCCTTTAGCCACAAGTCTTGCTTTATACTTGTCTATTGTCCCATCAGGCTTTAATTTCTTCCAAAAAACCCATTTGCACCCAATAGGTTTACAACCAGGAGCTAACTTTATAAGAACGCAAGTGTGATTTTCTAGGATAGATTCAAGCTCACTATTAATAGCTTTCTTCCAAAAAGGAGCATCAGAAAGAGACATCACTTCACCAAATGTAGTTAGCTCTCGTTCAACTAAATAAAGAAAATAATCATCTTTGAATTTCTTTGCTATTTTACTCTGATTCCTCCTAGATTCTTTTATAGGATGTGTTTCACTAAGATCTATAAAAGTAGAAGAACTAAATAAACTAGGTAAGGGACTCAAGGATGACAACGGTAAACAGAAATGTTAGGATTGTCCTATTTTAAGACTAAAAATCTGCTGGTATTACTGTCGAAGGAATATCCTACAAAAACTACATCTACGGTCTTGGAACCAAGTTTTCTTTTCTTAGGTTAGGAAATTCCTACCTTAGCTAAACACTCTCACACTCTAAAGAAGTTCAACCTAGGAGTTCTTCCCTTCCAGTACTCATAAGGTGTCTTACCATAATTCATTCAAGATGAAACACATAGTAAGTAAAGTCTCACCCCAAAGTGATTTAGGGGCACTTGCACAAAGCATCATGGCTTTAACCATATCCATAAGAGTTCTATTTTTCTTTTCTGAACCCCATTTGATTGAGGTGCCTAAAGAGTAGTAACTTCATGTATAATTCCATATTCTTGACAAAATTTAGTCATATCATTTGAGGTATACTTCCCACTATTAGATCTCAAAATTTTAATCTTTTTTCCTCGTTTGTTATCGACCTCAGCTTTATAGACTTTAAAATGGTCAAAAAGTTCATCTTTAGTTTTAAGTAAATAGACATAACAATATTTCGAGAAATCATCTATAGAAGTGGTAAAATATCTCCTCCACCCACGAACAGGGAGTCTTGTTCAAATCACACACATCGCTATGAACTAATTTTGATATTTCAAAGCTTCTTTCAAAGCTTGGAAAAGATCTTCTAGTATGTTTTGCTTGAGCACAAATTTCACATTTTGATTCTTGACTTAGGTCACATTTAGGGATTAGTCCTCCATGCATCATTCTTTTCATAGAACCTAAATTAACATGATCAAGTCTACCATGCTAAACATTAATTAATTCAGTATTTTAAACAATAGGCAAGACATTCTGATTAATAACTTTAGAATTAACATTTAATTTAAATAAATCATCACACACAAAACCTTTCCTAGTGAAAATATTATTTTTGGTTATTACAACCTTATTTACTTCCAAAACTATCTTACAGAGAAATCGTTCTAAGAGAGAACCACTTATAAGATTTCTCCTGATGGAAGGTACATGCATCACATTTTAAAGATAAAGTGTCTACCCAGGCAACATCTTGAAGTCAACTCTTCCTATTCCAACTACTCGTGCTGCTGAGTCATCACCCATTGTTACACTTTGCCCACTTGATTCTTGATAAGTTGAGAACCAAGAGCAATTAAAACAAATATGTATATTGGCTCTTGAGTCTTTCCATCACTCATAATAGTGAACAGTGTAATTTATGATTGGTATTGAATTTACTAACTTAAACATATCAAATTTTGAACCCTCAACCATATTAACTTGGGACTTGTTCTTCTGAAGTGGAGCTTTGTATTCTTCGGTCTTCTTGAAAAAACAATTTGCAGCCAAATGATTTGTTCTACTACACACAAAGCATAGCTTTTTTTGGGGGGTTTGAAAACTTTTATTTGGTTGGTTGCTAAAAGGTTTTCGGTTGTTGTTGAAGGTTTTCTTCCCTTTGAAGGATTTCTTACTAGGATGATCATTGTTAAAATGGTTGTTAAAAACATGAGGTTTTGAAGGTCTCTCAACTATATTTTTCTTAAATGCTCCAAACCCATTAATCTTCTCTTTTTCCTTCAACCTATGTTCATTTTCTATGCAGTTTCTTTAAGAGCGTTAGTTAGGGTAAGGCTTCCTTGGATGTGCCTAAGTTCTCTGGCGTAGTTTTCCGAAGAAGAGGGCAACTTATTGATTAGACAAGAAACCTTGTGGTCTTCAGAAAAGATGGAATCTTTAATCTCAATATACCTAATGTAGTCTTGGAACTCGTGGAGTTGTTCACTAATAGGTTTATCGTCGGTCATTTGCAAACGATTATAAGCTGTGGGGCTAAACGTATGTATTCCGGCATCATCTAAACCATACTCACTTTGTTGCAAATCCCAAAGCACTTTGACACGTTTAGTTTTGAAATAAAGATCATAGAGTTTATTCGAAAGGGTACTAAGAGTACGGTTATGACAATGATAGACTACGTTCTTCTCGGTGGTGGGTTTTGAGGATCTGGACAAGGTAGGTGTTGGGGAAACTGGAATGGACGGTACAGTGGTGCTATCTGCTTAAGTAGTTATTATAGGTGGTGATTCTGAAGTAGGTACAGGATTATCTATGGCCGATACTATACCCAAAGTGGTCAACCAGAGTCATTTGATTTTGCCACCACCTAAGTTTTCTTTCCATTAAATTATTCAGGTTTTGCTAAACGAGAATCATCTCTTGAAGCCATTTTGATGAAAAATAAAATTACTAGCAAATTGCATACAAGAACATTTTCTATCAATTTGTAAAAATCTATGTCCATTAGGTAACAAAACATTAGGAAACGTAAACCAAACATATAACAATAGAAACAATCAACTCTATCCATGATTACAACTAAATATGAGAGCAACAAATTCAAACCCAATATATATATATATATATAATGTTAGATTTTGAAACAGGGACTATTAATTTATTAATTCAAAATATTTTAATATCTAATTTATAGCTGCAAAAATTTTGTCAAAACTAATCTTATTTTTACTTTAAAAAAATTTATAGTTAACACCCTTGAGAATTAGTGCTATTGTTTAGTCCTTATATATATATATATATATTAAGAATGTTGAAGCTTACAAAAATGACATTAAAGTATATTGTACTTGTAATAATTTATTTTTTATTTTTTTTAACCGATCGAATGTTGTAAAATTATTATGATAACGGGGAGCAAAAATAGTTATGAGCAACACAACGATAAATTAAGTAAAGTATTAAACTAACACGAAATTATAAAATTGAAACAAGTAAAACAATTCTTGGCTTGGGAAAGAAGAGTGACGTTGAAAAGCGCTATAGTTGAGAATTAGTTGCCGCCCTCTGTGTGGGTTTATAGGCACGTATCCTCAGGTGGTAAAACCTCCTCTAGCTCAAGATCCTCCCACATGCAAGAATAATGGGGAGGAGATATTCGGTGACCTAAAACCTTCAAATGCTCTTCGAAAAATAATAAAATCGAGGAAAGGGAAGTGATTGAGAAATTATAAGGGGAGGAGAAGTATTCTGTAAGAGAGTTTCTTTTTCTTTTTCTTTTTGTTGTCATTTTTGGGAAGAGATACTTCTCCTTATATAGGAAAGTAAAATTAAATTCTCTAATTAAAACATTAGCTTGTAACGTTCAAATAAATTCAAAAAATAAAACTGAATAAAATTCGAACGTATAGAAAGATTAACTAATAATTTAAATAATGAAGTAATGATCATAAATTAAATTACCAAAACAACGTTCCATAAAAATTCAATCAATGACCATGCTTTAATACTCCATAAATTCAAATTCCTTTTGATTTTTTTTTTATTTTAAGAAACTCTAACAAAGGTGAATTAATCATTTAAACTACTAGAAAGTAGTATAATTTCTAAAATTGATCCAGATGTATCAAAAGCCTAAATGTGCTAGGGATTGATGATCGAAGCCAAGGCAATAACGATGAAGGAATTTGAGCGATGGTGTAGCCAACAACCACCTTCATAGTCGATTCATTAGGGTTATCACCTCCAACTAGTGGAAGTATCCACCGTTTTCTTTGCGACCTTCAATTTCAATTAACTAATTCATCTCATGTGGCAATCTATACTCTTACTCCATGTCATGTTAGATTAAAATGATAAAATAACTCTTATTATGTGGCATGGAATATGACTGCATTTAGCCACGTAGGATTAATTGATTAATGGAAATCCAACTCCGTTAATTACTAAAATTAATTGGTACAATTTTGTAAGTTCAGGTTAAAATTGGTATTCGGGGACAGGTTCAGGATTTTATGAACCATTAATCCTTGTCCAAGTAATAAAGTTAAATGATTAGTTTCATTGCCCCACAATGTTATTGTTTATGGTGATGTAGCAAATATCAATCATTTGTAGGAGAAAAGTCGGGAATATTGACAGGTTTTGCGAGTTGAGTTGGGTTAAATAGCGAGTGAGTAGGGTTGGCGGGTATAGGGTTCCTTCTTTTTTTTCTTTTTTTCTTTTTTTTGTACAATTGTGTCTTTTTAGTATTTTCATAAACCAATAAGTATTTAACAAAGATTCCTCTGAAAAAATATGAAAATCCTAACTATAAATTACAATTGGATGGGTTGCTAGCGGGTTAAGACGGACGGATCAAAAGCAGGTCAAGATTATTTTATGGGCGGATTGAGTCTGATTATCTTATGAACCGATTGGCGGATCACTAGTTAATCTTGCTGGCTCTAATAACCCGAAAAGTTTCAATGTTTCATTATGGATGTGAGGATCAGATTCTTTATATGCTATAATTAATTATAAAGCGTTATCAAATTGTGACCTGCATATTTTATAATTGATCCCCACACCAATCTAAAAAGGGCAATTACATCCCTTTGGCTTCTTTTAAAAAAAACAAACAAACTCACACCCCCTTATTGTTTGTTTTTTTTAAAATTTTTTTTCCTGATTGAATTTTTTGCTCATTATCATCTTGTTGGTATGCAGTAAAAATAAAATTATAATCTTATTATTACTTTAGAATGTCATGCCTTCTTTTCAGTGGAATGAAACTTTGTGATAGAGTCTTTGTTGTGTTTAATAAAAAAAGAAGATTGGATAGGAGATTTTTTATTTTACAATTATAAAACACAATAAATGTATTTTCATCTTTTGCCGACTGATGATGGGCAAAAAAGTCAACTTGAAAGAATCAAGGAATGTGACTGTCCTTTTGGAAACTAAAGGAAGTGTTATCGTCTCTTTTCAGATTATCCTTAATGTTATACTGTTTACACGCTAATTTGTTTCTTGTTTGTGACTTAATTAAATAAAATAGACAGCTAAAACTATTTCAGTTCAAAATATTTTCATTTTGAGGGTGCAACTGCGCGCATGGCGTCTGTGCCAGTGCCACCCTTCATGAACACTTTTCTCATACGTGTCTTCTATTTTCAACCCTTGTTTGATTTTCTTGCCTTGATTTCTTATCTTAGCTCAATGTTGACAACCATCCTTCTTTTTCTGTCTTCTTTGTGACTGAAGAGCGACTATGGACATCGTTCGACAAGCTGGCAAAGGATCCAAAGCAAGCAGCAGGAAGGTTGTTGCATTTCAGATGTCTGCTGAATCAAAGAGGGATTGCTGCTGCACCATTGCTTGGACCTGGGCGATTTATTCCAAAAGGTCCAAATTCTTGCTATAAGCAGTAGTAAGCAGAGACCCGTCTCCAGCTTCTCCAGCTTCCAAAAGTTCCAGTTTCTGTTTGCATCTAGGTTCCACTCACGAGAAAGTGTGTAAGACTGAAACTAAAATGGTCCACTTCCATGGCACTCATCTCTAGTTTTTGTTATTTCTAAAATCCCAACTTCAATCGTTCAGAATTGACAAAGTGGACTCAAAGTATTAAGTGGAAATCGGGAGACTAAAAATGAGAAAATAGCTTAAACAAGGAAGTTATGTGTGCCCTCATGTGTGTGTGTGTGTACCCATAATGTTAGAAAACTGCAGGGAAGCTTTTTAGTATATGGATTAAATATTTCATTCATTATATTTTGAAATTTGGAAGGCGCATTTTTCAATGCGAAGGGTATTACATTCCATTCATAATGAAGGCACAATAAAAGTTTTATACTTATCCGACTATTTGAATTTAACAAAATCTGGATTTCGTATCAGATGTTGAAAATATTGGATGCATTATAAAGTCTATTTAATAGATCCTTTTAATTAGGTGTTGGATACCTAATCCATTGTAAGGCTCATTGAGAGGTTTATAATTAATGATTTAGCTTGATTTTGAACATAAAAGGTCCAACTTTTTTAATTAGATTTTTATCTAATAATTCTTGAATTTCTTTTTTATAATATTCAAGCATTTTTTGATTTCTTTGTATTGGACGAGCTTTGAGTTTTTTTTTTTTTTTTTTTTTTTTAATCTTTTTCATCAGGAAGTAGTACTAAGTGCTGTTTCCTAGCTTTCAAATAGGAACTTTTGAGAAGAAGCAAGACTTTATGATTAAAACTGCAGAAAAATCCAATGCAGTTCATTTCAAGAAATCAAACAAAAATAAGCTAACTTTTGCCGATGGAAGATCTAGAACCATATTTTGGAAATTACACCCTATTACACAGGAGAAATTCAAGCAGCAGCAAACCATTACCGAGGTTTGATTCAGATAAACCTATGTGTGTATTAGAGGTAGAAGACACAAAATTTGAAACATTAACATACAAGCTAGAGTAGACTTCGGGTTAGGTTTTTTTCAAAATTTGTATTACTATAATGTGGCAATTTGTCATTGGACCAAGTGGCTTAAAATAGCCACATAAGCACACTACGTAATGGAAGTTCACAGGGCCAACTATCCGTGCCTCAAGTTGCAAAGAGTAAAAAGATCGTGCATCAAATTGCTAAAATGGAATTGATGGGCTAGAGTTGAAAATTGGCTCAAAAGTAAAAATGAAAAGATAAGAAGAAATTAATGGAAAAAAAAATCTTTATTTGACTCTTGATCATAAAAGTCCAACCCTTCATTTTCAATAGCTATCAAAGTCCATGTGGTTAAAAAAAATCATGTAACAAGGCCACATATCTAAAGGACCGACATTTCTCATTGTTACTCCCTCACTTTAAAGGCCGATGCCTCTAAAAGGAACATCCTCAACCTTCTAATAGCCCTTGTTTCCACGAATTCGAGCTCTCATGTCAACCTGAAAAGCCAACAAAAATAAGATCATTTAGACAAAAATATATAAACAAGACATTTGCCTGGCAATAAGATTTCCTCCTAAATATATTAAAATTGCAGTTAATGAACAAAATTCCAGACCACAAATGCTTATATCACACACATGAAGAAATGCACAAAATAAGATCCCACCTCAGATGATACATTAATATTTTACACTCAATCAAACCACAAAAGCTTATATCTTGTTTCATGTTCTAAAACACTGTTTTCCGGAGCACAGATGCGAATCCTATTGCAAATTTGTTTTCAAAACAAAGTGGTCACACACATGCAAAATTAAGATTAGCATAATCAATAATTTGGTAGCTTGGAAGTATTTGTTATGATGATACTTTGTGAATTGGAAGGCAAGTTAAACAATACATAAATTTTTAAATTAGGAACATTATAACTTTGCATGGATAATGACTACCACAGAAGGCCCAAAATGAAATTTTTTTCATGTAAGGAAGACAACGGACATGCTACAAAGCTACATACCTTTAATAATCTTAAGTCAAACCCTAAGTTAAGACTTTGCACCGAATTAAATCACATTGTTTGTCTGCTACCAATACTTGTACATGCTCTGCTATTCAGCCCAATCCTGGCTGAAGAAGAGTTATGAAGTGTAAAACAAAAACAGTATTTGCACTACAATTTTAATTAAGCTAACAATCTCCTCGGGTCCACCCACCGAGCAGAGGAGCAAATAACTGATGGGGTAACAATGCTGAAACACAAGCCCTCCAGAAAACCACAGGTCAGTGTTGACACTTAGCCCAGAGCCTCAGAAAATAACATCAAGTGATACAATTTACAGCAATGATGGAGTCGACTAACATCAGCAATTGGCTGTCATAGAAGAATAGGATTTTGTTTCCTTGGTCTAATGATAAGAGGAAGCAAAGGGAAAAAAAACAAAAAAAAAACAAAGCAACAAAGTCTTAGGGATTTGGGGTTTGGCTACATAAAACTATACAAGAAATCACACTGGGTTGTCAAAAGTCGTTACTATTCCAAGACTTTCTAACTTCCCCTTTATTGATCACCTTACTTTACATTGCACTTCCCAAATCAAATTAGATTACCTTCTCTCATCTTATCCTCAATCAAAGTCACACCAAGCAATGCATGCTGTTTTCCCTCCCTAATATTATTACCGCCCATTCATCTTTAACATATGCATCTGATGTACCCTCACTTAGCGTTGTTTCTTCCCAGCATTACATGCCATACAACAAAGAATGGCCTTTAAAATCATTCTGTAGAACTTCACCTTTAAAGTAAAATACATTTTACGGTCACAAGCGAGCTACTAATGCACTTCTCACAGTTTATTCAATTCGCCCTCGATCTCATGGTTGACTCACATAAGGAAACTAATCATTGGATGGTATTGTTTAGCCATCTTAAAAAAATACTAAGGCCTAATTCTCTACATTCAGTAAACTTACACATCAAATATTGTCTTAAGCCTGCTAAACCTAAGACTTCAGGATTCTAGTGCATTTTTCAATAATTATACTTCAAAATTGAAGCGGTGTCTCTCTTTGTTTAATGGAATTGAGATACACAACAGGCAGCCTTTCCCCCCTTTTTTTTTTCTTTTTTTCCTGACAGGCAAAGAAGATTGAACAAGAAAGAAGGACTACAAAAGAAATTAGGATGAGAAGTCCTCCAGCAAAGGGTTGAAACCTGAATGGAAAACATCAGCATCTTGAATGTTTGCAGGGTTGCCTTTCACAGATTCCAAGAGATACTAGAAGGCAGTTTTGCTTTGAGCTTTTACTTTACAATATCTTTACATTCCTTTTCGGTTGATTTAAGCTCTAAAGGGGATTCCTTGTTTCTCATTATGCAGCATACCGTTACTTCCATATTTAATAAAATTTATCTTTTAGTCTAAACAAAGTGCCTACCAATTTTACTGCACATCCCTTAAAGAAACCTCTTGGTGGCAAAGCCCAAGCAACTGATGGCGCACGCAGAAGAAAATGTAAAGTTTTTGTTTATTCATGTGATAATTTTGGTTTGGTTGTAAATTCAGAATATTACGAACTTATTTAGTACTTAGTTTAAGTAAGTATTTTGATTTCAAAAATTTGGGCTTTTAAACAGAAGCTTAAAAAAATGACAATAACGGATGCAAAAAAATTTCCTAATGTCCAAGAACATGGAAGAAAACTTTTAGGCATTTACTTTGGATAATGAAGCACACCTTCAGTTATTGCCAACCTATGTGATCATGACACAACTATATTACGTACCGATCAGGTTTCTTTAAAGTCCTTGATGAAATATATCCCGCAAGCCCCAAAGGTGTGTGTGTTGGAGAGGAAGAAACTGACTGTGGTTCCTCTTGTAGCAAAATACAAGGAAAGAACAAAGACACTATCCATTTGGTTTTATACCTGTTTCCTATTTTTTGTTCCCATTTTCAAATTTTTAGGAAATAAGAACATAAAACACGTTTGGCTTGGTATTTCCATTTTGTAAATTTTCGGAATGCTAACAACTTGGGGAGTGAGAAAATGTCACCCCCAAAAATTCCCAAAATTTTGAGAATAATATTTAACCTCCCTCCCCCACCCTATTCCAGCTACAACCATCGACCATCTAACTCCGGCCACTATCGCAGGATTCTAGCCAAATTCCAGCCACCATCACCGGATTCCGGCCACCTTCATAGGATTCTAGCCGGATTCCAGTCACCACCATTGGACATTGTTGAGCAAAAAATGGAAATAATGCGTACGAACCAAATAGGTTTCTCATTGTCAATGAGAAATGAGAACATGGGAAAATAAAAAGAATGAGAAACGGAAACAAAATTTAGAAACAAGAACATGGAAATGGAAACAAAATAAAACAAACTCATCAAAGGATGAGAACAAGGATTTATATATTTCCCATTGTCCATGTGCTAAAGTGAAGAGATCATATGCAGTGGTTATGAAAGGAGTGATAAGGGTGTCGTGGAATGGAGTGGGGAAAAATATCACGTCCCTTCCACCTTAACATGCCACTCAACTAGAACAACGATGAGGCATCTTAAAGTCGGAAGCTCCTACACTTCTTTAATTAGAAGCACTGTTATTAAAAGTGCCAAGGCCTAGCATCGTCCGAGTCAATAGGTGCCTTTTGGGGTCCTTGCTCGAGTGACATGAGGTGCTAGATGCTTGCCTGAGTGACGCGAGGTGCCAATGAATATAAAACTACTAATTATTCCATGCAAATATAAATTAACATTCAAATCATCATCGAATAAAGCCTAATCATTAAAAAAAAATTCATCAAAACTATAAGTAGGAAAATAACTGTGTAATAGTATGCATCAAAAATAATCCAAGATCATATAATAATGTTATTATCAGGAGGGAAGTCAAAAGAAAGGGGAAACTTATTTTTAATGAAATGTTGAGTTGTATGCAATGGAGAGGAGGGGGAAAACATTAAGAAAAGAGAGAAAAGAGGAAATAAAGAAAATTTTAAAAAGATGAGATAAGATTCGTAGAAAGGGGGGGAGGGGGGAGATGAATAAAGAAAAAAAAGAGAGAATAATAAAGAAAGGGGATGCTTAAGAGAGATTATAGTAATTTAGGAATCTACTTTTAGACTATTTGACTTCTTTCATGTTAAAATTCTATTTATTTATGTTTGTGTCTTCATCTTCATTCAATGAGTTTTCAGCACCAAGGCAATTGAGGTGCTCTCCTGAGCGCCAAGTCCAAGGCGCTCGCGTAGGTAGCACCTGGATGAGGTCGCCTCACCTTGCTTGAGCGCCTAGGCAAGTGCCTGAACACCTTTTAATAGCAGCAATTGGAAGTAATCAGATGTGCACACTAAAACTTTGTCCTCTAGGTTTATAGGAGAAGAACATTTTTCTTTTCCCTCGTTTATAGGTACACACCCGACAGGTTTTGAATCTGCAATCTATTCCCCACCACTTTCACTTTCAAGTGAAGGAAATGCTGTTTTACCAAAGCCCATTGGAATAACCTAATCCCATAGGGTAGCCCTCATGTGCTTTTTTGCAATGAGGTTAATCCACTACCATTTTGTCTAAAAGTAATTTACACTAATCCATTTCTAAAATACTAGTTCCTTACCATGTAGATGACTGATATTACAGTCAATTACAGAAGAAGCAATTATAAAACGAGATTAAGAAATACTAATGTGAAGCTCATGGATAGAGAAAAATGCTCGGATTGCTAGCAGGTGCTTCCTATATAAAGTGAAACTGAGGGAAATCAATAGCTTCAGTTCATGGCATCCATTTCTTAGCACTAGCTTGGAGGAGGAACTTTGAGCTTGGAAGGCTAAAAAAGTCATTAGGTCATTTCCTTGATCTCCCTCAAGTTTGTCGGTTATATGGAGAGGGAAATCAGAGAACACTTGGAAGCAACAAGTATCTATCGTGCTCTCTAAGGATCAATGAAGCACGGACGCTTCTAAAGGCATACACATTATGGCCATGTGCTGGACATGGATATGGCTGGGAGAAGGCCGCATAGGCCTTGGACAGCCGATATGCATTTGAATTAAAAACATATTTACCTTTTTACTCAAACACGTTTGTATGGTGACACATGCATGTATTAAATGGAATTTTTAAATTTTAAACAAGTGCATATGTAAGATATAAGAATATGTCTGTAGTCTTGTCATATCTGTATCCATATCCTAAAGTTTTATAAAAAAAATTAAGGTATAAATAGCAGGCCTGCAATTGGTTTGGGTGGGGGGGCGCGGCGGGTCAGTTGGGACTTAATACATTTTGATGAACTCCATGCATTTAAACCCTATTGTGTCCATTTTGATGTGTACAATTTGAACCCTAACTCTTATCATCATGACAACAGAAACACCACCAGCAAAAACAATAACAATAACAATAGTGATAGGATGACTTTCGAAGAAGAGAAGGCAAAACATGCCTGGCCTCTCTTGCAATTGAAATAGGTCTCCCTCAGTCCGACGCATTCGCTTGGTATGGATGGGCTCTTCTCTCCCATACATTCCCTGTATGTCCGATTCTCAACCTACACAAAATCAACAACAAATACATCTGAATTGCAAGAATAAACTAAACGAATAATACTAATTTCATCCAAAGCACATTAATAACGGGAAAGGGGTCGATGAGGCTTTTCTGTTTGCGGGCATGTAAGATGTGGAGCCCCGGGAAGAAAAGGCATGTGTAAACTGTGGAGCCCCGGGCCTTTCTGAGCTGGAGTGAGTGAGAGGGCCCCGGGAATGGTATGCCTTCGTTTCCCCAAGATCTCACAATCGATTTCTCAAGCATTTCGGCGCTTTCATTGTCAATTAGGCATAGAGAGGAGAAACCCAAGTGAGAAGAAAGAGCAGAGCCGCAGAGGAGCTCAGAGAGGGGGTACCTTACGGCAATGACTCTCACTGATACATTTGACTAGTTCCTCTGCAAGGCCTCTACATGATTTGGCCATTGTATTCCCTCTTTGAAAACCCCTCAATTCCGATCGAGTACGACTAAATCGACAATCTTGAACAGGAAGGTTCCAATTCAAACCCTAGGATTGAGCTGAACAACTCAATTGAAGGCGCCAAGCCAGATGAGACTCTCCTCCGAAATGAGCGAGAACTGCAGCACGAGACCCTTGACCTGAGATGAGTCCTCCGAGCTTTCTTATGTATGCTCCGGGGACTTGGCTCCCTCACCCCCGACGCAATATACACTTCTAAAATTTTGGTAAACACTGAAATGCAAAATTATGACCGCATGAGCTTCGGTATTGCGTTAATTGTATATTATAGAATTCAACCATTCGGAAAATCAAGACTTTTAAAAAAATAATTAAAATTTTAATGCTTTAATTATTAAGTTTTAAATTTAGAAACCTCATGTAAATTGTCATACCTCTATATTTTCATATGTTAATCAAATTTGTACGATTAAAATAGTTTAAAAAATATCTAAAAGAGTTCTAAAAGTATGTGGTTGGATGAGTAATGGAATAAAGTATACTAGAGGGGAGCCAAATCTATGCATTGGGGTACAGATCACCAAAATTTGTAAAATGTCATAAGCCCGTGAACTCGCACAAACTCCTCAAGTTTCTTCCCCTATCTTTTTCTGTAATGAATGGTTTAAGATTGTCTAATTGCACAACCCCATGACTTTTCAAATTCAAAGGTTTCATATCTATACCCCTGTACCTTATTCTGGTTGTGAATTCCACAACTAGGTTGTTTTTGATTGAAAAATGAAAAATAAGAAGAGATTATCTTTTTAAAATTATTTGGCTAAATGACGATTTTGAAATGCACATGCACACAATTAGTTAGGTACAATAACATTGAATATAACAGTTTGCCTAATGGTAATTGTAAATTATGCATACATATGAGATGGTGGCATTGCATATAACAACTTACCTAATAGTAATGCTAAATTGCGCCATAAAATATGTATGGAAAAGTTAAGAGAGCAGACATGGAACAGCCTGTGGGGAGCATTTTCATAGATAATTAGGTGCATAGAACCTTTTTTTTCTTTTTTCTTTTTTGGCCAAGAAATGCATACAACCTGTAGCAACACTGCCGATATATCTATATAAAATACACCAATAAGAGAGATCAAGCTCTGTGATGATACGAGGACGGTATCCTAATTGTTTGGAAAAATGTGCAAAAAGAGTGTGGTCTAATGGTGAAAATAATAACCTATTTTCACTGTTATTTGATTTAAATGAGAACTTTTATTTTTCTAATTCTAACATAAACTTTCACTAAGCAATTAATTCTGGGCCCTGCCCTTATAGTACGTTCAACCAGATACGGGCACTCGTGATTCAATTATGACTTGACCAAGTTTGGACCTACACCATGAAACAATTGCTGTTATATAGAGCCCAACAATCTTCCTCTTACCATATGCTCTCACTGGAAATAGAACCCATTCGGCTTTGATACCACTTGTAGGATCTTAGGCGCTACCCTCTCAAAAGTAATCTCTATTAAAAAAAGCATAAATCCTAATTTTATAGTGTCTTCTAGTACACACAAGCACTTACAATTCAATTATAACTTGACCAACTCTGAGCCTCTACCATAGGACAATTGCTGCTATATCTAGCCCAACAATAGGGTTTTTAATCTCTATATTTTACTATTTTACCCCCAAACTTAGGGAACAATCTTTGTTAACCTATATATGGGCAACTATGTCATTCTTTCAATATACTCTAGAACAGTCACGAAGACACTCCAATATTATTCTTCCCTAATTCTAACAAACATCTTGTCTACATTTTCCACTTCTTCTGTGAATGGAGACTGCACATGGGGGTTGTATGGTGAGATCAATTGCCCATACCGGAACTTCAATGGGTGAAAGTGCTAGGTCGTGCTCAGGCGTATTGGCCTCAACAACCTTCCCACGTGCTAGGAATAGTTAAAACCACCGAAGGATAAGTGCAATTTTACCAAAAAATTAAATAAGTTTCAACGATGCATTGAACAGTCTATGAAAACAATCAGTATGCTTTCAAATATTTGAACATATAATAAAACGTTAAATATCAATGTGCTAACCTCACATTCAAAATTTCACTGATTACTACATAACGAAACATGTTGTGCAACACAAACAACTACTAGGGCAATACCTTGAACATGACCTCAACTCCCTCAAGGGTCCGCCACCATTTCATCTTTTATGCTACACATATAGTGTATTCACAGAAGTTACATTCTCTAGTTTCAGAGGAAACGATATTTGTTTGAGAATACAACTTAATAAGCTTTACTCGTTTTTATTTATTTGTTTGAGTATACAATTGAATAATCTTTAGCAGCATCACAGCATTCAATCATCTTCAGGCACACATGGCCTTCTCCAACAATTCCTGCAATTCCCCACTCTTGTATGCATCTGCAGCGCAAAATTAGTCCACCAGTCAAACCTTACAGAGCATTAAAGGAAAGTGAAGAAAATCTCAATGCGGACAGAGGCAATCACCTGAGCCCGGCCACAAAACTCAGCCGTTCAATAAAAAAATTATAAAAGTGAGCTCCATTTTAAAAGATATTTCCTTCCATCACAATGAAGTAATTTTTGGGCCCGGGTTGAGAAAATTACCTCAGCCCGAGGTGAGATTCGGCAACCTCTAAAGGAAATCTTAAAACAAAGATCGAGTGTTACCACAAATAGAAGGACGAACACTGAAAGAGCAGAAGAAACAAGGGAAAGCAAAAGATTTTACTAGGCAAGCTGGAAATCAATCTAGTGGAACTGAGACACAAGGTCACAGAAATAGAGAGGTCTGATTACAACTTAATTATAAATGGCAGTAGGCGAACAAATCGCAACCTCGATATCATATTTGATTCATGTTAATAGATATTCCATTTTGCTTATATTCATTTCATACAGAATAACAAGTACCTCATTTGATTCATATTAGAGCTCTCGGCTCAATCAAGAATTACCTATTCCATTAGTTGCCCTCATGAATAGCTATTCTTTACCTCAAGCTATTCCTAACTTATACCTATTCTATTCCTACTTTATTCCATTATTCTGTGAATCAAACGTGCCACCAGGGCCTCTTTTGTTGTGGAAAACTAGTTTTTCATTTTCACATATGATTTCACTTTTAAATATCCTTGCTTGCTAATGCAATTTGTAAGACAAGGTTTTCCAATTCCATTAAATGAATAGCTTGGGAACCAAATGGATCAGAACATGTTTAAGGTTGACTTTTAGAAATAGTAAATGGAAAGTCTTTTCCAAAACCAAACGGTCCATACACTGAGTAGTCCCAAAAGTAGGACCTAATTTGGAATACTTTAACTAAGTCCTCTAGAATTTTTTTTAAGTTGACAGGTTTCCCAGGTGCTTAATAGACTAAGGTCCATTTATCCAGGTCACTTCTTCAGTAGGATTAGCATATATTCTACTAGTAATTTTGTATATATTTTTTTGTAACCCTAAAGTTCAAAATTATATTTAGAATTATAGATATATGCAATAATGCGAATCATTAATACACATAAGTTTTCTATTTAATTAGATGGTTCACCTTTAATATGGGTTAGAAGTCTTTAAAGATTGGTCATCAGAATTTTTCTTTCGTCAATCAGCTCTTTGTTCAAGGAAGAAATTCTCAGTTTGCTAGACTTGTCATCTGGTGTAGTGTGTTCCAGATTGCAACATGAGGTGTTTCAACAAACTAGGTAACTCTAGTTCAGCCCGCTAGGGCTACTATTCTTTTCTGTTTTAGCAACCGCCATACATCCCTATGGTAACCCTAATACCTCCATTATATATATATACAAGCACTCATATTTATCATAGCAAGTCTGTCCCTCCCTCTCTCTCTCGCTCTCTCAACTCTAAGCTTACGTGGTACCAAAAGCAGGTTGTGTTTGGCCCAAAATTGGCCTGCTTTTGTCATCTTGTTGGATCAACATGCAGTGTGTGTGAATGTGGAGAGGGGGGTGGGTTAGGGACAACTATTTGAGGTGCTTGGTATACCTATTACGCAATTCCATCATTGCCATTTGGCTTCGGGCTGGAATCTTGACAAGGCTGAATGTTTATAAAATTAGAGAAACAAATGTAAGTACTAAAATACACTAATTAACACAAAAGCTTTCTCAAATGAAAGAAGTGGTAACCAAATGCCCTACTCCTTTCCTTATTGAAAAAATCTTACACCTTTTCCCTTTTGAACACTTTCTTTTCTAAAGATAGATACATAAAGTCCATCAGCTCAACTCGATGAACTAGTGGTCTAAATGCTGCAATTGGGTGCGAAGAATAGGATCGGATGTCACCTAACCTGATTGGATAGGATAAACCTGTTAAGTCCTTAACATATTCCATTGTTTGGTGCACATTAGGATAACCTGTATGATGCTATTCCTCTATCAAACAAAAGTACCAATATATTTTTGGAAAATCCATCTCCCAAACCCTTCTCTCACCCTTTTGGTACTACAATTTCTGCTAGCTGCCGGGGAGCCACAACACTAGTGGACTCAACTCTTCTTCTTCAGGGGAAAAAGGAGCATGCACGCAAAAGAGAGAGAATTGCAGCCTTGTGAGCAGGGAGGGAAAGAGGGGGGCAAGAATAACACACAGGTGACCACACACGACCCTAAAAAATCTTCACATCAATACCTCTGGTCGACTCTCTCAACAAACCTAATATGACAGTATCATAACTCTTAATGCATGCAATCTCTGAATTTTCTATTTTATGAACTGAACTTTACTCCGTATTTCTGTTTTGTTTGTCTTGTTTATATAAGGCCACTCATGAGCATCACACAGAGTGATATAACTGGACATTTCCCAGTGAACTACAGCCTAAATTGGCGAATGAGGTTTTATTTTGTGAAAGGAGACAATCAAATGGAATACTGAAAGGCCTAACTATATCTACCATGACACAGTAGCAACGAAATTTTGTGATTCAAGAACTCAAATTTCCTGCATTAGATACACACACACACACACACATAAGCATAAATCTGCAAAATGCACCTGGGTTTTCCAATTCACAGCTCAAACCATGATTGAAGTACACAAAAGATCAATAATCTTAATAATAATGAAACCAATAACATTCTTAGCTCAGTACTTTCCTTCTTCGTAGGATGATTTTCCTTTAGGAAATATATTCGCAATTTCACATATTTCCAAATGAAAATTTCAACTGAATTTTTAACTCCAGTATTTCTAACGGTATCCAGTATCAAGTTAAAACCTCATATTTACATCTAGGAACATACTAATAGTGTTCAACCAAATTTAGAAAATCACATGGGCAAAATATAACTTACCAACAGTGATGTCACAGCCGCCAAAGAACTCTCCATCAATGTAAAGCTGAGGAAAAGTGGGCCAGCTCGAATACTCCTTTAAACCCTGACGCAGCATTTCATTTTCCAATATGTTTATTGTTTCGAAGGGTACATTCAGTGACTTCAGTATCTGCACCACAGTGTTTGAAAATCCACATTGTGGGAAATCCTTGGTCCCTTTCATGAAAAGAATCACTTTGTGTGATGTAACAACTTTATCAACTGTTGTCTTCAGCTCAGGAGTCAGTGCTGCACAACGACACATGAGGAGGGAAAAATTATGTTTCCACCCATACATTATCACCAACAAAGAAAGGTTACAAACAAAAGCTACAACCAAAGCTTAATCAATAACAAGCAAAATCAATAGTTATAAGTAGAGCCAAAAATCCCAACCCATAACCTACCAACTCACCCAACCCACTCATGATAGCACGACCCAACCCGTCCATAAATTACTATTGAATCCCCCCCCCCCCCCTTCCTTTTTCCTCATGGGTCTTAACGCACCTAACCCATCTAATTATCATTTCTAGGTTGCATTTTATATTTTTTATTGGGTTCAAAATTTTGCTAAATTTTGATTTGTTACGAAAATACTAAAAGAAATAAAAGTTTAATCAGCAAGTGAACCCTTGCTTATGATATAACCCAACTCACATATAATTTTGACCCTCTATTGACCCAACCAATGGCCACCCCTAATTGTGAGGCAAAAGTTCTGAAAGCCCTTAAGCCAACCAGTCTCAATGGTCACTCATTTTGAAGGATAGATTTAAACTTATAAATAAATAAATAGTTTGGTTTGAACCAAGAAAATCACAGTCAACCATCCAATTTATTTTGGGGGGCCTAAACTATTTCTATTAAACCAATCTGTTCCTACTAAGTCAACAAGGGACACTCTTTTGAAAACAGCCTTCAGGGTTCATTTGGGCATAGAGCAAGGAGCATTCCATTGCCTCTATGGTGTCATCTGCTTTGAAAGCTTAGCTCTCAAGTTGAACTGATTGATTGTTAAGATGTATTTAAGAGAGTGAAGCGAAGTCAAGGTTAGGTTTCAGATATGCAACTCACTTCAAATCCATGGAGATCGATGCTCTGAACCTCATATGACTTAGAGCTCCAGCTCACACACAATTTTCTTACAATGAGTTCACACATCTTCCACAAACTTCAATCACATTGCCCCAGACGAAAAGGAGGAATTAAGCAGGTTAATAGAGAAAGGCCTGCTACTCGCTAGGAAAACACCGAGCTGAGATTGGGAACACATGAGGTACATATTCTTTAAAAAGCACAACTTTCTTGAATATGCGATCATTTGGCAAGCTGTCTTATATTAATGAATCTGGCTTAACCTACTCCATCTCCTAGAACAAAAATTCTCAAATATTTCATCATTTTCTGTATCTTTTTGGCGCTTTCCTCACATGAACTCACTACTCTGAAATGGCAGATTATATTGGCCGTTAATGATGAGATGTTCTATGGGCATTGGAGTTAATGAGGCTATAATTAAACATGAACCAATTTGTGATGAGTGGTTCCAGTACGCTGCCACTATGTTTTCCGATTACCAAAAACATGTTAAGGCAAAGCGAGATATTGAAAAACAGGGATCTCCCAGCATCTTGCTTAATTTATGGATGACCATTGCCTTGAGATTATAGGAACACTGTTTTAGGGAGTAAATTGAGACATTACAGTTTTAAAATTTTAGGTTGGTTTGAAAATTGTTGTACCCTGCATTTGTATAGTTTTGGGTATTTTTGCTGAAAATTAAATAACTTTGGCCCAGTAGACACAGCAGCCACCTTTCTTCTTAATTGTTTTCTTCTGCTTTCTTGCCTTCCGCCCTTGCCCAATCACTAGTCATCGTGCTGTAATTTCTGCCGTTTTCCACTTCCAACCAACACGACAGATTCCATCGATAACTTCTCCAACGCTCTACAACAGCCATCTTTGATGTTCATCACCAGACCCCCAAAACTTGCAGTAAATTAAAGAAAACAGTGTGACTGCTGCACCTTTATACACCTAGACATATGATCACCACCTTATTGCTTGCCGGGGAGGGGTGACAATAGGAGATGGCTTTTCCCATCTCACAGTACGTCTATTTTAATTAAAGATGGGACAGGATAACATCCACGATGAATTGTTTCAATTGGAAGTATAAGCATCTTAAATTAATATTAAGACAAAAGGTTTCCTAAAAAGGGTCAAACTATAGGGGTGTTTGTGAATTTTACCCTACTCGTAAAATTATGCAATTTTCAGTTTTTCTTTTCTAAATGGTGAATACACTCACTCACACGCTGAACCTAACAACTACAAGGATTTTAACCCTTGTCCTCAGTCAGTACAAAGGATTTTGCTATGCACGAATACTAGTATCAATTTTGATTAAGGTGAATTTATATTCGAACTAATTTAATATAACATTTACAATCAAACAATTCATAAATGTAATCTAAATTGAGCACGAGACCTTAAAATTAACAATCTAAACCCACATTGAACAAGTCTATAAAAACATTGTTTATGGGAACCACAGCAATGACAAATGACAGAGAGGGAAGTCCGCTAGGTATGGGAAAAAGTTAAAAAGAAAGTGCAAATAGAAATGAAGATAGTGTTTTTAACCCTCAAAGTCGGTCGGTCAACCCAACCCAAACCAAAAATTGAATGGGTTTATGAGGTAGGATCTAATGGGTCACCAAAAGCTAGACCCTAGTACCATTTTGTTGGGTTAGATATGTTGAATCCATGGGACCCATTTTAACAGCTCTAGTCAAAGTAGTCACCCTGTTCCTTTCAAGATCCAAAGCTGAAGAAAATGATTAGTTTAGTGAACTATATGAAACCCAGCTTGGCCCCAGTGTCAAGTACTTCAAACAAACTGCAGCAAATTGAAGAATTATATTAAAATGCTCATTACTTTGTCATCATAGAAAAAAGACTGTAAGGGAAATGTAAATGTCAATGCCTAAAGCATGTACAAACAAAAAATGCATAAAACAATAAAGGAAGTACCGTGTAAGGCAATGGCATGAAATAAAAAAAGACATGCCTATCAACTCTAATCATAATAAGCAAAAAATAAAGCATGAACAGAAAGGGATTATGTCACTTGTGCCCCTTCAGTAATTAGCACATGTCCTCTTTGAGTAAAAACAACACATACATATATCTAGCACATGTATAAACTGGTCCACACTTTACCATGTAACTAAGAGTAGAAAAAGATAAGAAAAATGGTTTACCAGAGAAGCATCGAACAGCAGAAAACCCTTTTGACTTTACTACAGATGCCATGTTCCCATCAGTAGTTACAGTGCATGGGGTGTAATGAATACGAGAATGAAACTGTAAATGACCAGGTGTGGCTGTAACTGCCCGCATTCTAAATACAAAAGCTGGTGCCTCAAGCAAGGATGATGCAGACTGAAGAGCCATAGCTGACATCTTTCTTCTTGCTCGTTCACCTTTTGTGTAGTGTTTATCACCTATTAGGAGAATCGAGGTTCAAAATTAAAAATCACAAAGCCAGTAATAATAAGTATGACCAATTCTCCACTGAACCCATACTTAAATATTACTGGAAAAATTATCTCAGTGAATTCATCATACCTCAGTGTGCACCAAACTCAGAATTAACTGGGCCCTAATGCATTAAGTTCAACCCAGCTAAGATCTTAAACATAATAAAGATAAATGTGTCCAGGGAAAATTGACAGGCTACACATTACATAGGACCACTTCCTGTAATAAATAATAGAAATGCAATACAGCCTTGTATGCATATTTAGAACTAGTGTTAACCTGTTGAACCATAATGTAAACCACTCCCCACATGTTCTGTGGAATTGCAAAAGATCGAGATTGTGAAACTTATATGCACCTAACTACAAATTTTACTTCCAACAGTAAATGAAACCATTAGAAATTGTACAGAAAACAGCATGGTTTGACAGGCAAACATGTGCACGTTCATGCATGGGAGGAGGGAATAGTGCGAGTGATCACCTAAGTTATAATTTGTGGCTGAACGCTTGCAAACTTGAATTTTATATCAGTTTTCAGTTTTAGAGAAGACAGTGTCAGATTCATATGCAAGGGAATCCAAACAAAGAAATAAATAAGAAAATAAATTAAGGAGAGACCAAAAAATTCCAATCAGAACTTAACTCATGATTCCACTGTATATCATATGGATAAAAGTAAACCATAGATGGACCAAATATGTACAGAATTTAGATTAGATAAACACAGGCTATCTGAAATAAGCACAATCCATTAGACCCATATCAGAATCTATGAGTATCTCAAATCAATGCGGAAAACAAAAATTGCAGCTAAGCACTGGAATGAGTATCAACCCATATCAGCATTTATATATATATGTATATCCATAAAATTAAATAGAAATACCACTAGCAAACACCATAGTTATATCCTAAACACACTAAAAGCACAACATTTCAGGACAAATTATCTTCATTGAAAAAAAAAAAAATACCACTTCCATATATGGTTCATCAAGAGACAAGCTTGCAACCTCAAGGACACTAACACCCTCAAATGAATCCCATTAGTCTCCCCCAAAATGACACATCTTGGATTGTTCTTAGATAATCTTCACACATTCTTAACAGAGACAAAGATTGTAGGTATAAACACCAAATCTTCTGCTCTCTTAGCATGGATCTTATTCCTTGTCATTGAGTAAAGAAAGGAGTAGTAGGCACTCCAATTTCTCTTATGAAATTAGGAAAAGCAAGGCTGTCCAATTTCTGTATACGCACTTTCAAGATCTTTTGCTCAACGTTATTCTCAATCTTGTTGGAGGCCTAACACATTAGCAACATCTCAGTGCATGTCTGGATGCACCGATGGAGTATATAGAATAGTATAAATAATTATTAGTCGTGGTAAAAAAAAAAAAAAAAAACCCCGTACCACCTATTTTGAAGCACCCATGCTTCCTAGAATTGCACTTAGCACTTGGAGAAAAATGCATTAAAAGATATTTTGTTCTATTTCCTACATTAGAGAGCGTAGCATATCATTAAGAACGAATCCAATTGTCTATTCTTGATAGAATTCCAACAATGATAACAATACAATCAAGTGGAGAACCCAGTGTCTTTAATTATATCAAACCAACTGGATCCCACTAATCATCCATTATCATTTGTTACTCTCTCTCTCTCTCTCTCTAATAAATTATAAACCATCTTCAAGCATGAAAAGAATTGTTTAAAGGCAGGGCAGTCTCTCTCTCTCTCTCTCTCTCTCTCTAATAAACTATAAACCATCTTTAAACATGTAAAGAATCGTTTAAAGGCAGGGCAGTCTCTCCCTCTCTCTCTCTCTCTCTCTCTCTCTCTCTCTCTCTCTAATAAACTATAAACCATCTTTAAGCTTGTAAAGAATCGTTTAAAAGCAGGGCAGTCTCCTCGTCAAAACGAATTCCACTCTTTAATAGTAATTTTTGGCTCTTATGTCAATTCATTTACATGAGACCACGTCTAAGATAATTCAAGTACTCCACATATATTGCACCTTATATGATAAACATTGTATATCTTTGCTATAACTGCTGACTTAAAGTTTTAACTCTTTAAAGAGGAACCTAGTTCTAACTCTTTAGATATGAACACAAGACACCATCAAATTGTATGAAATTTCCTTAGTTTCTTTCCAAAGTGCAAAACAAATAAACAAGGCTATGCATATTGTCCAATAACCACTGGTGTGTAAATAAATAAAAATCAAAAAATAAATAAATAAACCTAAGCGACAACAGAACCTTAGCCCGGGCTTAGCAAATTAATCATTTTGATAAAAAAAATGAGCTAATTAGCTCAAGCCCGGGCTGGGATTCTCCAAACCCTAAGCGCGAAACCCAGATCTAATCTCTTCTTCTTCTTCCCCTTTCTGTTTCTTCTATCATCAAAATTCACCTATTAGTTTCTTAGGAACTGTGATTGATCTGTCGGGGAGGGTTTTATGCGTTCGCGTGAATTTAATGTTTGCTGGTTGACGAATTACCTGAAAACTGCTATGGCGAACGCGGCTTTTCTTCTCTCTCTTTTGCTCTCTGTCGTCCTAGGCGGATTGGCTGCGAGATAATCACCGTTTAAACGGGAGGCGGTTGGCAAAGCTCGAACACCATACAGACTCTCTTTATTCACTGTCCCCTCTTCTTCTATCCATCACCAAAATTCACCCAACCCACTCCTTCGTCCTCGCCCTCTCCCATCATTTTGACACGTGTTCCTTACATTTTAATTTTTTCTTTTTTCTTTTTGTTTGTAAAAATAAAAATAAACATCTTATTTGACTTAACTTTGGCCCTCGTTGCGTTAGCTTAATATTTAGTCGACTACATCCATCTCAAAACACCGTTAATAAAATGAGGAAAATACATAAAACTAATTTGTCTGATTGGTAAAAATTTACAAAACATTGGACTCCTCTGCATTTAAAGCTAGTGATACACTTTGTAATTCGTTGATGGACGGTTTTCATGTGCATCCAAAAATATCCTAACCATTTATTCAAATTTTTTTATTTTTTATTTTACAAATTGTACTATTCTATGAAGTTTTATTCCAGATAAATTTGTTATTGAATAGATGGTCAGGATATTTTTGTGTATGCATTACAACAATCTATCAACAAACCGCAAAGTACATTTCCCGCTCTAAATGCGAAGGAGCCCGATTGGTTCAAATAATCATCATTTAAATTTACATGAAATTTTAGGGATAAATAATTTGTACAATTATTTTAGTCCATTTTCAATTCTAAATATGCAAGACAGTTTAAGACATAGTGATCATTATACAATTCTAAGTCACCAAACCATTTCATCCTTCCCGGAGCGGTGGTTCAATCTCATTTAAATAGCATAACTACTAACATGTTCCAACAATCCAACACAACCGAACAGTCTCATTAAATAATCGAAGCAAAGGTTTAGTTAAACATCGGGGAATAGGGGGGAGAATGATACTAAGATTGCCCCTCAAGGAAGCAGAGAACCCATTTGTATCCAACGGTCTTGTGTCCGGCCAGAAGATCAACCAACTCCCGTACCCCATTCTTGCCGTTAAAAATCATCTCTTCCTTCGTTACAGATTTCCATTTAGAGGCAGCAGGTGAAGACAATGCCTCTCCATAGGTGCTAGGCTTGTCGTCCTCCGCCGAAACAGCAACGAAAGCCTCGTCCTCAATCGAAAACCTGCAGCAAGCGAGAAGTTCTTGTCTGTCTGCTTTTATGTGAAGTGGGAGTATCATCAGATGACGAACGCCTCTAGATAGGCTCCGTTTAATGAGGAGTGCTCCCGCTTTCTTGGACGCTCACAGGGATGCTCCCACTAGGAGCAACATCCTCGCTCATCGCTGCTAGGGATGTCCATACTAGCAGGATGAGGGTCATTATTGCAATCCCCGTTGAAACTAGAAGATAATTCCCCATTTTCACTGGGCGAAACAATTAGGGTGGCGTGTGCTCATCTATCATCTGTCGCAAAACGACATAATTTTGTTAAAATTTGTCCCTCCTTTCAAATGAATGGGAATATGTTTTAGCAAAATTATATCGTTGGAGAGGAGGACTCGCACAAATTGGACTCATTTCTGAGCCCATGGTCAATTCCTAAGGCGATGTCCCATTTCTGAGCCTAAGGCTCAATCCCTAAGGAGAAACTCTCTTATTTTGGTCCGTTGGTGCACCTTTTCCAAGTCCATGACTCTATCCTTTAAAAGGATCCTTTCTTGAGTCCATGGTTAATTCCTTCAAGGAACGCCACCTTTAGACCTTTGGCCACTGGTTTTGGCCTATTTCTCTCTCCTTAATAGAGACGCTTTCAGCCTTTGAGTTTAAGGCTCCACCACAATACACATGGCACTCACTCAGGGTTTCCCCTCTTTCCCTTATTTGCGGAGGAGAAGATCTTGGGCCCAAAGCCCGAGAAGAAGAAAGAGAGGCCACGCACAGAGATAAGAGAGAAAAACCAAAGTTTTCTCCATTACATACAATTAAAATATAAAGAATGAATCTAAAATCATGTAGCTTTGGGGTGACCCAGTACGTAAATTGCCACAACTTTGTTACAAAACCCTTGTCCAATTTAAAAATCTGGTTAAGCATACATAAATAGTAGACTTACAACTAATAATAATATTCTAGCAAAAAAAAAAAACAGCTAATAATATTAATACAAAAAAATAGTAGACTTGATCCTAGGATACATAGTTCTTCACCATTATTACCGGCCAGTGACATGTAACTGCCCTTCCCTAGCAGAGCTTTTAAAAATTATAACGATGGGTGAACCGCAATTACATTCTACATTCACCTTATATTCAAAGATGATTTATATTACACATTCTGGTTTTCAAAGCTTGTATTGTAGTAGCTGACAACACATCCTTATTATTATTGTTGTTATTACTATTATTATTACTATAATTATTTCTTACTTCTATACTATTATAAAGGCAAATGATGCTTTAGTTTAATCAACCATATATTTTTCTTAAATTTAATACAATCAAACATTGCAGTTATTTACTTGCAATTATCACATAATTGTTCCTATTTTTACTCAAACATTACAGTTATCATATAACAATTATCATCTTTTCTCTAAACATTTAGTGCAATGACTTTTGATTGCAAAGGATCTAAAATTTTAAATTTTAAATATTTAATTAATTAAATTTTTTTTATCCATACACTTTTTAACGTATTGTATATTTATCAGAAAGCCATTAAGCACATGCAAAGCGAGTGCGATGCAGCTAGTCCTTATTATTACTATTTTGTACCATCCACGGATCCTAATGACGTATCATGATATATGAAACAAACCGTTAACTTCAATAACAGCAGCAACCTATAAAAACCATAACTAAACAATGGAACACATTTTATCTTCGCCAGATTAAGGCCTCGTTTGTAGCATCAGATTAGAGGATGAGATGTCATACAATACGATTAGATGTGATTCTTATACTATAGGGTATGAGAAATCTCATTCTGTTGTTTAATACAAGATTGAATTAGGACCATATTATTTTTTAAAAATCTTATCCTAGATATATTTGGATGGGTACAAGATTTAGGTGGTGTTCGATAAAATTTAGTGTTTAGATCTAAATACTAAAAATCAAGCTTAATTCTAGAAATCTTTTAATATGTGTAATAAAAACCACTGAATCTGAATTTATACAGTTCAAAATAAAAGTGTGTTAAAAATTATATAAATAATTGAATTAATCAACACTTCTATATTATTTTCATCATAAATAATATTTTTAATTTAAATACAACATATGAGTACGGTACAAGCCAAAATTATGAATTGAAGGTACACTATCCTATTTTTATATTTGTTTATGAGGTTTTGATTTATTTTATTTTTTAAATAAATGTAAAAAGTGAAAGCCTCCGTTCACCACTTCCGGTCATAATGCTGCCGCCGACGCGTCCTCCTCCATCTTCCTCTTTCCATTATCCTCTCTTTCATATATTTTCCAACATCAACCTATTTTTCATCTCTCTCCCATATATTTTCCAAAATCGACACCTATTTTCAGATTTACTATGGAAAAATTGGGTTTCATAAACCCATAAATGATTTTTTGAAACCAATTTAGAAATGGTTTTTAAATTCTCCTTTTGTGAGACGAACATTTCTTTTCTGGCGATCTATGTGACTTATGAGACCTATGTTTCCTTCTAGGACAATACTCTTTTGTATATCTGGGTTAATTCTCGTGATGTCTCCTTTTACAGGCTTTGGGAAAACTTGGACATCCAAATTGTTCACATCAAGTTCTTAATTCTTAGTTTGGACACAAGTTTTTCCTTTTCAAGGCTATGCTTGAACCTGAGACCTTGGCAAAGACTAGTTGCAACGATGTTAATGACTTGGATTATTTCACCAAATGTCCATTCTGCAAAGCTACAGACTTATCCGTCTTGCTCTTTAATCTTCATCATTTTTTCGTAAACTTTACTGGCAAAAATGGTAGGCAATCTTGAAATAAAATTTTCTTTCCAATGAGATTGGTGATAGTTAGGTCTAGTAAAGACTTGAGCCATAAAGTTATCTCTATACCACTTAAAACCGAACATTCTTCGGCATCTTAAATTTTCAAGAGCCAAATTTTGATGACTATCTTCTTTTACCCAACCTACGAAAATGTAGTAGGATAGTCGGTAACAGAACATTAAGAGCATCTGGGATAAGTTGTCCCCTAGCCTCAATTAAAGGAATTCCATTATGTTCTTTAATAGCTCCTAATATTTTCTTTTTTTGTTCTTCGGTGAAGTATTCCCACCATAAAGTGAGAGCTCCATTAAATCCTAGAATTAGGTAGTCAGCAGACTTCTGATTACTCAAATTCTGTTTAGGCTAGTATAAAAGTCCCACAATTTACATTTGATGAACAACACAGACAATTTGATAATCTGATAGTCCATCAATAGTGACTCAGCTTTATCAAGGATAGCAATATTCATTTTAACCTTTCCTTTATCGTCTTTAGACATCATATATGAAGGGTCAAGAAATGGAAAGACAATACCAATATTTTTTAGCTTTTCGTGCCCGTTTGGCATTTTCCCTAGCTTTTCTCCCTCAATGAAAAGAAGGAATGGGCTAAGCAATGGGCGGTCGCCGTGCAAGATTGTCAAGTTTTGTCATGACTTGCCATTGGAGAGTGTCCATGCTCCGTCCTAAGGCATTAAGATATTTATTTGTATAGTTGTTTTGTCGATGAAGATAAACCAGGTTTCATTGAGTGGCCGGTGAATCTTCAATATTATTGGGGGCGGCAACGAAAGGTGCACAATCAACGAGTCGATAACCTTCTGTGCTTGTAACTTGCAACTTAGTTCTTGGTGGAAACCCGGCACCATAAGTGGTGGTCACTATTAATGTAAAATAGTAATAAAAAAAATTAAATTAATTAATAATTTGTTATCTTTTAAACCATTATTATCTCAGTTCGTTGCCTTATATGGTCAAAAATGGTAAATGTAAGCACACAGATGTTGCACTATACTGTAGATAAAAAAATCCTACACTTTCACCTCATTAATTTAAACCCCCAACAATTTGTTTTTATCTTTAATCAATACTTTAAATAGTGAACTACAATTAATAATGGAGAAGAACAAAGAAGATAATCTCATTTCCCCACTAAAGAATACAAACAATGCGTATTTTCTATAAAATAATATGAGATTTAAAATAACTTTAAATGCATCATTTAAATCAAGAAGCAACAAATAAAATATTCCAAATTACCTGATAAGCATATAAGACTATTGAATATTTACATCAACAAAATGATACAATACTATGCATGCAGCGAAAGCCTTCAACCTCTCAGCCTTTGCTTTCTGCTCCCATGCGTGAGGTGGATAAGTCCAAGCCTAAATCTAGTTCTGACTTTGAGACCGAGCCAGATGACCTTATGAAGACATAAGCTCAACCATTGTATTCTTAGGCAGCGTTTTGTAGAATTTAGTGTTAAGATCTGAACATTAAAATCTAAGTTAAATACTATAAATTGAAACCTAAAATCTAAATCTAAATAATTATATCCGTTTAATAACCAACTTGTTGAAACATCTATTTTTGTGTTTTGGCCTTATTGTGACGTTATTTTATTTTTTAATATTGTATTTTGAATAATCGTACTTTTATTCAATAGAATGAGTAAATTATTCTTATTCTTTTTATGTCAAAAAAGTGTAAACAACTGAAAAAAAAAAGAAGAAAAAAAAAAGTCATCAAGCTTCCTACATTCTTCCCTTCCATAGCTCTCGTCTTCTTCCCATTTTTTTATTCTCTTCCAAATGGGTCTAGTACAAGGATAGAACAAGACGAACAATCACACCAACATAAATTATCTATGCTGGTGCCATCGAGGTTTCTTGGATCTTGATGAGATCATGGAAATTTTTGGCGATGACAAATTAGGGTACATATAAATGAAAGCAAAGGAGATGGTTCTTTAGGGGAGTGAGAAGCATCTTTGAAGTTAAAGGTCACAATCAAATAAAATAAGCACGTGTTCTAAATAAAAAATATATCTTTTAAGTTGAAGGCCACAATCAAAGTAAACCAGCAAAAGAAATAAGTAAATCCAATTATACATTAGGAACAATGGCATGTCATTATGTTAGTTTATTGGTTTAAGTGCTATATAATTGGGGGAGTTCGCTTGCTGACATGGCACTCTATGTGCTTTTTAGGAACAATGGCATGTCATTATGTTCTTTGTGGCTCATCACCCCTTAAATGAAGAAAAAAAGGATCTCATACCTTCTTGCTCATTCCGAAAGACATCAAAAAATATAAGGATGAATGATACAGTGTTGTTCACCGGGAATGACAACAAATAACCCTTTTTGAATGGTATCCCAATAGGAAGAAGCATCGTGATATAGTCACAATCATTGAAGATAAAGGATCCAAACCTACTACATATTTAGGTTTTCCACCCAGAACTAAAATTCAAGTCACTACCAATGACGATCAACGGATTGTTGATTGTGTTCCTTTTGTGTCCGCTCCAGAAAATGTTGACAACATACCAGCTTCACAAAAGCAATTGGTATATTGATATTGTCAAAATAACTATACCAATGAATACCTAAACGCTATTGGACATAATGTTGATGGATTAAGAGCCCATATGGCTAAACATTTTGAACAATTAGGAAAAAGACCCTCAGTTGGCCAACTAATTCCCTCTTTTTCCTAGGGGCGGGGGGAAGGTAAGTGAAAAAGCAGAACAAGCCTAACAACTTAAAAACATTAGAATTGTATTCCCATTTCCCGATTCATCATATATTAGGAGAGCAAGATTAATACTGTAGTTTTGGAAAAAGGTGAATCTTCAGGACAACCAGAAACCAATGATTCTGAAATAGGATTAGAAGAATTCGAAAAGGATTTAGACAAGATGATGGGAGATCTTAATCTAGATTCTACAATCGGAACAGTCATAACCCTAAAAGCTACCATTCCAAGAAGGAATCCTCCACCTAGACGTGATCGTACATCTATTATCAAGAATTTCTATCCTCGACCTTCAGCCCCAGACTTGCAATTTGAAGAAGTCTTGCCTTATAGGTTGTATGGAATAGGGTCATTTTATGAATGGACTATTGATGGTATGTCTGACTACCAGATAGTTAACATTATCCGCCAAATGTATACTGTCGGTCTTATCTACCAAAGAAAACAAAACTTAGGTATTAGAAAAGCCGTAGAATGTTTTATTCCCGAATTTAACGGAGCTCTCTCTATATGGCGGGAGTTTTTTTATAGATGAACAAAAGGAAAAGGTCCTAAGAGTTGTTAAAGAACAAAACGGACTTCCTTGAACAAATGCCATGGACATTTAATCTCGGATACTTTATATGTTCTTCTACAAACAATTCGACTACATTTTGTTGAATGGATTAGAGAAGATGGTCATCATCTCCAGACCCTCCAAAACCTTAGATGTAGAAGAATGTCAGACTTTAAGTGTTATAGAGATACATTTTATGGCACGAGTTTATATTCGACTCAATAGTCATCAACCCCATTGGAAAGAAAGATTTATATCTAGAATTCCTACTATTTTTGCCAATAAAGTCTGTGAAAAAATGATGGAGATTAAAGAACAAGATGGTGTTGTCAATAATTTCTCTGATTGGACATTTGGAGAAATAAATCAAGTCATAATTATGGTTGCCTCTAGTTTGTGCCATGACCTTAAGTTCAAGCATGGCCTTGAAAAAGAAAGATTGGCATCAAAACAAGAAATGCGAACCTAGTGTGAACAGTTTGGATATCCCAATCTTCCAAAACTTCATAGGAAGAAAAAAAGGTGTAAACATTACCCTCGGTATCCTAAAGATTATGATAAGGCGCAAGAGTCATATTTAAGGAATCTCTGAATCAGAAAAAGAAAAGAAATTTGAGGATGATAATCTATAAATCTCAACCCTTGACAAAATCACCATTCAAAAATGGTATTTTAGGATTCAACTTAGAATCTTTATTGAATTTTCACAAGAGTTTATAGCTATGATAGATTCTAGACCAGATCTTGACTGCATACGACAAGGTCTCATTCCAACAAAATATTTTGTCAAAACTAAAGAATAGCTTCGAGGAGCTTATGACAAGAAATTGAAAATCAGTTACAAAATTCCTTCAGTAAAAATTTGCAATCAAGGCATTTGTTACAAAACTAGTTTTCTACTTGTCGAAACAATTACGCATCCTTTGATTTTGGGATTGCCATTTCTATATCTTTTAAACCCTATGTTTATAACTAGGGAAGGAATTTAGTCAAAAAAATTAAGAAAAACGATTTTTTTAAAATTTGAATTTGCTCCCGAAATTCTTGATTTAAATATCCTAAAATTTAATCACATATCCCTTGAGTCCACTGTTGATGTAATCAATTAAAAATCCAACAATCTTTCATTTCTTAAAGAAGAAATCTATATTCATAGAATCAATCAACTGATTGATCAGTTTATAAAAAAGATTGTCAAATTTCAACAACAATTAGAAGCATCTGTTTGTGCTTCTCTTTCTAATGCTTTTTGGGAAAGAAAGAAACATAAGGTAGGTTTAACCATCATAAAAAGCTGAGCCTCATCCAACAAGAATTACACACAATAGGTAGAAAAAGGAGTTAAAGAAGCTAATTGGAATTAAATTAAAAAGAAAATTTAGGAGTGGGTTTTGCAAATTGTCACCTTTAATTATTTTCAATTATTAAATCTATTAACTTATACAAAGAAGGTTATATGTTAATGATGGTGTTATCAAGTGGCACCCACTCATTCTTACACTGGTTGATGTTATTTTGTCGCACCCACTTATGTTCTACGGCTCGTAGGAAAACAGATCCATTACTCGACACTCCGACACTAGGGGTACAATGTCTATAGGAGTGATTCTTGCAATCTTAATTGTTGTTTTGAAAACATGAATATAATAGTGATATTATCACACATTCACATATTATTAATGGGTAGAAGAGAAAACGTACATATAATAATGGCTCCGGGAACAAGAGAAACAAGGTCCATAGAAGTGATTCTCATAAATTATGTACTCTCCTCGAATAAATAAATAAATATAGATATATATTGTTGCAACCAACAATAAAGACTCAAGGCTAGACATTTATTGGGTCAACAAGTAAATCAACAATTCAAGTGTTTGGATGAAAGACTTATAAGATGGTGAGGTTCAAATACCCAATAGAATTGTTGATCCATCAATTAAAATTCTTATAACTTGCCTTTTGTAAGTTTTACCTATTAAGCAAATAAAAGCACAATTTTGACATTTTAAATGAAAGTTCGATTGATAAACTTTAAGGGTATATTTAGTTCGCGGAACCTCACATTCATTCCATCAAATTTCGTAGCCTGGTTTGGTTCGCAAAATCTGCTCTACAATATCACATTTCACAGCATTTAATATGGCTCAAATGCCACATACATATAATTTTTCATTCTTGAAGATGGTGACTTTATCTTTATGAATGTGACGTTCCGAGCGGACTGAAATGTACACTTGAAATAGAATGTTCAAATTATCTATATAAATGAATAAATTAATAATATTCTCACTTTAAGTGTATAACTCATATAACTTAATAATAATAATAATAACAACAGCAATTATTCATAACCAAGAGTTGGTAATACTATTTTTAAAAATTCATTATTATATTTTATGAATTTTATTTTTAGTCAGTGAATGTTTAAATTAAATTTAAAGTTCTTTAAAATAAAGAATAGGTAAAATTTTATTTTAGTGTTAACTTCAATATAAGTTTTTTTTTTTTTTGTCATGTAAATAATTTGGTATATTTTATGCCAATAGTTTTTCTTTTCTTTTTTTTTTTTTTTATAAAAGAGTATTCATGGAAAATCTATTATGATGATGTCACATCCTTAAATGTAAATGTTTATACCAAATAAAAAAAAATGTCACATTTCATGCATCGCATTCTTAGGCATCTCATTCCCTAGGAATGTGAGATTTCACGAACTAAACAGGCCAAGAATGTAATGAATAGGAATGTAATATTTTCATGATTGATACACTTAGTGGGAGTTTTTGAATGTAACATTATTATGTTTCATATGGACAACTAGATTTCAAGAATGTAACACTAGTATGACAATTTTTTCATCAAAACCCTTTTATTAAAAAATTATATTCATAACTGAAAATATGAAAAAAAAATATTTATTTTGCAGAATAATACTAAACATAAAAGTTTTGTCTATTTTCTTCATAAAGAATGAGTAATATAATTCAAATCAATAAGTAATATAATTCAAACAATGCTGCTAAAAGTAATAATAATGAACTTCTTAAAATAGTAATATCAACCATTTTTATTTATTTATAAATTTTTAGAATCCTTATTATTTTTACTACATTATTATTATTATTATTATTATTATTATTATTTATATGAGTTAAGTAAATAGATGAGAATTTTATTAATTTATTCATTTATTGGACTTTCTGTCTTATATGTATATTCCATCGTAGTCGAAATCTTACATTGTCACCTTTTAAATCAGGAATATTAAAGAATATGAAATTTCTAAAATATAACATTCCTAAAATCCCAAATCTTATGATCATATCAAATGCTAGAATTTTGATATTTCTAAACAATAAATTTTACGAACTAAATGGACCCAAATTTGTGGGTCGATGGGTAAACTTTTAGGTCAATGGTCAAAATGCCTTTTGGTGGTCTTATATGTGCTCAACCTGAGCTTGCCCACGCGAACGAAGCACCAGGGCACTGGTCCTAAAAATTGAAGTCTATTGCCAGCAACGTCTTCTCAGGCGTTTTCTTATCCAATCGTGAGCCTTTTTACATGACCAGTGGGAGAATAATACTATTGTTTCAATGTATTCATTTATTACACCCAGTGACTCACAAGTGACCATGGAATATATTTAAAAAAAATTAAATACTTAATTCAGTAACTCTATAGCTACTGGACCACCTAGCTGCTACACAAAATATTTTCCCACAAAATGTGAGCACCTTAAATGAAATTCAAGTAGATAGGAAAAAAGTATTATTATTAGCGCTTTCTCTTTATGCGCATGTCTAAGGGCATAATTAGTTCTTTAACCAAGTTCATGTCTAATGGGATAGTTATCATTTGAAATCTAATCTCGTATCTAAGTGCATAATTACTTCTTTAATTTATTTCACAATGACGCATTATAAATACAAGGGGCCGATGATACCACGGTTTGCAGAGCGGTAACATGTGCTTAGGTAGGTGGGAAAGCTATTAGATCCTATCATTGTTGATAGACTTCTCGTGTAAAAAGAATAAAACCTGTTAAAAATGGGTAATATTTTCCTTATTGCCCACTTGGGTCCGCCTGTTTCAACCTAAACCATCCAATTTCTTAAATTTAAATAAAAGGAGGTTTTGAATTTAGTCTTTAATTTCTTTTATTCTTTTGGAAACTACTAAATGATCTTGCCCGATTAGCTGCTGTGGCAGGGGCACCGATATTTATGGGTAAGGGTAAGTACAAAACATGTACTAAATGATCTTGTCCTGAAAAATGACTGAAATTTACTTTCCCAAATATTTATCCTTTTAATTCTAAATGGAGGCAGTTGAACTCAACCCTATTGTAAATTAATTTCAAACAAATACTTTTAATGTGTATTTGATATCTCCATCTTTAATTCATTTCCTGGGATCTGAAATTCATGGCATTGCCCCTGGATAATGCACGCACTCATTTCGAGTCGCACTCACATTTATTTATTTATGTGGTCTAGTAAATAGGAGACAATGTGACAGAGAATAAATTAATCTCGAACAAAATCTTTTAATGCATATTTGACAGCTCCACCTTTAATCCATTTTCTGAAAGAAGGTTTTGAATTTATTATTTAATTTTTTTTATTCTTTTAGAAACTACTAAATGATCTTCTACCAATTAGTTGCTGCAACAGAGGCACCAACATTTATGTGTAAGGTAACTAAAAAAACGTACCGTAAATTAACGAAAGTACACTTCTTCTTTTTTTTTTAACTGAGGCAAGTGACAAAGATATGACTTTTGAATATAATTTTTGGTAATCCTAAATAATAGGAGAGTATCTATTCCATTTCCCAAAAGTGAAATAGGATAATATGAAAAATTAATTAATCTAAATCAATTCTAGCACGTTTGGAGCAGCAAATTTTATTTAAAAAATGACTGAAATTTGCTTTCCCAAATATTTATCCTTTTATTTGTAAATCATGGCAGTTGAACTAAACTCTGTCACAAGTTAATTTCAAACAAAATTTTTTAATGCGTATTTAACATCTCCATCTTTAATCCATTTCCTCGGATCTAAAATTCATGGCAGTGGCCCTAAATAATGCATGCATCCATTTCAAGCTGCACCCACAATTATTCATTTATGCAATCTAGTAAGTAGGAGACAGTGAGACAGAGAATAAATTTATCTCAAACAAAATCTTTTAATGCGTATTTGACATCTCCATCTTCAATCCATTTTTTGAAAGAAGGTTTTGAATTTGATATTTAATTTCTTTTATTCTTTTCAAAACTATTAAATGATCTTGTCTCGATTAGCTGTAGTGGCAGGTAACAACAAAATATGTACCGTAAATTCCCCAAAGTACACTTTTTTCTTTTTAACTGAGGTAGGTTTAAAAGAGATGACTTTTGAATATAATTTTTTGGTAATCCTAATAATAGAAGAGTGTCTATTCCATTTCCCAAAAGTAAACTTGGTTAATATGGCAAATTAATTAATCTAAATCAATACCAGCACGTTTGGAGAAGCAAATTTGATTTGAAAAATGACTGAAATTTACTTTCCCAAATATTTATCCTTTTAACTCTAAATCGAGGCAGCTGAACTCAACCTTGTCATAAATTAATTTTGAAGAAAATCTTTTAATAAGTGTTTGATGTCTCCATCTTTAATCCATTTCATGGGATCTAAAATTCATGGCATTGCCCCTAAATAATACACGCACCCGTTTTGAGCTGCACCCATAGTTATTCATTTATGCAGCCTAGTATGTAGGAGACAATGAGACAGAGAAAGGAGGGTGGGGGGAGAAATTAAACTAATGTCATTATTTATTATCATGAATGTCACTCTTGTAATCATGGTTCACGCACCGGCACCGAGAAGAGCCCGTGTCGAATAAAAGTTGCTTCAGAAGCACAAAAGCCATTAATGTGTCTCTGTCGTCGTCCTTATAAAGATCCATACCTGTTCGAACCAAGAGGAGGGGCACAACATATCTCAGGAAAGTGCATGACCATTGTAGAAAGAATGGCCACAATTTCCTTCGCCCACGCCTTCCTCCTCCTCTTCTTCTTCTTCCACCATGTCCTCCTCTCCAACACGAATGCAGCCACGTCGAGCCCACCACCACCAACACCCCTTCGAGCCAGCAAGTTCCCGGGTTGCGGGAAAAACGAGCAGACGCTGAGGTTCTACTCGCACACAATATCCAGCGGAGTGAACTCCACCGACAAAAGAGTCGCTGGGCCGTCGAAAGCTGCCAAGTACGATTTCGGTGGCGTGGTAGTGGGAGACAAACCGCTGACAATCAAGCCCGACCTGGGCTCGACGCTCATCGGCAGGGTCCAGGGAATGAATGTCTCAGTCGGCCAAGGGGGACTCAGTGGTCTCTTGCTGGTGAACTACTTCTTCCATCCTTCCAAAGTGCTTCAGCAGAGCAAAGAGAGCTCGCTGAGCGTTCAGGGACGCATTACTGACTCACTCGAGGTGATGGAATTCGCAGTTCTGGGTGGTACTGGACTCTTCCAATCCACTCATGGCCGTCTCTTCGCTCAGAAAATACGTGATGCCACAACTTCCTCGATGATGGAATACAACCTTTGCTATGGAAACAACAAATAGTGCTCCTGCTTCTCTCTCTCTTTTCTAGAACAAGTATTGCAAAATAAATGGCTCCTTTTTACTCGAAAAAGAAAAAAAAAACAGCTCCACTATGTGCAATTTAATTTTCATCTACATCTCATGCGTCCCTTTTCTCTCTCAAGCGGGTGAAAGTACTGCGTTTTAAATTTTTTCCCCCCTATAGAATGCGATTTAAAACAGCATTATTTTATTAAATTAGTTTAAAAAGATAATATATTTTTTTATGTTGGGACACATTTGTGCATGTCTAATAAGAATAGAAGAAACTGTATGAAAGGTAAAGTTCATAAATTTTATGAGGCAAAGTTTCGTTAACTTATATTGTTTTGAGCAAGTTTGACTTATTCCAAAAAAGAGAAAAATTAAAAAGAAAAATGAAAAACTATTGTACTGTTGGAATAGAGTTTGATCAGCAATCATGGCTAATGATTGATGGCAATGTGAAGGATACCGAGCGGCTTCATCCCCATCCCCACCCCCTTTTTCATGACTGTTTCATTATTATTTGGCCTCATATTTAGACCAGGCAATTATGATCCGGACCCGTGAACACCCACCCCCATCTTTTGAAAAAGTTTAACCAAATTTGCTCTTAATTATGATTTAATTACAAAGAGATTTCAAAATATAAGATTTAATTACTTTCTTTCCAATATTTTATATTTTATCATATTATTTTCTATACAAAAGAATTTTGAATTATGCCACTTCTTTATAAGGCTCGTGATTTGCCATTGGATATGATGTACGATGCAGTACGCAATGGGACAAATAATTAGAATATCAAGACTATTTTGAAAAAATAGTTTAATAACGTGGGTGCACAATAAATTGGGAAAAAATTCTTATTTTCCCAAAAAAATTCGCAATTTTACCAGCACAATTAAATTCACAAACGAGAATGTAGAGAAGGCTAAAATGGGAATAAGAATATTCGAGGTCTAGGGTTTCCCCTCCCAGCATATAAGCGTAGCACCCTCCGTCTGCTTGTTTCCTCAGCTGAACGCGTCTTCATCGGTGCGAACTCATATTTTTCAGCTCCTCCATCTCTCTATCTGTCGGAGGTTCATCACAAGCTTCATCCATGGCGATTACATTCTCAGATCTCCACACAGAGGCGGGCCTCAAGACTCTGGAAGAATATTTGTCCGGCAAAGCCTATATTTCTGGGTATTTTCCTCTCACCTGCTATTTCTGTTCGAATCTAGGGATGTACTTGACTCAAAGTCGGGTGAGAAGCGAGCTGTTGGATATTCTGGGTCGAATTCGTCGATCGAGTATATTATTGTGTAAATTGCACTTCGAGTTGCATATCGCGCATGTAATATTCGGGATTATCTGGTGATTTCTAAATCATAGGGTTTGATCTGCAGCTCGGTCAAACAGCTGGAGGCTAAGTGCAATTTGTGCTATATCTTACTTTGGTAACCTTGATTAATTAATTTTTTGAGCACTTTAATATATATAAACCAATGGCGTAGAGTATTGATTCAAGTTTGAGGATATTCAAACTCAACTCATATACTACACGAGCTCGAGCTCTAAAGTTTTTGAATGGTGCCTGCCCAAGTCGCGAGCATACTAGATTCACATATGCCCCTATTTGAATCTATTCAATCTAAATGATATTTTTGTGAATTTAAGGGACAAACTCACAGTAGATGATATCAAGGTTTATGCTGCTGTGTTGGAGAGTCATGGGGATACCTTTCCTGCTGTGAAGCAGTGGTATCGCAGTGTTTCAAAGCATTTAGCTTCAAGGTTTGTCTTCCATTGTTTCTTTCTGTTTAGATGGATTTTCTTGAGAAATTTTAGTATCATTGTGAAATATTGCGGTTATGGGATGCCCAGTCTTGTTGAGTAAGAAAATGGTAGCTCTTGAATTAAATTGAACATTCTATGTCATGCAGAAAATTAAAGTGCAATGTTCACCCTCATAGTCTGTTGTTATTTATACTTAGATCAAACAAACCTTAATTTTCCTAGGACATAAACACATGGGGCCTTGATAAGATTCTAATAACTATATATATATATGTATGAATGTATGGTGATCACTTGTTTTTATTTTGTTTTTGTTGACAGCTTCCCTGGAAAGGCTGTTGGGGTGAAAGTAGGAGGTCATGCTGTACCAGTTGAAGCTGCTCCGGCCAAAGAAGCTAAGGAGGTTTGTGTTTCTCGATATCTAACTAGTATTTTTGAGGCTTGGACGACACCTCATTTGTATGAGAATTCTTGAAATGTAACTCAAAAAAGTATTTTCTGAAATTTAAGGACAAATATTGAAGTATTAGGTAAACCTTTTAGCATTGTAATCTCAAGATTGGTTTCCTTGGACAAAAATAAGAAGTATGGGCTCTATCTAATTGCAGGGAAAAATTATGATATATGATGATCAACTTGGTTGTTTTCATGCTTATCATTTCATATATACTCACTTTATATATTTGATTATTGTAAAACAGACCATATAGAGCACTTGCCCTATTATCATCATATATAACTAAACCTCTCAATAACTAAGGGCACAAGGGTACGTATTTACCAAATATGGGTAAATTGCACTCGGCCATGGTATTTAATTCAATATTCTACATCAAATAGGGTTCTTTTGCCTTTCTCCCAATAATTTTTTTGGTTAAACTCATTTTGTGTCACCCCTTGAACTTCCATTGTTCAATTCTAAATTCTACATAGGAAATATTTATCCTTTCAATTGCCAGGAGGCTGCTGAAGATGATGATGACCTCGATCTTTTTGGAGATGAGACAGAAGAGGAGAAAAAAGCTGCAGAGGAGAGGGAGGCAACTTCTAAAGCGTCTTCCAAGAAGAAAGAAAGTGAGTTTCATTTCTGCCATTGTTGTCGGAAGAAGTATGTTATATAAATAATAAATAAATAAACCTAACTTTTGAACTCATATATCATATAACTCACTCTCTCTGGCGTGAAGAATGCTAGAAACTTCTCTAATTGAATAAATATGTGATGATATGCCCATGGCTGCATAACTTTTGCCTTCTTTGGACCCTAGTTGTGAACTTGCATTTGCACTGTTTTGGGAGCTGGTTGTGTTGCATTACGTTAAAAAGATAACTTTTGTAACAATTGCATCAACCACACTGATTTTTCCCAATTTGGATGGTTTAAGGTTTTCGTTGTTTTAATGGAGTTGCAAGTTGTAGTTTGCAGATTTGCAGAAATCCCCAGAGAGTGGGTTCCTGGCCATTGTACTCAATATTTTCCATGTTTGTTTGCAGTATTTTAGCATTACATGATGTTTCTGGGTATAAATATCCTCATGGACAGAACTTTCCTTAGCATGGCTAGCTGGTGTTCCACAATGCATTTCACGCTACTATTGTCCCACACCCTAATTTTAGTTTTTTTTTTTTCCTGGCTTTCCCATTCTTTTCAATTAAAATATGATTTTTTTAAGCATTTTTTTCCCTCAAAAAACATTTTTTTAAAATTCAGAAGCAGCAGAATAAGAAGACTATATATATTACAATAAAGTAAAGCTTATCTATCAAGATCCTTGATCCTTGCAGAGTCACTTTTGTTATTCAATATGATGCTAAAGGGCCTTGCTTACCAGTTTTTCTGAATTTTAAGTAATGAATTGTTTGTTTTTTCTTTTTGGAAATATAATTTGTTAGAGGGCTCATACACTTGCTTTTCTCTCTTTTATCTAGCTCAACAAGATTTTCCCTTTATCCCCAGTTCTTTCTCTCTCTCTCTCTCTCTCTCTCTCTCTCTCTCTCTTCAACTACTCAAACCAAATTTTGTCGAAAACTTCAACCATTGTGGCTGGATTGGGATGCGTATGAATTTTCATACTCATCTTAAACTGTTTTCTAGAAAGTCATTTCTTAATATTATTTTTTAAAATATTTCTTCCTTGCTTGGGTTATATTCACATTTATGATAATATTTCTTAGCCTGCATTATTTTTTTTCCTTTGCTGTAACTCTTTTGAATTTTTTTTTTATTTGTGATGATATTTATGCATATCCTTATTGTTCTAGTGCCAGAAATTGAGATATGTATACACACACACACATAGAGATATATACAATTTTTGCTACTAACAATGCACCTCAATTAATATAAAACTTAATTGTCCTATTGAATAATGCTTACTAGATAAATTAAGTGACTCAAAATAGTTTAAGAATCATATATAATAGGTTTATAAACTTCAAATCTGGAAAAAAGAAGAAGAATAATCTCGCTGCTCGCTAAAAATTTCAAAGGAGAATCTTCCCCTTATGTAATACACATTACGCGATGTCGACTGCGACCGCAAGTTAAAATCATCACTCCAACATTGGTGCATAGGGTCCACAAACTCACATATACGTTAGAGTTTCATACGAGTGAACCAAACTCTGTATTAGTCTTAGGACCCCAAAACACCCCTATGGATGCACGATAAAAAGGGTACCGTTTATTTGGAATTGGGCATTATCTGTAATTTTCATGCTAAAATTAATTATAGATTTTGCCTATGGTCTCTACCGTATATCTTATTCATTTTATGAAATTTGACTAAAATCTCAGGTGGAAAGTCATCTGTTTTTATGGATGTGAAGCCATGGGATGATGAGACAGACATGAAAAAGCTGGAAGAGGCTGTTCGCAGCGTTCAATTGCCCGGTCTGACGTGGGGTGCATGTAAGTTTTTGTTTCTGATATTTTTATTCACTTTTTCTACTGGGTGGTGCGTCTATCGTTTTGTTCCTTGTGATATGCATAGACTGACCACACGATTCATGTTTCTTCATTCTACTTAATGCAGCTAAACTGGCTCCAGTTGGTTATGGGATAAAGAAACTGCAAATAATGATGACAATTGTTGACGATCTTGTATCCGTGGATGACCTGATTGAGGACCATCTCTTGTCCGAGCCTGCCAATGAGTATATACAGAGCTGTGACATTGTTGCCTTCAACAAAATTTGAGCAACCAGGCCATTCGATTCTGGTTTTGTATGCGGTAATTTAGTTATATCCTTGATGAACTTTTGTTGGGTGAGCATTAGTTTTGTTTCTTCAATCTGTTTCTTTGGTTTTGCTATTTCGGTCTTCTAGATTATTGTGCTCGGATACTACGTTATTGTTGCTTATTATTACTGAAGCATTATTTATAGGCTTGTTTCCGAACTCCTTTTTAACAAGAACCTGCCTATGCAACAACCAATTTAGCATTCAAATCTGGATTCTACTGCCCATGTCTGAATAATTGATTGTGTTGGGGATTTGGTTTTGGACCAGTTTGGATGAGCTTAGTTTCTGTTTTCATATGGGAAAAAGTTCTTTTGCAAAAATGAAACAAATCTCTAGAAAGCGGCAAACTGCTTTCAAAAAGGTAAATTTTTTTGAAAAGGATATATTTTAACAGTTTCAAAAGGTAATTTTTTTTTCTTCAAAAAGTTAGGAGTGGTCTCTCATATGGTAACTAAACTGTCTTGCAGTCTTTTTTTTTTTTTCCCCTTCTACTCTACTCTGGCTTTTGCCGAATGTGTTCAAGGCTAATGGTTATTTAACTTTTGTTCTTTAATTTTGATACTGGTTTTAGCTTTTTGTTTGTATATTTTAATTCCTATGCCTACCGTTCAAGTGTGTTGGAGGTTTCATTTAAGGTTGCTGGTGCTATTTCTTGGAAATGGATCTTCTGCTTAGTATTTAGTAACTTCTGTTGCGGGGAAAATATTAAAAAAATGCAAAGACGTAAAAATTTGAGATAAACGTTTATTCCCTGAATGGTCGGCTGATGTTAACAACGAATTTGTTCATTATCATCGTAGACTGAAATTGGAGTCCGTTAAAGTTTTACAATCTTATCCTCGAGCTTGAGATTTATGAACACGTTGTGCTTATCTCCGCATGCCATTCATTCACGCATGGGCTTCAAATTAGTTTAAAATTTTATAAAATACAATAGTTTTGTCGAAATCTCAGTGCCCCGTACAGTTCTTATTGTTACACTTTACGCTTTCAATTTTAAAATTAAGCTCAGCGCACCCTGTACTGTTAATTACTTATGGCTTTCATCGATTTTGACAGATTTTTGTTCATTATTAGTACAATTACAACTATTAATTTGGTGTTTTATTGTGATGGGCGAGAATGAGAAGACATGTTGCCATATGCTTGTTAATGAGTAAGGGTGCCATTTATGGGCATCGTTTTTTGCATTTCAATCCGATGGCCTCTTGCATTGGTTAAGTTTTATTTTTATCAAAACAAGCTTAGTACTATTCCAGAATAATGAGGAAGTTGATGAATCTCCTTCAAGAGTTAAACCCATAAGCTCATTTAATTATTTAAGCCCATTTATTTATTTAAGACTCATTTACTGAGGACTATGAGTTTGAGCCCAGCTTAACAGCATGTTGTGGCCAACCTACATAAAATGAAGTCCACTTCTTGCAATGAATTTCGTTTCATTCCTCCAGGAAAATTGTATGCATCAACATGTCGAGGAGTTGGATTTTGAAATTGCATGGGCAAAATTTCGTGTTGGCTAGCCAATTGAAAACTTATTGTGATCAGATAGTATTTACACTTTAAAGGAAAAATGGGCTAGATGTTTTCTAAGGAATACATTAACACTAGGCGTGTATGAGTTCACAGCGTGGTGAGAGCCTCAATGGAGTTTCGAAGGATTATTTAACTCTTAACTCGGATGTTGTGCAATTTTTTAAACGCTTCAAGAGGGCCATTCATGATAATCTTTAATGACGGTATCAAGCTGAATTTGAAGCTAGAAATAAGTTGCCGCTGAACAAATATCCGAAGTCTTCTATTATGAAAAATATGGATAGATTTTAAATTTGTTGGCTAGAAAGTAACCACTTTAGTCCAGTGCAATTCTGAGATTTTAAAAAATTTTCTTTTGCATTAATCCCTTTATATTCTTTTCTATGACTCTTCATATTACTCTACATATATATATATATATATATACTTTTGACTCTTTTGTTAGAATAAATTTCTTTTTCCGCTTTCAACATCTTTTCGTATTATTACATGATTCTTGCTACACAATTCGTCTATATCTATTATAAGACATGGTGAACAATTTTCGCTCTACAATTTGATTACAATATTTAACCTTATATACTAGTTGAGTAATTAGAAAATTGATTTAAATGATGTATTTTTTGCTATTTTAAATCTCATGTTGTTTAAATTATGACTTGAAATAATATGTAGAACTTGTTAGGAATGAGATTATCTTTTTTATTCTCTTCTATTACTAATTGCAATTGAGGGTTTAAATCAATTAGGGTGAAAGTGTAGGATTTCTTTACCTATAATATTGAGTGTCACGTTAACAAGCTTACTTCTATAATTTTGATCATGTAAAGCTGTAAAGTAAGATAAGAATGAGTTAATGTATAACAAATTATTAAATTTACTTTTTTTTTTTTTACTATTTTACCTTGATTGTGACATTTAACTTAAAAACGCTTTCTCTGAATTTATTTTACTTGATTACGACATTTAACTGAAAAGATGCTCTCTCCCTTATATAATAAACACATGTTTATTTTCTTTGATTGTGACATGTTTTTCATGCAAAGAACGCGAGCCGTTACAGTTTTTGAATTAACTCACGATTACTTTAATGTCCTCTCCCATTTTCTCCTGCTGTCGTTCTTCTTCCTCAAATTTCATACCAGTTCTTCGTTTTCTCCGTAATTTCTCTCAAATCTCTCTCTCTCCCTTCCTCGTCAAACTCCATCTCGGTTCTTCTTCTTCTTCGTAATCTCTTTCCTCAAACTCCATCCCTTTTCTCTTCTTCGTAGTCTCTCACGAACCTCTCTCTCTCCCTCCCTCATCAAACTCCATTCTTGTTTTGCTTCGCAATCTCTCTCTCGATCTTAATCTCACCCACCGCCAGCGATCTGATCCGTCACTTTCGGATTCCCGTTAGTATTGCTTCTGGATTTCCGGCGATGTGTCGCCGGATTCTGCTAGGGTTTCCTCCACCATCCCTTTCCATTTCGTTGTATATATCTCTCTCACGATTCATTTCCTCTAGTCTTACGGTTTCAAACACAGAGAGAGAGAGAGAGAGAGAGAGAGAGAGAGAGAGAGAGAGGAGAGAGCGAGAGAAATCTCATCCGATCCGAAGACAGAAAGCAACAATGGTGAAATTTCTTGCAGGGTAAGGCGGCGATCATGTTTTAGGGCCGATACGTCGGTCGCAAAGTCGTCATCGTCAAGTCCTTGGACGAAGGCGCCCGCGGATTATGGCCACAGTCACATCCACAAGAGGAGCGCTCCGAGGAGTAGCTTTATCCCTCACACCCTGAGTGACGCGGGACCAGAGCTTATCAATGTTGACGATGGGGCAATGGAACTTGTTGCGTAGCCTATGAAAGTACCGCATCCCGACGTTGCCGAAGTAGCCGGGATGGTAGTTGTCGAAGAGGATGCGGTGGTGGTGCACGCTGCTGCCGTTTTCCCTCCCTCTTTCTCTTCTTCTGAATCGGGTCATTTTTTGGGTCTGATCTCGCCGCCCCCCCGCCCCCCCCGGCGTGAAAATTTAGGAAATCAACGTCGCTACTAGAAACCTCCCTCCGATCGATGGATCAGTTCCCGATGACAACCCGAAGCCCTGCAGGAACTGGAAAGTGGATGGCAATGATCGACCCATGTCTCATCAGGATGACATTCAAATGAGGAGGTATATTTATATTCTAATTTTATTTTTGAAATTCTAATAATATATGAACAGCGTCAAGTTTTATGGGACGGGTTTTCTTTTGTTCATCATCATGTGTTCTTCTTCTTCGCAATCTCTCGCAAATCTCTCTCTCTCCCTTCCATCATCAAACTCCCTGTTCTTTCATTTTGCCGTATATATGTATATATCTCTCTCACGATTCACTTCCTCTAGGGTTAGGAATCTCGAAGGTGATCCCGGCGATGGAGAACAACAACCGAGATAACAGACCAGAGGTGCGTTCTCTTGTACAGAGGAAGAAGATGACCAAAAAGAATAGTACCAAGGGGTGAGGCAGTGGCCCTGGGGGAAGTGGGCGGCAGAGATTCAAGACCCTCTGCATGTAATTTCCTCTCTCTCTCTCTCTCTCTCTCGCTCTATCTCTCGCAGAGCGCTCTATAGAGTTTCTCATCCTTTCCGAGCAACAAAGATTGGGAACGTGCATTTCTATTCGTTCAGTGATTTCCCTTTCCATACATAATTTTTAATACATGATAATCCCTTCTTTTAAATTTTCCAGAGATCTCTGTCTGTGGGAAGATTGTAGATTGTTTTCTGGTTCGTTCTTGAGGAAGCACCATCCACTTCTTCTTTCTCGTTCCTTCTTTTCTACTATTAGAATTAATTATTTATCATGATGATGATTATTGTTGTTTTTCGTTGATCAGGCTTCAGTTTGCTGTGCTAATTCTGAATCTTGCAAGGCTTCAGTTTGTGGTGCTAGTTAATGAAAGGATTTTAATTAATTTCCTCAGGAGTTGAAGTGGGTTTTTGGCAAAATGATTCCAGGATGCACGCAAGTTCTTAAAAACCATCACTGTGCTCTGTTCATAATTTGTGTAACTTATAGCTTAGTTTGTTTGGATATGCTTCTTGTTTCTGCATATATGTCTGAACTACTGAGGGAGGGACTCGCTGTTGAAAACATGGGATTAACTGAACTCATGAGTTTCACATCTTCATTGATTCCGTTGTAGCTTACATCTGCAATATTATTCTATGAAGAGTATTATCCCTAGTTATAGTCTATCCATTGAGCCTTGCTTCTGGATTGGTAGTTTACTTACAAGTAAGGCCAAAATTTGTAATTGCCCAGTTCCTAGTCATTCCACCATAAACATTGTAAACAATACTACTGTACACTGTTTTGGTAGTTCATGGGTCAGAAATAGCATTGTCGGTCATGTTATATTGTGTGATGATATCCCATTGTATGTCCCTGGGTAGTTGACTGGGCAATAATAGTAGCAACATTTGAATTAGTACCTTGGATGCTTACTGGGTCCATTGCCATGTGGATCATCCGTGCACGGACACACTTTGGCAGCAGTCTTCAGTTTAGGACTTGGTTTATACTTCAATTTTCAGGATATGAGTTAGAAAAACACCATCTCATTCTCATCTCATGTCCATTGTCTCATGTCAAGTTGCTTTGAGTTAGTTTCTTAGATGTGTGGAACCCATGCCATACTACTATGTTCGGCTTTACGCATTTTCTAGTATTCACACTGAAATTTTTGTTGCCTCACATTTTTTTCCATGAAATTCAAAATCAGTTTGACTGTTCCATGAAGTGCTCGTGACAAGTTTTGCCCCCTTTCTCTTGTCACATCGAATAATACATTTGAACTTGTATTTTTTGCACTCCACAGCAAAACAAGTGGCTGAACAGAAGACTCACCGTCTTTTGTAAGTGTTTGTTCCGTAATGTATCATATTAACCTTATTTTGCATTTACCTGCCCCCAAGCTCACCTACCCTTCTCATTGCAACTTCTAGTTACGATTTTTATTTTGTTTCTCCCTTTCCCTATGAAATTAGAGTTATCGCTAAACATTGATGGGTTTGTGAAAATATTAAATGAAACAAAAGTAGTAAGAATACCGCCATATTATGCAATTCTTTAAACTTAGTCTTTTCTTCTGAATTTGAATGAAACAACTCAGTCTAATTTACTTGTTCTTAGCTGTGTATTCAGATGACTCAATTCGCAGTAGAGAGATGGCTGATCCTCTGTTGTCGTATTATGGTGTATAATTTTGACTTGAGTGTTGAATGAGGTAAATCATTTCCCTGTAAGATGAATTCTTTTATGTGAAGGATTATTTTAAATGTGTTTATTTGTTCTTCAAGTAGTGAAATTACTTTCCTTCATGTCGTTTTACAAATTGGACAGATATCGTTCGAAATGCAAATTTATAGTGAGTTATTTGATCTCTTTGCTTTTAATCAAAAGGTGTTATACTGATAATATTGCTGTTAGTATATTGCTTCATGACTTGTTATATCTTATATTTTAGCATTTGATTTTCATTAAAGAGATTTCAAATTCTTTCCAATTGGTTATTATTAAAGAGGGGCTATAATGCCATTACTTGGTATCATTATTTTCCTTACATCATATAGTAATCCTTTCATTTCCTTCTGCCGGCAGATTATTGTGCCCATCTAGGATGTTACAATCCCAGTTTTCATAAGAAAGTAGCCCCACATGCATCTAGCATGCGATAGTTGTGACTTTCACTTTTGTCTAAGGTTAATCAATATGTGCTTGTTAACTTTTTGCAGTTGTGTTGCTATTGCAGTTTTCATGTTTATAATAATAAATAAGAAATGGATGTCAGTTTGCTAGGCAACTATATTTGTCTACTTTTAAGCTTGTGGGTCTCTGCCCAGTTGAATTTTGTTTGAGTTTAATCAATAAGTATGTGTTAGCATCATGCAGTTTTATTTCTATTGAAGTTGTCAATTTCTTGGTCAAATTTTTAGGTCCAGTTGACTGGACAGTCGATTGGAAAGAAATAGGAGTGATATGTTAACGAGTATCATTCGTGCATGCACACTGTTCGGTACTGATTTTCAGTTTTTTTAGTCTGGTTAAACTTCAGCATGCAGGGTGTGAATTGGAGAAACACAGTCTCATTCTCAACTCGCGTGTTGTGTCTTTTGTTTCAAGTAGTAGCTATGCTCGGCTTTATGTATTTTCTAGTATTCGCATTGAAATTTTTGTTGCCTCACTTACATTTGTAATGAAATTTCTGTTTGACTATTCCATGAATAGCTTATGGTGAGATATTGAAATTTCTAGTATTGGCATTGAAATATTTGTTGCTTCACGGGTTACATCAGGCATTGTCCCCTTTCTCTTGTCACATGGAATAGTACATCTGAGCTCATATTTGTACACTCCACATGCTTTATCATAACAGCTTTTGTAAACATATTCTGGGAAAAACAATTCTAATTGCCCGCCATTCGATTTACTGTCTCTATACCTCGTCTTTCGAGAAGTATCTTATTCCTCGCACTACATCCTATTAGTCCTTCAGGGGAGTTGTTGGCTCTATAGTGTTTGTTCATCATCTTTGTTGGGTGGCAGTAGTTTAGGGGAAAGTACTTGTGTGGTATAAATTTGATTTGAATTCCCAATCAGACAGTAAATGGACTGTTGCGTCAAAGTACTTAGCATTTTCTAGGCTTCCCTACAGTGAATTGTTGTTTATTTATTTTTGTTTTTGGTACTGAGAAACAGCTTACGAATCCCGTCTGTTCCTTAACGATAGTCAATTGAACATTTGATTTTATGATTTTGCAGTGCAATCCTGATGAAGCACTTTCCAGTTATGAATAGTTTTCATTTGTAAATCAATAGGCAAAACACAGTGTCTCGTGTTGCTAGGCTGATGAGCAAAGAATGGAAATAAACTTAGAAATTAAAATTCAATATATTTAAACTGTCAGTATGACTGAATATCATTGTTGAACGGACAGCTAGGACTTGAATACGATTGATGAAAGTTGTACATTTACTTGGACGTCAGAAACTATGCTTATTGACCATGATTCTATTTTGAAATTGTCATGGTAAACTTGATTGCGTTCTATAATGCGGTAGCTATACATCTTTGACTAAGTTTAAGTTGGGGTAACAAAACAATTTTTTTAGATTTCAAAAGCCTATACCCCTTCGATGTGATTTTTTGTCTCCTGCCGACTGTTTTTCCCTTTTAATTTATCGTGGTCATGACATTAGTATTTTGTGACTGCAAGGATTTGAGTGGAGAGACTATTTTCAGTGAATTTAAACAGTGCTGCCTAAAGGGAAAAAAGAAAGTTGCAAGGATAATAATTTTATTAAATTTATTAATTAATATTTTGTACAGGGTTTAGTGAAATTATGGCAATAATGACTTGCTATTATATTAATTGAGTTGCTTCCATGTTGGATGGTTTTTAGGGACTTCACCAGCAGATAGAAATCCCAGGCTCCTGCTGGACTGTGTTTTGCGTTACCCGTCCCTGCATGGAAGGAAAGCTCGCACACTGCTGCAGATATTAGGTATTTCTCTTCATTCCTTAAAACTAGTTGCTAAAAATTACCTTCTTCTAATGTGTCTCTTTATCTGTGTATACACACACGCACACTGCTATATATATAAAACGGCCAACGTGGGCAGATGTTTCTTATATCAACAAACTCATGCCTGACCCACATAAAGCTTCAAAAAGGAATTCTTACCATTGGATAAACAATTTAATTCAGATCCTATTATAATTGTGAATGATTTTCCATCCAATAGTCAAAATTGAAGGGACATAAGATCAAAAAACAAGATAACAATTGAAGAAGTTAACTTTTAGCATCTAGTGAGAGACGCATAGAATGTTTAATTCAACGATCAAAATTCATTTCTACATCCTTTTGTAAATCCTGCAGAAGTTTTTCAAGAAAGTTGCTCACTTGATCATATTTACATTTTCTCGTGTGTATGTGCAAACTATGTTTATATGGGGAATCTTCAAACCAAATTATTTTTTACGTTCTGGGATAAGAGGACAATTTCACAATTTCCCCTCCTGTCGGGATGCTTGAGTTGCTTCCCTATTCGGCCATGGCCGGCGCTCAGGTGGTCTCCCTTCTTCTTCTTCTTCTTGAATCGGGATTTTTTTTTCGTCTGATCTCGCTCCCTCTGTGAAAATTTAGGAAATCAACATCACCACCGGAAACCTCGCTTCCACCGATGGATCACTTCCTGATGACAGCCCGAATCCCTGCAGGAAGCGTCGACGCCGCGGGAGTACAGCACCGCCGCATTTTTACTGCTTTATTAATCTTGATGGCTTTCCTGTTTCAGGGTAGCTCGGGTTCAATCCATGTGTTCAGTCCATTTAGTTAATTACGAAAGTAAGCTTTTCTTGTTATATTTAATTATTAAAAATTATTTGGGTATCATTTCTCTGTTTTTATGATTATTTTGGCTTCTTGTGATTGTATGGGAGAGAGAGGAACAATGGTGAAATTTCTTAAGCAGGGAAGGCGGCGATCATGCTTCAGGCCAACACGCCGGCCGCAAGTCGTCATGGTCGAGTCCTTAGACGAAGGCACCCGCGACTGCCCTTACGGCCATCTTCACATCCACAAGAGGGGCAATGGAACTTGTTGTAGCCGATGGAAGTACCGCATCCCGACCTTCCCGAAGTAGCCGGGATGGTACTTGTCGAAGAGGATGCGGTGGTGGTGCATGCTGCTGGCGTTTCCCCTCCTGCCGGGATGCTTGGGTTCTTCCCTATTTGGCCATGGTTTGTGCTCAGGTGGCGTCCCTTCTTCTTATTCTTCTTGAATGGGGTCATTTTTTTTTCGTCTGATCTCGCCCCCTCTCTGTGAAAATTTAGGAAATCAACATCGCCACTGGAAACCTCCCTTCCTTCGATCGATGGATCACTTCCTGATGTCAACCCGAATCCCTACAAGAAGCGTCGACGCTGCGAGAGGACAGCACCGCCGGATTTTTACTGTTTTATTAATCTTGATGGCTTTCCTGTTTCTGGGTAGCTCGTAGCTTGGGTTCAATTCATGGGTTCAGTCCATTTAGTTAATTATGAAAGTAAGTTTTTTTTGTTATATTTAATTATTGAAAATTATTTGGGTATCATTTCTCTGTTTTTGATGATTATTTTGGCTTCTTGTGTATTTTGGCTTCTTGTGATTGTCTGGGAGAGAGAGGAACAATGGTGAAATTTCTTATGTGGGGAAGGCTGCGATAATGCTTCAGGGCGGATACGCCGGCCGCAAAGTTGTCATGGTCGAGTCCTTAGATGAAGGCACCCGCGACTGCCCTTACGGGCATCGTCACATCCACAAGAGGGGCAATGGAACTTGTTTTAGCCGATGGAAGTACCGCATCCCGACCTTCCCGAAGCAGCCGGGATGGTGCTTGTCGAAGAGGATGTGGTGGTGGTGCATGCTGCTGGCGTTTCCCCTCCTGCCAGGATGCTTGGGTTATTCCCTATTCGGCCATGGCCGGTGCTCAGGTGGCGTCCCTTCTTCTTATTCTTCTTGAATGGGGTCATTTTTTTTCTGTCTGATCTCGCCGCCTCTGTGAAATTTAGGAAATCATCATTGGAAACCTCCCTCCGACCGATGGATCACTTCCTGATGACAACCCGAATCCCTGCAGAAAGCGTTGACGCTGTGCGAGAGGACAGCACCGCTGCCAGATTTTTACTGTTTTATTAATCTTGATGGCTTTCCTGTTTCAGGGTAGCTCGGGTTCAATCCATGGGTTCTTTCCATTTAGTTAATTATGAACGTAAGTTTTTTTTTTTTTCTGTTATATTTAATTATTGAAAATTATTAGGGTATCATTTTTCTGTTTTTGATGATTATTTTGGCTTCTTGTAATTGTCTGGGAGAGAGAGGAACATTGGCGAAATTTCTTAAGCGGGGAAGGCGGCGATCATGCTTCACGCCGATACGACGGCCGCAAGTCGTCATGGTCGAGTCCTTAGACGAAGGCACCCGCGACTGCCCTTACGGGCATCGTCACATTCATAAGAGGGGCAATGGAACTTGTTGTAGCTGATGGAAGTACCGCATCCCGACCTTCCCGAAGTGGCCGGGATGGTACTTGTCGAAGAGGATGCGGTGGTGGTGCACGCTGCTGGCGTTTCCCCTCCTGCCAGGATGCTTGGGTTCTTCCCTATTCGGCCATGGCCGGTGCTCAGGTGGCGTCCCTTCTTATTCTTCTTGAATGGGATCGTTTTTTTTTCGTCTGATCTCGCCCCCTCTGTGAAATTTAGGAAATCAACATCATTGGAAACCTCCCTCCGACGGATGGGTCACTTCTTGATGACAACCCGAATCCCTGCAGGAAGCGTCGACGCCGCGAGAGGACAGCACCGCCGGATTTTTACTTTTTTATTAGTCTTGATGGCTTTCCTGTTTCAGGGGAGCTCGGGTTCAATCCATGGGTTCAGTCCATTTAGTTAATTATGAAAGTAAGTTTTTTTTTTTTCCTGTTATATTTAATTATTGAAAATTATTTGGGTATCATTTCTCTGTTTTTGATTATTATTTTGGCTTCTTGTGATTGTCTGGGTGAGAGATGAACAATGTTGAAATTTCTTAAGCGGGGAAGGCGGCGATCATACTTCGGGGCCAATACGCCTGCCCGCAAAGTCGTCATGGTCGAGTCCTTAGACGAAGGCACCCGCGACTGCCCTTCCAGCCATCGTCGAATCCACAAGAGGGGCAATGGAACTTGTTGTAGCCGATGGAAGTACCACATCCCGACCTTCCCGAAGTAGCCGGGATGGTACTTGTCGAAGAGGATGCGGTGGTGGTGCATGCTGCTAGGGCTTCCCCTCCTGCCAGGATGCTTGGGTTCTTCCCTGTTCGGCCATGGCCTGTGCTTAGGTCGCGTGCTTTCTTCTTATTCTTCTTGAATGGGGTCGTTTTTTTTCCGTCTGATCTCGCCCCCTCTCCGTGAAAATTTAGGAGATCAACATCGTTGGAAACCTCCCTCTGATCGACGTATCCCTGCAGGAAGCGTCGACGCCGCAACAGGACAGCAGTGCCGGATTTTTACTGTTTATTTATCTTGATGGCTTTCCTGTTTCAGGGTAGCTCGGGTTCAATGCATGGGTTCAGTCCATTTAGTTAATTATGAAAGTAAGTTTTTTTTGGTTGTATTTAATGATTGAAAATTATTTGGGTATCATTTCTCTGTTTTTGATGATTATTTTGGCTTCTTGTGACTGTCCGGGAGAGAGAGGAACAATGGTGAAATTTCTTAAGCGGGGAAGGCGGCGATCATGCTTCAGGCTGATATGCCGGCCGCAAGTTGTCATGGTCGAGTCCTTAGATGAAGTAACCCGCGACTTCCCTTACGTCCATCGTCACATCCACAAGAGGGGCAATGGAACTTCTTGTAGCCGATGGAAGTATCCCGACCTTCCCGAAGTGGCCGGGATGGTACTTGTCGAAGAGGATGCGGTGGTGGTGCATGCTGCTGGCGTTTCCCCTCCTGCCAGGATGCTTGGGTTCTTCCATATTCAGCCATGGCCGGTGCTCAGGTGGCGTCCCTTCTTCTTATTCTTCTTGAATGGGGTCGTTCTTTTTCCGTCTGATCTCGCCCCCTCTGTGAAATTGAGGAAATCAACATCATTGGAAACCTCCCTCTGACCGATGGATCACTTCCTGATGACAACCCGAATCCCTAGAAGAAGTGTCGACGCCGCGAGAGGACAGCACCGACGGATTTTTACTGTTTTATTAGTCTTGATGGCTTTCTTCTTTCAGGGTAGCTCGGGTTCAATCCATAGGTTCAGTCCATTTAGTTAATTATGAAAGTAAGTTTTTCTTTTCTGTTATATTTAATTATTGAAAATTATTTGGGTATAATTTCTCTGTTTTTGTTGATTATTTTGGCTTCTCGTGATTGTCTGGGAGAGAGAGGAATAATGGTGAAATTTATTAAGCGGGGAAGGCTGCGATCATGCTTCAGGGCCGATAGGCCGGCCGTGAAGTTGTCATGGTTGAGTCCTTTGACGAAGGCAGCTGCGACTGGCCTTATGGCCATCGTCACATCCACAAGAGGGTTAATGGAACTGGTTGTAGCCGATGGAAGTACAGCATCCCGACCTAGCCGAAGTAGCCGGGATGGTACTTGTTGAAGAGGATGCGGTGGTGGTGCATGCTGCTGGCGTTTCCCCTCCTGCCGGGATGCTTGGGTTCTTCCCTATTCGGCCATGGTTTGTGCTCAGGTGGCGTCCCTTCTTCTTATTCTTCTTGAATGGGGTCATTTTTTTTTCGTCTGATCTTGCCCCCTCTCTGTGAAAACTTAGGAAATCAACATCGCCACTGGAAACCTCCCTTCCTTCGATCGATGGATCACTTCCTGATGTCAACCCGAATCCCTACAGGAAGCGTCGACGCTGCGAGAGGACAGCACCGCCGGATTTTTACTGTTTTATTAATCTTGATGGCTTTCCTGTTTCAGGGTAGCTCTGCTTCGATCCATGGGTTCAGTCCATTTAGTTAATTATAAAGTAAGTTTAGTTTTTTCTTTTTCTGTTATATTTAATTATTGAAATTATTTGGGTATCATTTGTCTGTTTTTGATGATTATTTTGGCTTCTTGTGAGTGTCGGGGTGAGAGAGGAACATTAGTGAAATTTCTTAAGCGGGGAAGGCGGCGATCATGCTTCAGGCCATTACGCCAGCCGCAAAGTCGTCATGGTCGAGTCCTTAGACGAAGGCAACGGCGACTGCCCTTACAGCAATCATCACATCCACTAGAGGGGCAATGGAACTTGTTGTAGCCGATAGAAGTACCTCCTCCCAGCCTTCCCGAAGTAGCCGGGATGGTACTTGTCGAAGAGGATGCGGTGGTGGTGCATGCTGCTGGCGTTTCCCCTCCTGCCAGGATGCTTGGCATCTTCCCTATTCGGCCATGGCCTGTGCTCAGGTGGCGTGCCTTCTTCTTATTCTTCTTGAATGGGGTCGTTTTTTTCCGGTCTGATCTCGCCCCCTCTTCGTGAAAATTTAGGAAATCAACATCGCCACTGGAAACCACCCTTCCTTCGACCGATGGATCACTTCCTGATGACAACCCGAATCCCTGCAGGACGCGTCGACGCCGCGAGAGGACAGCACCGCCGGATTTCTACTGTTTTATTAGTCTAGATGGCTTTCCTGTTTCAGGGTAGCTCGGGTTCAATCCATGGTTCAGTCCATTTAGTTAATTATAAAGTAAGTTTTTTTATTCTGTTATATTTAATTATTGAAAATTATTTGGGTATCATTTCTCTGTTTTTGATGATTATTTTTGCTTCTTGTGATTGTCTGGGTGAGAGAGGAACAATGGTGAAATTTCTTAAGCGGGGAAGGCAGCGATCATACTTCGGGGCCGATACGCCTGCCGCAAAGTCGTCATGGTCGAGTCCTTAGACGAAGGCACCCGCGACTGCCCTTACAGCCATCGTCGCATCTACAAGAGGGGCAATGGAACTTGTTGTAGCTGATGGAAGTACCGCATCCTGACTTTCCCGAAGTAGCCGGGATGGTACTTGTCGGAGAGGATGCGGTGGTGGTGCATGCTGCTGGCGTTTCCCATCCTGCCAGGATGCTCTGGTTCTTCCCTATTCGGCCTTGGCCTGTGCTCAGGTGGCGTGCCTTCTTCTTATTCTTCTTGAATGGGGTCATTTTTTTTTCCGTCTGATGTCGCCCCCTCTCCGTGAAAATTTAGGAAATCAACATCGTTAGAAATCTCCCTCCGACCGATGGATCACTTCCTGATGACAACCCGTATCCCTGCAGGAAGCGTCGACACCGCGAGAGGACAGCACTGCCGGATTTTTACTGTTTATTTATCTTGATGGCTTTCCTGTTTCAGGGTAGCTCGGGTTCAATCCATGGGGTCAGTCCATTTAGTTAATTATGAAAGTAAGTTTTTTTTTGGTTATATTTAATGATTGAAAATTATTTGGGTATCATTTCTCTGTTTTTGATGATTATTTTGGCTTCTTGTGATTGTCCGGGAGAGAGAGGAACAGTGGTGAAATTTCTTAAGCGGGGAAGGCGGCGATCATGCTTTAGGCCGATACGCCAGCCGCAAGTCGTCATTTCCGAGTCCTTAGACGAAGTAACCCGCGACTGCCCTTATGTCCATCGTCACATCGACAAGAGGGGCAATGGAACTTCTTGTAGCCGATGGAAGTACCGCATCCCGACCTTCCCGAAGTGGCCGGGATGGTACTTGTCGAAGAGGATGCGGTGGTGGTCCATGCTGCTGGCGTTTCCCTCCTGGGAGGATGCTTGGGTTCTTCCCTATTTGGCCATGGCCGGTGCTCAGTTGGCGTCCTTCTTATTCTTCTTGAATGGGGTCGTTTTTTTTGTCTGATGTCGCCGCCTCTCTGTGAAAATTTAGGATATCAACATTGCCACTGGAAACTTCCCTTCCTTCGATGGATCACTTCCTGATGAGAATCCGAATCCCTGCAGGAAGGGTCGACGCCACGAGAGGACAGCACCGCCTGATTTTTACTGTTTTATTAATCTTGATGGCTTTCCTGTTTCAGGGTATGTCGGGTTTAATTCATGGGTTCAGTCCATTTAGTTAATTATGAAAGTAAGTTTTTTTCTTTCTGTTATATTTAATTATTGAAAATTAATTGGGTATCATTTCTCTGTTTTTGATGATTATTTTGGCTTCTTGTGATTGTCTGGGTGAGAGAGGAAGAATGGTGCAATTTCTTAAGCGGGGAAGGCTGCGATCATGCTTCAGGGCCGATAGGCCAGCCGCAAAGTCATCATGGTCGAGTCCTTAGACGAAGGCACCCGCGACTGCCCTTACAACCATTGTCGCATCCACAAGAGGGGCAATGGAACTTGTTGTAGCCGATGGAAGTACCGCATCCCGACCTTCCCGAAGTGGCCGGGATGGTACTTGTCGAAGAGGATGCGGTGGTGGTGCATGCTGCTGGCATTTCCCCTCCTGCCAGGATGCCTGGGTTCTTCCCTATTCGGCCATGGCCGGTGCTCAGGTGGCATCCCTTCTTCTTATTCTCCTTGAATGGGGTCGTTTTCTTTCCGTCTGATCTCGCCCCCTCTCCGTGAAAATTTAGGAAATCAAGATCGTTGGAAACCTCCCTCCGACCGATGGATCACTTCCTGATGACAACCCGTATCCCTGCAGGAAGCGTCGACGCCGCGAGAGGACAGCACCGCCGGATTTTTACTGTTTATTAATCTTGATGGTTGCCTGTTTCATGGTAGCTCGGGTTTAGTCCATGGGTTCAGTCCATTTAGTTAATTGTGAAAGTAAGTTTTTTTTTTCTGTTATGTTTAATTATTGAAAATTATTTGGTTATCATTTCTCTGTTTTTGATGATTATTTTGGCTTCTTGTGATTGTTTGGGAGAGAGAGGAACAATGGTGAAATTTCTTAAGCGGGGAAGGCGGCGATCATACTTCGGGGCCGATACGCCTGCCGCAAAGTCGTGATGGTCAAGTCCTTGGACGAAGCCACCCGCGACCGCCCCTATGGCCACCGTCACGTCCACAAGAGGGGCAATGGAACTTGTAGCCGATGGAAGTACCGCATCTCGACGTTGCTGAAGTAGCCGGGATGGTACTTGTCGAAGAGGATGCGGGGGTGGTGCATGCTGGTGCCGTTTCGCCTCTCTTCTTTCTCTTCTTCTGAATCGGGTCGTTTTCTTTGGTCTGATCTCGCCTGCCCCCCACCCCTCCTGGCTTAAAAATTTAGGAAATGAACGTTGCCACTAGAAACCTCCCTCCGACCGATGGATCAGTTCCCGATGACAACCCGAAGCCCTGCAGGAACTCGAAAGTGGATGGCAATGATCGACCCATGTCTCACCAGGATGACATTCAAATCAGGAGGTATATTTATCTTCTAATTTTATTTTGGAAATTCTAATAATATATGAACAGCCTCAAGATTTATGGGACGGGTTTTCTTTTGTTCATCATTATGTGTTCTTCTTCTTCGCAATCTCTCGCAAATCTCTCTGTCTCCCTCCATCATCAAACTCCCTGTTCTTTCATTTCGCCGTATATATGTATATATCTCTCTCACATTCATTTCCTCTAGGGTTAGGAATCTCGAAGGTGATCCCGGCTATGGAGAACAACAACCGAGATAACAGACCAGAGGTGCGTTCTCTTGTACAGAGGAAGAAGATGACCAAAAAGAATAGTACCAAGGGGTGAGGCGGTGGCCCTGGGGGAAGTGGGCGGCAGAGATTCAAGACCCTCCGCATGTAATTTCCTCTCTCTCTCTCTCTCTCTCGCAGAGCGCTCTATAGCGTTTCTCATCCTTTCCGAGCAACAAAGATTGGGAACGTGCGTTTCTATTCGTTCAGTAATTTCCCTTTCCATACATAATTTTTAATACATGATAATCCCTTCTTTTAAATTTTCCAGAGATCTCTGTCTGTGGGAATATTGTAGATTGTTTTCTGGTTCGTTCTTGAGGAAACACCATCCACTTCTTTCTCGTTCCTTCTTTTCTGTTATTAGAATTACTTATTTATCATGATGATGATTATTGTTGTTTTTCGTTGATCAGGCTTCAGTTTGCTGTGCTAATTCTGAATCTTGCAACGCTTCATTTTGCGGTGCTAGTTAATGAAAGGATTTTAATTAATTTCCTCGGGAGTTGAAGTGGGTTTTTGGCAAAATGATTCCAGAATGCATGCAAGTTCTTTAAAACCATTTCACTTTTCTCTGTTCATAATTTGTATAACTTATAACTTAGTTTGTTTGGATATGCTTCTTGTTTCTGCATATATGTCTGAACTACTGAGGGAGGGACTCGCTGTTGAAAACATGGGATTAACTGAACTCATGAGTTTCACATCTTCATTGATTCCGTTGTAGCTTACATCTGCAATATTATTCTATGAAGAGTATTATCCCTAGTTATAGTCTATCCATTGAGCCTTGCTTCTGGATTGGTAGTTTACTTACAAGTAAGGCCAAAATTTGTAATTGACCCGTTCCTAGTCGTTCCACCGGCAGCTTGCGCATCAATCATCACGACTATTGGCCTTTGCTGCTTGCTTTACTCTCCCAGCTGCCTGCCACTGCTTCTCCTTTAGTCCCTCACAAAGGTCTTCCTTCTGCACGAACTTTTCCTCCTGTCCCTCACATTATTTCACTCAGTCGTGTGATTTTGAGGAATTTTGTAAACATCTGTCCATGTTGAGGTTCATTTTATGATAAACGCACATTCAACTTAGCAACTACAAAGATTAGAACCTTTGACCCCTTTCTCAACGCAAACACTTCTAACATAAGCTGCATACCAGCAAGCTAGGTGGCTGGGGGTATTCCGAGGCTCAATTTTTAACATTCTAAGCCACTATAAACATTGTAAACAATACAACTGTACACTGTTTTGGTAGTTCATGGGTCAGAAATAGCATTGTAGGTCATGTTATATTGTGTGATGATATCCCATTGTATGTCCCGGGTAGTTGACTGGGCAATAATAGTAGCAACATTTGAATTAGTACCTTGGATGCTTACTGGGTCCATTGCCATGTGGATCATCCGTGCACGGACACACTTTGGCAGCAGTCTTCAGTTTAGGACTTGGTTTATACTTCAATTTTCAGGATATGAGTTAGAAAAACACCATCTCATTCTCATCTCATGTCCATTGTCTCATGTCAAGTTGCTTTGAGTTAGTTTCTTAGATGTGTGGAACCCATGCCATACTACTATGTTCGGCTTTACGCATTTTCTAGTATTCACACTGAAATTTTTGTTGCCTCACATTTTTTTCCATGAAATTCAAAATCAGTTTGACTGTTCCATGAAGTGCTCGTGACAAGTTTTGCCCCCTTTCTCTTGTCACATCGAATAATACATTTGAACTTGTATTTTTTGCACTCCACAGCAAAACAAGTGGCTGAACAGAAGACTCACCGTCTTTTGTAAGTGTTTGTTCCGTAATGTATCATATTAACCTTATTTTGCATTTACCTGCCCCCAAGCTCACCTACCCTTCTCATTGCAACTTCTAGTTACGATTTTTATTTTGTTTCTCCCTTTCCCTATGAAATTAGAGTTATCGCTAAACATTGATGGGTTTGTGAAAATATTAAATGAAACAAAAGTAGTAAGAATACCGCCATATTATGCAATTCTTTAAACTTAGTCTTTTCTTCTGAATTTGAATGAAACAACTCAGTCTAATTTACTTGTTCTTAGCTGTGTATTCAGATGACTCAATTCGCAGTAGAGAGATGGCTGATCCTCTGTTGTCGTATTATGGTGTATAATTTTGACTTGAGTGTTGAATGAGGTAAATCATTTCCCTGTAAGATGAATTCTTTTATGTGAAGGATTATTTTAAATGTGTTTATTTGTTCTTCAAGTAGTGAAATTACTTTCCTTCATGTCGTTTTACAAATTGGACAGATATCGTTCGAAATGCAAATTTATAGTGAGTTATTTGATCTCTTTGCTTTTAATCAAAAGGTGTTATACTGATAATATTGCTGTTAGTATATTGCTTCATGACTTGTTATATCTTATATTTTAGCATTTGATTTTCATTAAAGAGATTTCAAATTCTTTCCAATTGGTTATTATTAAAGAGGGGCTATAATGCCATTACTTGGTGTCATTATTTTCCTTACATCATATAGTAATCCTTTCATTTCCTTCTGCCGGCAGATTATTGTGCCCATCTAGGATGTTACAATCCCAGTTTTCATAAGAAAGTAGCCCCACATGCATCTAGCATGCGATAGTTGTGACTTTCACTTTTGTCTAAGGTTAATCAATATGTGCTTGTTAACTTTTTGCAGTTGTGTTGCTATTGCAGTTTTCATGTTTATAATAATAAATAAGAAATGGATGTCAGTTTGCTAGGCAACTATATTGGTCTACTTTTAAGCTTGTGGGTCTCTGCCCAGTTGAATTTTGTTTGAGTTTAATCAATAAGTATGTGTTAGCATCATGCAGTTTTATTTCTATTGAAGTTGTCAATTTCTTGGTCAAATTTTTAGGTCCAGTTGACTGGACAGTCGATTGGAAAGAAATAGGAGTGATATGTTAACGAGTATCATTCGTGCATTCACACTGTTCGGTACTGATCTTCAGTTTTTTTAGTCTGGTTAAACTTCAGCATGCAGGGTGTGAATTGGAGAAACACAGTCTCATTCTCAACTCGCGTGTTGTGTCTTTTGTTTCAAGTAGTAGCTATGCTCGGCTTTATGTATTTTCTAGTATTCGCATTGAAATTTTTGTTGCCTCACTTACATTTGTAATGAAATTTCTGTTTGACTATTCCATGAATAGCTTATGGTGAGATATTGAAATTTCTAGTATTGGCATTGAAATATTTGTTGCTTCACGGGTTACATCAGGCATTGTCCCCTTTCTCTTGTCACATGGAATAGTACATCTGAGCTCATATTTGTACACTCCACATGCTTTGTCATAACAGCTTTTGTAAACATATTCTGGGAAAAACAATTCTAATTGCCCGCCATTCGATTTACTGTCTCTATACCTCGTCTTTCGAGAAGTATCTTATTCCTCGCACTACATCCTATTAGTCCTTCAGGGGAGTTGTTGGCTCTATAGTGTTTGTTCATCATCTTTGTTGGGTGGCAGTAGTTTAGGGGAAAGTACTTGTGTGGTATAAATTTGATTTGAATTTCCAATCAGACAGTAAATGGACTGTTGCGTCAAAGTACTTAGCATTTTCTTAGGCTTCCCTTCAGTGGATTTAAACAGTTTTGCCTGAAGGGAAAAAAAAAGTTGCAAGGTTAATAATTTTATGAAATTTATTAATTAATATTTTGTACAGGGTTTAGTGAAATTATGGCAATAATGACTTACTATTATATTAATTGAGTTGCTTCCATGTTGGATAGTTTTTTGGGACTTCACAAGCTGATAGAAACCCCGGGCTCCTGCATGACTGTATTTTGCATTACGCGTCCCTGTGTGGAAGGAAAACTCGCACACTGCTGCAGATATTAGGTATTTCTCTTCATTCCTTAAAACTAGTTGCTAAAAATTACCTTCTTCTAATGTGTCTCTTTATCTGTGTATACACACACGCACACTGCTATATATATAAAACGGCCAACGTGGGCAGATGTTTCTTATATCAACAAACTCATGCCTGACCCACATAAAGCTTCAAAAAGGAATTCTTACCATTGGATAAACAATTTAATTCAGATCCTATTATAATTGTGAATGATTTTCCATCCAATAGTCAAAATTGAAGGGACATAAGATCAAAAAACAAGATAACAATTGAAGAAGTTAACTTTTAGCATCTAGTGAGAGACGCATAGAATGTTTAATTCAACGATCAAAATTCATTTCCACATCCTTTTGTAAATCCTGCATAAGTTTTTCAAGAAAGTTGCTCACTTGATCATATTTACATTTTCTCGTGTGTATGTGCAAACTATGTTTATATGGGGAATCTTTCAACCAAATTATTTTTTACGTTGTGGGATAGGAGGACAATTTCACAACCACAGGATGAAGGGGGCAGATGAGATCAAAATTAAAATAAGGGCACAGTGAATTTACTATGCCACAGTGAGCAAGTTGCTCACTGTAGTACCCCAAAAACATTTTCTTTACTGAAATAGAGGGAGTTCGACCGTAGGGATCAAAATTTGCAGAATGAACCCAAAACAACTTCATTTTGGGGTGTTACAGTGGTAATTTTCCTATTGTGGCACCGTACAAACGCTTCTCCCATAAAGTAATATATAGAATTATCTGGATGGGTATGCAAAGTTAATTGGTTGTGACTTGAAAATATGGACTTGCTGCAAATAATGGCTGAACCTCCCCAGAAAATGGAACTCTTTAAACTGGTAGGTTTTACCCCTTTCTGCCATAAGACAATTTTTGGAGTAGCGCCACACCTAGTGGCAGCATCTAACAACAAAAACATTTGGTCATTGCTTGCAAACTACACCTCCAATTTAACTGGAAATCTTATATCAATAGTCAAACATAACAAGGATTGGTTAAGAATGTGGAATTGATAACTGTCATGTTCCAATTAATGTAAATGATGTGCTTTGCGATTAGACTTCCTGGAGGGGCAACCGAAGAAGACTAGTGGTTCATTTTCTCTGTAACAAGAAGTAATTTGTTCTCGATTTCCTTCTCCCCTATGCAGCGGGCAAGGGAAATTACCTTGTTCCTTTGAGCAACAAGCCACTCAAGTACAATGCTTATGGTCCTCTTTTACTGCTTTGACAAGTTTTATTCCATCCCACTGATAAGTATTTTGATGATGTGATTTTTATTTATTTATTTATTTTGCTAGGGTTGGGAAGGGGGCCTTACTCAACCAGTTCAGGCATCAAAGAGAGTCTTCCAATTATATGGCTGTGTTGTGATTTGTCAAGACATGGTTGAACATAAAGATCCAACGAAAGTATTTGGTAAAGTATGTTCTCCCATTATTTGTGGTTTTATTTGTTGAGTTTCTTGCCATATGGTGCTTTTTTGTGTGGTGAATAATTGGTAAAGTTTGTGCTTATTTTCTCGGTACTTCTCTGAACTATTTCTGCTCTTGGCAAATGACATTTCTTCTCGGCGTTGGCTGTTCTCCATTGCCCAATTGAGTCAATTAAGTTCTTCCTTTCACCTACGTTGCAGCAATCGATTATGTTCTCACTCATTATGTGTTCTTCAGAATCTCTGTCTCTCTCTCCCTCCCTCATCGAACTCTATCTGTGTTCTTTCCATTTCTCCTTACATATATATATATATATATATATATATATATATATATCACGATTCATTTCCTCTATGGTTAGGAATCTCGAAAGGTGATCCCAGGGATAGAGAATCCCTGCGTTGGAGAACAACAATCGAGATAATTGAAACAGGAAGAACTTAAGCTTTTGGGTCAAGGGACTGTTTTCCACTGCTCAATAAATATGTGGAGTCGTAAGCAAAACGGATTCATTAATTGGGCAGTGATGAGAAAAGGTAGATCCCAAAATACTAGCCTCCTTCCTCTACGAGCATTCAGGTTATTTATCATGCTACTAAGTTAGTGTTAGTTGAGCAGTGATGAGTGAGTAAAAGTAGGTCCTGATATACTAGCTTCCTTCCTCTTCGAGTATTGGGGTTGTTCGTCATGCTATTAAGTTGGTGTCATTGATGAATACTACTACTGTTAGTGTTGGTGTATTCCCTTGGATGGCTCTGTGGTGAGTTCTGTTGTCTCCGGAGTTATGCTGATTTATTGCTATCATGGAGCCTTGTAGTTTTGAAGAGTGTAGATTAGATTTTGTCTTCAACTTCCTGTACATATTTGTTGCAGCGCTTCTGCCTGGATTTTATATTTGAAAAGTAAGTAGACAATATGAAGTAACATTTCTTATCTTCTGATTTTTGCAACTGCAGGTTCCATGGAGCAGGCTTGGCCAGGATCCTGTAGGTTGCAGGGAAGATTCTGTACAAGAAGCTAAGAAATGCAGAGTACGGGTAAGACAAAGGCTGTTGCTTATTAGTTTGTTGGAGCTATGCTCAGTGGCAGATGTTTACTGATCTATTGCTTCTTGTCTTGCTGCTCTCTTCTCCACTTTCTCTGCCTTAACAGAAAATGGAAATAAAGCTGTCAGATAGGGTGCAACAGTCGAAGTCAGAAGTGCTATGTATTCAATAATTGAGCTGTTTTCTTTTCCTAAGAAGACTGGATTTTTTGGTTACCTTTCCTGTGTTATATGTGTGTCATTTCTTTACTGTATTTCTCTATCACATGTGGAACAAGAACATGTGTTGAGAGAAAGTGGAGTTTCCTGCATTGGCTGCCTGTTTATTAGTTTTGCACCCGTTTGCTTATCGTTGTTGTCAGTGTTTTGTGAATGTAGTTTATGGTCTTCCTGATTCTTGGAGCCGCCTCCTCGCGTGCAAATATTGCCATATGTGTGAAGTCCCTGATTTTGATTGCATCTGTTAGCATTCTTATCTCACTGGTAGTATGTTCCTGGAGAAACTATATTAGACCTCTGGATCATTATTTTAACTTGGCTTGCCATCCGTGTAAAGTTCCTGATTTTGATTGCATCTGTTAGCATTCTTTTTTCACTGGCAGTATGTTCCTGGAGAAACTATATTAGGCCTCTGGATCGTTATTTTAACTTGGCTTTTATGTTGATTTGTTTATCTTTCAAAGAACAAGTCATGGCTAGGGTCCTTGATCGACACAATAATTGGAAACTTGAAGTTTTTCATTTCAAATGTTCGCATCAGATATGAGGATCTTGAGAGGTAAAAGTAGTTTGATGTTAAGTATTCACAGTTTATCAACTCGTGCAGAAGCTTTTTGAATTCTAATAACTTGAATCTTGTTTTGAGGGACTGGTGACCCAATTTCTATATGAGTTGGCATGCGACCAAACAATGGGTGCAAAAGCTTGGCCTTGGCGTGCTTTTCCCATATAACAGAATAGGAAATTCTTGAGTTGGCAGGCTACCTAAATATTCTTGCCACCATGGCCCTTGAATCTGGATTTGAGGTTCTGGCGAGTCAATTCCGGACCAATAGGTCACTTGGTTACAAGATCGCCCTTACAACTAGGCTACCCCGAGGTTGATGATTTGCAAACCAACAGATTGATGGTGCAAGTCAATCTGCTTGCAAGAATTTCTGCTAACTGTACAATCTTAACCCTTATCTTTTGGACAGGTTTGACTGGAAGATACAGAATGGTCATTCCCTGTTCGAATTGTAAAAGAGGATATCCTGTTTCTGATTACAAGGAAACTTGATTGTAGTTGGATATTCTTGAGGACCGAATTTTCGGGCTACGAAGAAGGGTCACGTTTTATAGCCGTATTCCGCCTTGGCTCAGCAAATGGTCCTGTCAGGTACCACACCATTTCATGCATAAAACTCTATGTGCCTGTGCCCATTAATGTGATGTGTGTGGTGCTTCAAATGTCGACCTAAAACATTATTAGTAGTCCTATTTGTACCCAATATCTTTTGAAGCTGTTCTTTTTCCAATTTTGTACATAATGTGATTGTAGAGTCCCAATGACCCGTTGGGATATCTATACTTCTATACTATTATAAAGGCAAAGAACCTTTTGGTTCAATCAACCAAAATTAATTTAAAATTAATAATCCAAAATTCAAAATTTAAATTTTTACAGTTATAGAAGTTATTTTCTTAACCACTCACCCTTTAACTTTTCTTCTTACTCCTTCCACTTTTATCTTTTTTTAAATACATACTCATTCTTTTTTTTCTTTACAATAATGCTGTTTGCTGATTTTGGGGTCTACATCATATATTTCTTATTTTAAGTGTTAAAACCAATACTATTAAGAATACGCCAAAGAAGTTCGTCAAATTCTATGTAGAATACATTGAAGAAATACTATGTGACGGACATGGCATCATCTGGCAAGGATATTGTAAGGTCAAAGGCATAAATATAAAAAGAACCTCAAAGCACAGCAGTCATCGAATCTCTTTGAAGAACTGTGAAAGGTAGCTTGTAGATCCTCCAGAAGCATAACCTGATATGATCTGAGAATCTTTAGCCTGTCTCCCAACTTCTTGGAGCATAGATGTCCTAATGTAAACACCTGAGTATTTCTCTTTAACCATATGCCCCATGGCGTCTCAAACGTCCTGCTGTGCACGGATCCTTAACTTTTTTCCTACTTCCAAAGCCGACAGAAGTTATGATGAGAAATTCAGCAAATGATCTTTGGCAAACTCAGCATTCACTAGCGAAAGCAAACAACTGACACCATTACAGTGTCTCTGAGAGAAGAACTAAGGAAAATACACTATCCTTTAATAGTCCACTTTCTTCCACCCTCCCAGAAAGGTTAAAACTGATCCGTCGCTGATAATGAAGTCAGTTTCACAGCCTCTAGGAAGCAATGGAAATTCGAAACCTGATAATACATTCGATCCCTTGAGACTCGCATTCTGCCATCCTTCGAAAAAGGGTAAATCTGAACCCGCACTGCTTGTATGTGCTTCTCTTTGGGAGTTTGTATTGCTCTTATTTAGGCTTGCCTTTCTTGAATCTCTCTATATCATCTCTCTATGTTCATGATTCCCATTATGATGGCTGATAGATCGAGGATTATGTGTAGTTTCTATCAGGTACTGGGGCTTTTTGGGATCACCTTGTTAGTTGGGAAATAGTTGTTCTTAGGGAGGTTTAGGTCTGGGGAACTTGGTGTCTAAGTTAAATTTTTTGGTGGGAAAGTGGTTTTGGACGTTTTTCTTCCATAAGGCACTTCTTTATGGCATCAAGTCATTGAGCTTAAAATCGGCTTTTAGGTTTGCGTTTTGCTACATAAAATGGGTGGGATGCTAAGGCTTGTGTTTCAGAGACTCTTGGGAGCCCTTGGAAATTCTGTAATAAAATTCTGTAATAAAATTCTTCTTTCATTCTGTAATAAAATTCTTCTTTTGTCAAAAAAGGAGAGAGAAAAAAAAAGGAAGAAGAAGAAGAAGAAGATATCACTTTCCAGATCTTCCTACTACAAAATGGGGAAAAAGCCTTATTCAGGGATAATGAATCACAAGAGTTGTATCTTTCCTCTCATATTGCCTTCATTGGGTGGATTCATGGATATCCTGATGGTTCTGGAAATTCACTGTTTCCTGTCTTTTATGGACGTCGAGTTTGTGAGGGCTCAATAGAGTGTTGGCAACAGACTATTTCTTTTGAAAAATTTCTGGCACTCTTATCATCTTGATTTCGTGAATTTGGTTGGTACAGAATGCAACAATATTTCATGGTCGATCTTTGGACGAAGGGCAACTGGAGGATTGACTTCGAATTGGTACCTTGCTTTGTTGTGCAGTTTCGTTATTTTTAGTAATGTCTCATTGATAGATAAAGTGAGCAGGACTGGAGTGCTCTTTGTTTTTCTTGTTTCTTTTGAGGATTTTCATCCTCTGCTTATATTCTTTCTGTTCTACTTATAAACTTTCTTCTTTTATGAAAAAGGAACTATAATTGTTGCAGATCTTTGGCCCCTTGAAGTTCTTGATTGTTCAAGTATGTGTGAGAGGAGGATGAAAATTAGTAGTTGTAACCTAGAATAATTTACTCCTTTCTGCAGATTGACAGATTTCTTACTGTTATATATATAATATTTGTCCATGTATATAAAATTAATATTTCTAAAGATTTGCTTGTAAGGCTTGTAGTGTTCTTTTGCAGCAGTTCTATAATCTAGAAAACATGTGATGCACTTACTGTCATCTTGTATACTGTCACCTGATGTTCCACATTGGTATGATTTGAGAATATTTCTCCTACTACATATATGTGCGTGTACATGTGTAAAACATGCTGGTATTTTGATTTCTGAGGTAAGACTTCTAGTGTTCTTTTGCAGCAGTTCTTAATCTAGTGACATGCAAAGCTCCAAGTATTGTTACTGTGACCTGTTGTTCTCTGTATTAGTATGATTTGACGATACTTGTTCTACCATGTGAGATTTTTCTGTCCATCAAGGGAAAAGGACCGCTCATGTGAATCTGGATGCAGGGCTCTGCACCAATCACTGGTCTGTTGGAAACTTCGTCAGACCATGACTCCTCTGAAGCAGAAAGAGTTGAAAGCGGTGATGTAATGGGCCCTCCAGAGTTGGTGAAGTTGTTTCCAATTGGTGTTCTTGATGAGTTGAAGATCTTGTTCAGTTATAGCCATCAAGTAAGTGTGGGCTAATGCTGTGCACCAGTTACTAGTCTAATTCTGTCTGATAGTTTTCTTGCTGTAGAATTGCTGAGATTTGACACATGCACTGTTTTCCTCTAGCATGACCAGAGTTTTTCCAAGGTGCTTCTTGCCGAAGAGAGTCATTTATTTGAATTCCGAGCGAAAGGTGGCGAGGTAAATGGAAAATGTGAATTGCATTTCTCTTTCTGGATATTTTCCCTGCTGTTTTGCTCCACTCTGAGGGATTTATTTTCGTGCAAAAGCAAGTTTTTCAGTCAGATCAAATGGCATGTTTATTGGGAGTGTCTTAAAGTCCTTGGAGATTGAAGATTTAGTTTTCCGTAGAGGACCCTCTCAGCCACGCTATCTGGCAAGATCATTTATCCAGACCATGGATGCAGGTTCATCATTTGATGATGCCGGAAATCAGTCTTTGACTTAGCTCAAAGTGAAGGAGATGAAAAGTTCCATGAGGGACCAGAGAATCTGGTTGAAGTTACTGATTCTGCTGTGCAGTCACCAGCAAGCATACCTAAGTACTTTGGTCCCGGGTAGTTGCTTTTGTCTGAAAAATTATCCCTAAAACCCCGTAGTTTTAGTCGAATTGCTCATCTGCTACCAGATGTTGCCCGCCAGACTACAGCTGAGGACATTGAACTGACTGATGATCAAGATAGTTTTTTGAAAGCCCAAGTAGTTATCTATGATTGGAATTCTTCTCGTTATGTTAATACTGATAAGAGGGTGGGCATTTCTCTCTGTTTGAAACTGTGCCTTGTTTTCATACTCCGTAGTTATCTTACTAGCTTTTGAAATATTTCTTCAGGTGATAGTGACTCTTGCTACCTTGTCATTTTTTTTCTGCCATAGGCCAACAATTCTTGCCAATATAGGATTTTTTAATGCCATCAATGCCAATGATGGAGGCCGTGAGTCTTTCACTGATACTTCTAGATTAGCCAATATGCAACTTGATGTCTCCAGGGAAGATGCTAACGTTAATAAGCAGTTAGCCTACTGTTGAGGGGCCTGTTGTTAAAGGTCTACTGGGGAAGGGGAAATCCAGAATTATGCCCTCTAACATTGCATATGGCCTGCGCCCAGATTTTCCTGATGAAAGAAAATGAATCTAATCTTGCCTTTCTATCACAAGAAAATCTAATGGCTGATCTTGAGGTTTTTTTAACTCACTCATGGAATTTATATGTTTTCGGTAAAATGTCACTTTTTTTTTTTTAGTTAAGTTATTTTTTCTTTTGCTTTAAGGTATATCTATCATCATTTAGCATAAAGGCAGCTCTCCGGAATCTGAAAATCAGTGATGACAGTCTCCACAGCTGCCATTTTTACTACTGGTTCTGTGATATGAGAAATCCCGGGGGCATCTCATTTGTTGAGGTATTTGTTTATTCTTTGTTAAGGATATATTGGTATTCTTTTTATTTTTTCTCTGGTCATGTTCATTTAAGATGTCTTATTCCTTATGTTCATAAAAAGAGCTTTAGTGAAATTGCGCACGTGGTACCAACTGATTTCATTTTTCCTGGTAATGTTATGGGATGTCATTAGCTTGCATGCCTTTCTTTATGGTTTCTTTGATCCATGTTTTGATGAATCTCACCAGTTCACTTGAACCTGTCTCGGCACATATATGCTTGGCATGTGGGAGGTGGTTACTGAAGGTTATTCAAGATTATACTATTGTTTGTCTTCTTTCTTACTGCACTTAAGACACTTCATCCATGCCTTTGGTAGCGAAGGCCAGAATCTTTCGGCCTTAATATTCCAGCCGTACGTTTTCCTTTTGACATTGACTTTGGGCTATATGCTGAGTTATTTTCATTATAGGGATCTGATGCATTTTGTTTGGTTAGCCTGGCCACCAGGAAGTACTAAAATTTGTGGAAAATATCCGTTCTAGTAGGTTCTCAGTGTTTCCTGCATTATATATTCTCTTATTTTGGTATTCTTTTGGTTTATACAATAATTGACTTGTAAAGGTAGTCTTAACAAGCAAAAATAACCTGTAAAAACAGATTATTAACATTTCCTTATGGATCCGCAGTTGGTCTTTAATTCGTCTAGTGTTGATGATGAAGACTATGAAGGTTATGAATATAGCCTTACTGGCAGCTTTCTAAAGCACGTATCGTGTATTTAGATCATTTCGTCCTGGAGGTAACATTTCTCTGGTCAATTCCCGATTCATGTACTTTTGTTCAATATTTACTGCATCTCCAAATTTGGCTTGTGGATTGTCAGTTCGGTCTTATTCCCAACAATTCAAACGGTCTTTCACTCGGTAAGCCTATAATTTTGATGCCTCGGAGAATGGAAAGCCTTGAGTAAGTTTGTGCATTTAATTAAATGATGTCAGTCGTTTCCTATTGCATCTTTATCTTCTTTTTTTCATTTTCTTTCTTTCAGTGATGATGTGTTTTGTTTTTACCGAATACCCCTATCACAGTTACTTGAAGCTTGATGTTGTTCATATGACCATCCACAACATGTTTCAGTGGATTTGTGGCAGTAAAAATGAGATAAATGCTGTTCATGTGGAAATATTAACTGTTCTGGTGAGCTGCCTTTCTTCACAAGCTTTGTTGTGGTTGTATGATGGAACAGGATTCGTCCTTGGTCATGCATATAAGTTGAACTGTACTAGCAAGTAACTATGCGTTTAAAAATTTGAAATTTGACATCAGATTCTATGAAAACCAAATTAATGTTAGAATTTGACTTGAAATATGTAAACAGCATAGTTGTACACACAAAAGTTTCATCACTTCATGGAATAACAACCCTGCAGCAAGTGGGTAAAGAGGGTTCTCAATAAGGTCCTGGCACATGAAGATGCAGTTGTTGGCCAAGAGAAAGAGAGAGGGTAGGGTAGGGTGGATTGGGTTTTCTGTTCAGAGGGCAATGCAATAGAGAGGACGGAGAAGTGTGTGCCCTGGAGAAGAAATGAGAGGTGAGGAAGGGAAGCGTGTCCCAGAACGGCATCATTTTGACAGATGCTGCTAATTTTTTATCTTAAGAAACTGGCCTAACGTGTTGGTCCGACAACAAAATTTATTTGCTGCACTCGTTAGTTATTTGTAAGAACTCCACCACTTGTTTCTTTCTGCTTTAACTAGGTCATGTTCCTTGTGCGTGTTTGTGTATAAATAATATATATGACTTTGCATATGGCCATTTGCACAAGCGAGTGTCCTATACTTTGCATCTTCTGTGCTTTCATAATTCAAGCAGCAGCAAAATGCTGTAATTATATCAAACACTGACACAATACATGTTTCATTTAGATTTCTCAAAATATTTTGTGTCACCCTTTCATATTTGCTGCCCACATGCTTTGATTTTCTTTATCACATTGTGCGGAAGCTGCTATCCAGATAATGCACCAGGGTTCCATTTTTGTTGGCAGGGAAGGTCTAGTTTGGAATTTTGCCAAATTACCATTCCTATTTGGATCTGGCTACCTTGTTTGTAATTCTATTACGTGCTCAATTCTGTTGCAATAGTGGTTTGTTTATTTGACTACTAGTTTTCATGAAGGTGCTGATATTGGAGAAGTCCAGTAACACAGTAATAGTTGTGGTGTTTGTTATCTTTTTCTTTTTTTGTGCGGTGCTTTCCTTATTCTCGCCTCATGTCTCTTGGAAGTACTAATGCAAATGAATTTTGTTGCAAATAATGCTGCTTCCAGGCTTGTTTTGAAGATGATACCACTGAATGAGTGCAAATGCACTTGGTTTAACCATGCTTTTCTTTTCTTATGGTTGGGTTATTATCTTGCAGACTGGCACAATAACCATATCTATGCCTTTTGAAGGGCTTGTGCACCTCCTGGGTTTGCTGTCCTTGGTGACTATCTGACACCATTGTCAGCAGCTAACTTATAATATTCTCTTTCCTGTATTAATTGAAATCTTCATCAGTGATACTGATAGTCATTCTTCTATTGACAGGGACGAACCACCTGCCAAAGGAGTTGTCGCTGTAAATACTGGCTTTGTAAAAGTGAAGAAACTAGTATCTTTGAAACAAATTTGGTCTGCATCAAGTGACATGTCTGATTCTGATGCAAATAATTATTACATATCACTATCAGCGACAGTAATGCAATCCCTCAGGCAACCAGGAGAACCAATTAGGCCAAAGTGCAGTAACCAGAAGACAGAAGTGGTTCTTTTCTTTCTCTGGATGCCACACAGCCCAATGCAACCTTTTGGTGCTTCAGGGAACCAAATGGAGAACTTTCACACAATAGTTTTTTGTTTTTTTTGTTTTTTTCCCTCATATGTAGTTTTAGTTGTTGCGTTTCTGAAAACAAGGCCTCCTGACTATCAGGGTTTTTACGCATGTCTGAAAAAACACTTGAAAACGTTTTTCAGGCTCTAGGAAACAAGTTTTCATATTAGTTGAAATGAACTAGATCTTGCTACATTTAAGCCGAAGTTGGGAAGATGAAAATTGGAGGCCTGAAGTCTCAATTAGTTCCCAAATTATGGCAAACAGAGCATGCAGCGGCTTCTGTAAGCTAAAATGCATTTTGCATGTGTATATCCATCCAAAGTAGCGATGCTTCTTTGAATCCTAGAAGCAGCCCCTTGGAAATACAGTAAAGTTGTCAAAAGTCTAGATATCGAGTGGATGTGCCATCTTAGTTCTAAATTGCATATGGCATGTGTGCGGATGATAGTATGGTAACAATTAGGAATTTAGGCTGCCAATTTAGTATGAAACGGCAATGCTTTATTGTACTGATTTGGGTAAAGATTGAGTTTGTATGGATTATATGCTTGTATTTATGATGACATGTATGTTATTTCGTGAGTTTCAGTTGTCCATCATTCTGGTGTGTGGATAATTCAATTGGTACATTCTTGCCAGCAGATCCCTCTACTTTGAGTTTAACGGGAAAAGCATATGAATTATGTCATGTCTTTTTCCAGGTCCGTGAAATCTCTCCAAAAGTTTCTACCAGTCCCGGTGCTCAGACTACTGCATCTCAAGTTTGCATAGTATCATCCGAGAGGTCATCTGTGAACTCTGGTGGCGCTTTGAGGCCGTTGCATGTTTTAAGTTGATTATCCACTTGGCTACATCCATCCCTACCCCCGCACATCAGGGATCAAAATCGATTAAAAACCTGGCTATATGGCGTCCTTTTGTTCCTCAAGGGATGGCCTATTTTGGTGATATTGCAGTTCAAGGGTATGCAGTCTTACACTTCCTAATTTTTCTTATTTACTGTTCAAAATTAATATAGAACTCATATAATTTTATGGAGTGTAGGTATGAGCCTCCAAACAGTTGCATTGTTCTTCATGATACTGGAGATGATGACCTTTACAGAGGTCCTCTTGATTTCCAATTCGTTGGACTGATCAGGAAATATAAACGAGCAGAGAGCATATCTTTCTAGTTGTCTATAGCCCCACCAGGACTTTTATCCCTAGGCTGTATTGCATGTAAAGGGATGCCAAAGAAGAGTGACCTTGGCAATTTAGGATGCATATGCAGTGATATGGTTGGTGGGGATCAATTTTTGGAAGAAAGTTTATGGGATTCATCTGATGCAAAAATTACGTCAGAACCATTTAGCATATGGGCGGTTGCTAATGAATGGGGTCCCTTTCTTATCCGTAGTGGTTTGAAAAGGTCCCCCAAAAGGTTTGCTCTGAAGTTTGCACATCCAAATCTATCAAATGGTTCGGATGATTTCATCATTGATGCTTCTATTAGGACCTTCTCTGCTGCCCTAATTGATGACTATGTGGCTTGGTAAAACTTTGTTCTCTATAGCTTCACTTTATTTCTATCTGTTAACTCCTTAGAAATTGAATTGCTTGATTTTGAACTGATGCAACTTCTCATCTGCTAAATGTTGACCAGCCAAGGTTTGACTAATTAAGGTTGTTTCTTAATTTTGCCTCTTTGAAGTTTCTGTTTTCTTGTTTGCATCACATAGTCAGCACCTTACTTTTGTGGAAACCCCTTTGTGATCAGATGTGTGTTCTCTTTCAATTGAGCTATCAAATCAGTTTTTAATAGTGAACACCCATTTACATCCCACTGACTTCTTCCCTTCTGTTAATTTGCTCAACTTTCAAATACCATTGTTAATCAAGGCTCTTATCTCATCTTCCAGTACTTTTTTTGCCACTTAGGATATGCTAGTGTCTAAGATAACTTATGAGGAACTATCACAGAAACAATAGATAAAATGTTAGTAAAGGTGATATAAGACCAATAGTGCTGGGGGTTAGCAAGTACAGTGTCACTGTTCCTGTTATGTGCTATTAGTAAATTAGAGGAAAAGAGGACAGTACATGGATCTGAGTTTGAAAACGGAAGAGTTTGATCCACCGGGTCGTCGATTATGATTTTCACCCTTGTGGAGTATACTCTCGGTTCTGGCTCACGATAGGACTACTAGGCACAGTAGAATATGGCATAGGTCATAGGAATCAGAGTTTGGACACAGACTAATGCAATATCATAAGTAGAGAGAAAAGGTGCTGATTCTTTCATTTAGAATGGCATTCTGATGTGGAAGAGTAATGGTAGTTGTTCGAGTCACGCTGGAATTATTCCTTTGCATTGTTAGAGCGGAGAACACCATTGGCTTGATTTGGGCCAAGACGCTGCCTCTAGCGCTTATACTTGGGTTTAATGCCTTGGCTGGAGGCACTCCAAAGTTCAGAAGATAAAGGATAGCAACTTAACGACCACCAATGACTCATCAGAAGTCCTTTTTATTTTTCACTACTTCCACAAAGAGGGTGGCTGCCGAATGCTTTTGAATCAATTTATGTTCCCTCCTTTATCCCATTAAAACTTTCTTACATCACAACATTTTTTCTTTGGTTGAATTGAACCTTTGTATTTCTTCATGAGGAAGCTGTTCTTATGTCTCATACAAGCAGAGTTTCTTCAAAATCAATAATACTAAGAAGTTCCATTTCTGGAAGGTTCAATTGCATTAATTCCCTTCAACAATGCTATTTTTTCCAATATGCAAAGGCAAATTCCTATTTGTAGCTTCACATACCGAAAATGCATATGGTGCATACAGGATCGCTCAAATTATTCTTGAACAGAACCATGACACAGTACGACCATTGCTGGCTAAGATCATCGGAGTGTATGCTTCTTGTTGGTTTTCAATCACTAGGTGCCCATCACTTAGATGCAGACTTTTTGACATCGAAGGCAGAAAACAGACACGAAATATCTCATTCCTATTTCTTACAAACGAGAACGAGGAGTTGAGCTTTACGGAAGTAACTGAAGAAAAATTATGTGATGGTTACAAAATCACTTCTGCCTTGAACTTCAAAAACTTGGGTCTCTCAGTGTCTGTTTATCATTCTGTGAATTTGGACCTCTTAGAGATCCTTCTCCCCTTGGTGACATGGTAACTGCTACCTTCATTGCATGTTGCCTTGTCTTTAATTGAGAAAAACTCATCTTGTGGTCTTCTTCTTTATTGCTGTTTCTCTTTGTTAGTATGGATCATTGGACCTCAATGCATATCATGCTGATGAATGCGGCTCTTTGTTTCTTCTGAACCTTGCCCCTTGCAGTCTGTACCTACAAAGGGCATTTAAATCCATCATCAAATCCTATTGACTAGTTCCATTTGAACTCATAATTCTCTTCTCCAGGTAATTTCTATCTGACCGTTTGGGACTTTTACGACCAGACTCGGTCAAGATCTTTTTATTAAGTTGAGCAGTGAAGATGGACCGATGATTTTGCTCGCATTTGACTGAAGAATCTCCTTTGTATATCGTGAAACAGCTGAGTCTGACAAGCTCGAGGTTAGTGAGTTTCTGGTTCTGTATGAATTGGCATGCCCGACCCAATCAATGGGTGCAAGTATAATGATTCAATATTATAAGTTTGGCCTTGGCATGTTCTCATATAACAGGGTAGGAAATTCATGAATTGGTGAGCTACCTAAGCTCCTACCATCATGGCCCTTGAATCTGGATTTTAGGCACTGGCGAGTCAATTTCTATATGAATTGGCATGCGACCAAACAATAGGTGCAAAAGCTTGGCCTTGGCATGGTGCTCTTCTCATATAACAGCCGAGGAAATTCATGAGTTGGCGAGCTACCTAAACATCCTGCCACCATGGCCCTTGAATCTGGACTTGAGGTTCTAGTGAGTCAATTCTCAGACCTATAGGTCACTTGGTTACAAGATTGCCCTTAGGGCTGGGCTACCCCGAGGTTGAAGGCTTGCAAACCAACAGATTGATGGTGCAAGTCAAACACGATCGTACTTGGGTATTCTTGAGGAGAGAAATTCAGGGCTATGAAGAAGGGTCACGTTTTATTGTCATATTCCGCCTTCTCTCAGTAAATGGTCTCGTCAGGTACCTCACCATTTCATCCATAAAACTGTATGTCTGTGCCCATTAATATGATGTGTGTGGTGCTTCAGATGTCCACCTTATAAATAAGGAGAAACGTGGCAATCTATGACCAACCTGTTAAATTGTTGCTTGGACAGGATCGAGAAAATAAAATTCAGTAATGATTCTTGGACCAAGTTAGTTCCACTTTCAACTTCAATATTTTCATGGGAAGATCCTTACAGCCAAAAACTTATTGATGCTGACATCAATGATGGTGATATCATTGAAATTCTGAAGTTTGATTTTGGAAAAGCTGGATTGCATTCTTCTGAGGATGAGTTAGTGAGGATTCTGCTTCATGTCATTCAAATGGTTATACAAAGGTTGCCAGGTTCACAGAGGATCGGAGGTTGGGGCTAGATTCACATGAATTCATTTGGAACCTGACACCTGTAGGAAATTGGGAAATTTCTCGTGTAGCGAGTAAGGAGCAGAATGATGCGTCACCTACAGAGATTATAGTTAAGCGCGGAGTGGTTGGTGTTCATGTCATAGACCATAGGCCTAGGGAGATCTGTTACTTGTACCAGGAGAGGGTCTTCATATCATATTTAAAGGGCTATGATGGTGGAACGACAAGCAGGTAAAAGAGAATGTTTTATGCCTAGTACATTTGTTTATTCAAATTTCTCCATTGAGCATGGAAGAGCCAAGCAAGCATGCTTGTATTGCATACTATCCTACACAGCTATTTTTAGTTGCTAGGTCTTTTTGCTAGAGCATTTTATTGCATTTTCCTTTGCTCTTTCTGTCTCTACTTCTTTATTTTCATTAGTAGAATGATCAAATTAGAACAAAGGCTATAAATTATTTGATTGAGCTTTTTCTGTCATATCTTCAGCATGTGTTACTTTATATTTGCATTTTTACATCAAGAGTATCATCTTAAAATAATTTAAGGGTATTCACTTTGATCTCTATGTAAAAAAGACAACCTCTTGGAATAGTAAGTCAGATCTCACCGAGAAACCTTTGTCATATATTTGTTGAATCTATTTATATAGACACAATGATTCCCACTAGTTTCTATGTATTAAAATTTGTCAACTCAATTTTCCTATTATCGTGGTAGGGTCGAACTCCTTTCGGTTTTGCAACTTATTGAATCAGCTTGAATCAGTTTGCTCAATTTTATTGGGCATGTCCATATATTTTGAAATAGTCAGTTCAGTTCTAAGTTTCATCGTGTTGGATTGTGTAAGCCTTTTGGGCTTTGTGGGCTTTGTATTTTGAGCCCATTAGAGTTTTATATTATGTGTTTCCTTATTCAAGCGGTTAGGGTTTTCTAGTAACCCAAATATCAAATATTATAAATAGATAATCTTGGTCCCCATATTAAGGTATCCGACTTTTCTCCTTAAATTTCTCTCCTCTCTTTAACTACATGGTATCAGAGCTATGATTTGTTGGGTACTGTATCAGCAGCCTTAATTTTCGGTGGTCCCGCTTGTTTTTTGGGCGATTTGGGCTCGTTTTTTTGGCTATCTCGGCTCGTTTTTCTAGTGAGCTCAGCTACACTTTTCGGCGATTGAAGACGTAATCTTGATTAATGGCCGACCTTCCAAATATGCCAGAAATCGACAATAAATCCCTTCCAATCCCTCCTATTACTCTGCTCACTGTATTCTCACCACCAGTAATTCCTAGATCCAACAATCGACCGAATATTCATATCACATTGGTTTTGTTGGATGGATCGAATTACTTGGAATGGTCTTAGTCGGCAAAGATGTATATTGGAGAGCGAGGGAAGATCGGTTATATCACAGGGAGCACACCCGCACCTGCTATGATGGATGCAGGGTATGCCAGGTGGGAACAAGAGAATCTGATGGTTATGTGTTGGTTGGTAAGTTCCATGCAACCTTCGATTAGTCGGCCGTTGTATTTTCTGACGATCTCGAAGGCAATCTGGGATAAGGTGAAGACAACATACTCTCAGAGGCATAATGTTGCTCGCATATGTCAAATTTGTCAGGCGATTTCCCGTTGGCTGCAAGAGGAAAAAACCCTGTCATTATATTTTATCACTTTTTAGGGATGGTGGGAGGAGTTGGATCATTATCGGATGCTCCAGTGGGATATTGATGATTATCGGGAGCGTCACCAAAAGCAAATCGACAAAGACAGAATCTTCCAGTTCTTGGCAGGTTTAAACGTCGAGTTTGATGTTGTTTGGGGTCAAATCCTCGGTTAATCTGTTCTTTCTAGTAACCCTAATATCAAATATTATAAATATCATGGTAGGTTCAAGCTAATATTGGGCTGTTTCCAACTTGACAATCAGCTTCCTCTTATAATTATGCCCGTGTTGTTGGCTCCTAAGTAAACCATTGATGTGAGTCACCCAGTGTTCAAGATGACTATCACAAAACAGAATAACAATGCTGATGGCATTCTTGTCTTCCCATATGCATATATATAGGTAATGTTCTATTTAATTGAACCTCTATTTTCTTGACTTAGGTTTACGCTTTCATGATCCCATCCCTTTCTGACGTATTAGGTGACTGAAATGGTGCGAAGGCTGAATATACATGAGCCAATTGTTTGGGCTTGGTAGATTTTTATGGTAACCTGCAGCTAGATTGTCTCCCTAAGAGTTCCAGTGTCACCCAAATCGATCCAGAGACACGTATTGAGTAAGATGTTCTGTTGCTACTCTTTTCACCCAGAAACTATGAGATCCTTTTGGCTTTCCAAAACATGATACTAACGGGGATGCTTGTCTTGATTTTGCTGCACCCATACTTCAAAACTTGGCATTTTCTGTTTAAATTTTTGCTTGATCATAGTGCCATGGTGCAACCAACAAAATATTGAAGTACTTGTATTGACTACAATGTGTGCATTTGATTTATTAGATATTGCTTTGTAGAGAAGTTTTCCCTTTTAAAGGAGAAGTGTTTGCAAAGGGAAACTCACAAATCCTCAATTTTTATAACTTCTGTCATTACCCACTCCATGTTTCTGACCATCACGCCATTTTCACTGGCCAAAGTTTTCTGTTTCCCCATTGCTTTTTAATGGTTTAGCATCTTGTAGCATAACACGGTCAAGTGTTTCAAGGAAATTTCGTACTGGCCTTGTTTTTATGTTTATTCCTTAGGTTTCGCTCAGTTTTCTTGTAATGGTTGATACTTATTATCAATGAAGGTCTCTCACAAGACGGAGGTGTTCCTCTCTTCCCTTGCATTGCGCCTGCTATCAATTGCCTTGCAGTGACTTAAAATCAGCAGCATATGGGAAGTTAGTAATGTAGATGCAAGTGTACTTAAATTTGTCATATTAGTCGGGACACTAGCAGAATTCAAACTCAACTATGTCTTAACCCTAATGTTTCCTATTCAAGTTGGATTTTATCTTTTCCAATAATCTGTATATCTAACATGAGCTAGAATTCAAGTCAACCATCGCTTGGCCATAATCTAGTTTGCTTCTTGTTGAAGAAGGATTTGTCTGTTCCTGTAATTTGGTCAGCTAGAAAATTGAGCACCTTAAATAAAGAGTGAGTGGAATGATAGTTGAAGAAATCTGGGGGTTTCCATCCCAAAACTAGCTGGCTTTAGGTGGGATGGTCCCTAGTTCTGTTTAATGAATTGCTAGGCTGTAGTTTCTTGATGTAGGATAATATTTTCACCAATGTTTGTTTTGATTTTTCAGCCTAATTGATGTTTCGGAAGTAAGGCTCAAGGTGTCTTTGGAGATTGCACCATCTCAGAGACCTGTTGGTGTTCTAGGTGTGTGGAGCCCCATTCTCTTTGCTGTTGGAAATGCACTTAAAATTCAGGTTAGGGTGTTAATATTCTTGAAGGGCATCTTCTATATTAGAATACTTCTATCAAAATTTTGACCTGTTTTGTTCAGGTAATGGAAGATACATAAGCTAGCCATCTTTGTGTCTGATAACTAATCCTATATTTTTCCACTTTATGATTGGACATGTAATCTGAATGATCATATCCAAGATGTTTTTTGAAGTCTTCCAAACAGATTGTTTCCCTTTTTAAAACTAAACTGATCGGCAGCAGTATTACAAGAACAATCTGTTTAATGTAGAATCTGTACTTCACATTTAAAAGGAAAACAGGTCTCCATTGTGCCTCTTACACGTTAAAGCTGTATTTTCTTTATATGGTTTATTATACTCTAAAATCTATGGCTTTGTGAGGATTTCCTTGTTTGCTTATTAAGATGCCTTTTCTTTTGAAATAGATATTTACAGAAGGCTTGTCGTGAATTCCTATTTGTGAATTGTATAGAATTTAGGAATCATGCTGCTCTATAAGCATATTTACTGAACATTGATCTGTAGAATTCTCATGCAGAATGCCTTGAGGACTACGACCAGCACTCTAGTAATAGTAGTTTAATGTCCAATCATTGATTGTTTGAACCCAATAAGTTTACCTAATGCTGCATATTTTTACATTAAACCACACTTTAGACACTCTCTCGCTACTCCAGCGAACTTTTGCTTATTCTTATAACCCGTGTAACATCTAAAACATTATTAGTCATCCTATTTGTAGTCAATATTGTTTGAGGCTGTTCTTTTTGCAACAAATCTTGCATACTCAATGTGATAGTAGACAATTTATCAATGTCTGGGAACAATATTCCAATGTTGTTAATGTGTGCTTGTGTGATAGAATTTGTCATAATAATTGGCGGCAAGTAGACGGACTCATGTTCCCTGTAGTTCCATTCGGTTGATTTTCTTCTTCAACATTTGATCCAGCTATCAAAGGTGAAGTTTTATTGTGTGATTGGGTAGTTTTTCTTGTTCTCGTACACTAGACTTGGACCCCTTTCTGATCATTTGGATTTCTCTCATCTTTGTTCGTATATGTAGCCAAAGGTCTGGTCTGGTAAGTTCAATTGACTGATTTTTTCCCCCAGCTTATTTTGTCATAGATTACAATTGAAGTGATCTAAATCTATGAGCATTTTTTATTATAGTTGTATTAGTTGAAATATTGCCTTCTCACCACCTTTTCTCTTCTTCCGTTGGAACAAGTTGGTTGTGCATTGATTCATTGCCCTTTTAATTTGAAAATAAGATAGTAGGCTTTATGTGAAATTAATTATAAACTATCAAAAAAAGTTTGTGTTCCAAAAATTGTTAAAAGTGAAGTAATGTTGTGATGCTTCATGAGACATTAGTAATTTTTGTTTCAATTTTGGAATTTTAATCAACAATTGTGATTATTAATTGGCTTAATCATTTTGAAACATTTGTAAGTAGGTTTTTATTAAGTTTCATTTTTGTTTCTCTTCTTTTCTTCCTATTCATTTCCTTGAAACTAGATTTACATTGGTATGCCCGTGTGATTAAGAGCAGCTAGATCAACTGTGTGGAAGGAATACACCAAACTTGATGGAAGGAAGTGTATAATTTACTCTTCTTTCCATGGTGCTCCTACTATTTTTTGTTTCTGAATTTGTTTGTCATTTCTTATGTTCTGTTGAGTTTAGTATTGTAATGATGCTTTGAGACGCCTTTATTACAATGTTTCTTCATTATATTATTTCTTCTTATTTTAGTTTGTACAATATTGATTTCCTAGTTGTTGGATTGCATAAGCCTTTGGGGCTTTGTCGACTTTGTATTGCGAGCCCATTAGGGTTTTGTATTTTGTGTTTCCTTGTTCAAGGGTTAGGGTTTCTTAGTAACCCTAATATCAAATATCATAAATAGATAGTCTAGGTGCCCGTATCAGGGCATCTGACTTTTCTTTCTAAAATTCTCTCATCTCTTTCACTACGTGGTATCAGAGCTATGATTCATTCGGTACTGTATTGTTAACTCTAATTTTCGGCGATCTCGGCTACACTTTCCGGCTATCTCAGCTCGTCTTTTTTCGGTGATTTCGGCTGCACTTTTCGGCAATCTTGGCTGCACTTTCCTGCGATTGAAGACGTAATCTCGATCAATGCTGAACCTCCAAATATGCCAGAAATCGACGATAATCCCTTTCGATCCCTCTTATTACTATGCCCACTGTATCTTTACCACTAGTAATTCCTACATCTAATGATCAACCGAATATTCGTATCACATTGGTTCTGTTGAATGGATCGAATTACTTGGAATGGTCTCAGTCGGCAAAGATGTATATTAGAGGGTGAGGGAAGATCGATTACATCACAGGGAGCACACCCGCAGCTGTTACGACGAACACAGGGTATACCAAGTAGGAGCAACAAAATCTGATGGCTATGTGTTGGTTGGTAAGTTCCATGCAATCTTCAATTAGTCAGCTGTTGTATTTTCTAACGACCTCAAAGGCAATTTGGGACTAGGCGAAGACAACATAATCTCAGAAGCGTAATGCTACTCGCATATATCAGTTCCATTAGGTGGTTTCCCGTTGGTTGCAAGAGGAAAAAACCCTACCATTATGTTTTGCCACTCTTTATTGGTTCATTATTAGATGCTCCAGTGGGATACTGATGATGATCGGGAGCGTCACCAGAAGCAAATCGACGAAGACAAAATCTTCCAGTTCTTGGCAGGTTTAAACGTCGAGTTCGATGTTGTTCGTGGTCAAATCCTTGGTCAATCTGTTCTGCCTTCTCTCGATGAGGTATTCTCTGTGGTGCAAATTGAGGATAGTCGCCATCAGGTAATGATGCCTCAGTCTCCTTTGGGCTTTGTTTCTCAAAAGGGATCGAGTACCAACGTCCATACAAAAGGGAATATTGGCAGAAAAAAATTGGTATGTTTCCATTATGGTAGGAACAAACATGCCACGGAGACTTGCTGGGTATTTGTTAGAAAACCAGATTGGCTGCGGGAATTGAAGAAGCAAGGCTGACAGAAAAATGCCTGTGGTCATGCCGCTCATGCTGCTACTTCAGTCCTTGCCAACACTATTGACCTAGCACTCCTTCGACAATTTTTACACCAAATGGAGTCTTTTGGTGCGTCTTATCCTTTGTCGCATGAGTCATGGATTATTGATTCGAGGGCTACCCACCATATGACTGATATATCCTCTCTATTTTCTTCATATAAGCTCAAGTCTGCTAGGGGTAAGATACATATTGTTGATGGTCATTTTTCCACCATTTCGAGGGAGGGAACTATCCTTTTGGATAACAACTTATCCCTCCATTCTGTCCTTCATACATCAAATTTTACTTCAAACCTTCTGTGCGTTGGCTCACTTATTAAACGTTTCAAATGTAGTATGACTTTTTATTCCTCTTCTTGTGTTATCTAGGACCTGGCGACAAAGAGAATGATTTGGAGTGGATGTGAAGCTAATGATATATAATCTTCTAAATTTTGGAGCTCCATCAGTGACGACACTTCAGCCTAGTAGTCCTAGTAATGCACATTTGTCTTAAAATAAGGTTTTGGCATGCTCGCCTTGGCCATTTATCGTTTTCCTCTTTGCGTCTTTTATTTTCTGAACCATTTAAATTTGTGTCTCTCAAGTCCTTACAGTGTTCGGTTTGTCAGTTGTCGAAACACTGCAGAATCACTTATCCGGTCAGTAATAAAATGAGTTTACATTCATTTGATTTAATCCATTATGACGTTTGGGGTCCCTTTCCTCATATTTTCCTAGATGGTATGTGATATTTTATTACGTTTGTGGATGATCATACACGCTTCACATAGGGTCTTCCTTGGGTACTCTGACCCTCAGAAAGGGTATATTTCTCTTGAACCTCAGAGCTGCAAAATTATCGTCACAAAGGATGTTACCTTCTTTGAACATCTTTCATACCTCCCTCCTTTCGGGTCCACTCTTTAGGGGGAGAGTGATTGGTGGGAAGAGTGTACTTTTCCGAGTGAATTTCCACTTCTAGTCCCTACCTTTGTTCCTATGTCGAGTTTGAGCCTGCTCTAACTCTTGCCCTTGTTCGTTTGTTCACATCCAAGCCTCCTCCTCCTGAGTTGGCTCTATCTATTTCTTCTCCATCCGAGACTATCCCTGAAACTGTTGTGCCTGAAGTTAGGGTGTATACCAGGAAGAAGAAGATACATATAGATCAAGCAGTCGAACCACCACTTCCAGCAGGCTCTTCAGAACCAGGTACTATTTTCCGCAATATTGATTTACCTATTACTTAGCGTAAAGGCCCTTGTTTTTATTGATCAATTTTTTGTCTATTTTGAACGCTTGTAACACTCTTTGTGATATGGAATTTCTTCTCTCTCGCCCGTGGACGTAAATCACATTGATCGAACCACGTAAATCTTGTGTTCTCTATTTTGGATTGTTCTTCGTTAATTTCAGATTGCGATTTTTTTCCGCTGTTTGTCACAACAAACTGGTATCCGAGAGCTAGTTTCGATTTTAGGGTTCTTCGTGATGGCAACCTTGAAGTTCCATATTACACTGTTCGACAGACAGAAAAATTTCAGATTATGGAGAATCAAAATGAAGGCTTTATTGAGGTAAAAGGGTACAATTAGGGCGCAAGATGGAAAGTATCTAGACGACATAACCTCGGCTGAAATTAAAGAGATGGACGAGAAAGCTCATAGCGCGATTCAGTTGTCCCTTGACGACAAGGTATTGCGAGAAGTCGCCAATGAGGAAATGGCAGCAGGTCTGTGGAAAAAACTCGAAAGTCTCTACATGAAGAAATCTCTTATGTCCACACTGTATTTGAAGCAGCGTCTTTACACCCTAAAGATGTGTGAAGGTACCCCTATTCAAGAACAATTAAATGAGTTTAATAAAATTGTTTTAGATATGAAAAATCTGGGCAATAAACTCGAAGATGAAGATCAAGCATTGATTGTGTTCACTGCCTGCTTCTTATGAGAACTTCGTGAATTCCTTGCTTTATGGACGAGAGTCCATAACTTTAGAGGATGTTAAGGCCTCTTTGAATTCTGCCGAATTGAGGACGCAATTAAGTGGCCAAATTATTGATGATAGGGCAGATGGTTTGATGGTGAGGGGCAGGACCAAGCATAGGGATAAATCTTCTCGAGGCAAATCTGGCAGTCGATCCAAATCCCAGCTAGTAGTGGATAAAAATGTTGAGTGAGTGCTACTGTTGCCATAAGAAAGGGCATTGTAAATCTAATTGTCCTTTGCTTAAGAGAAAAGACAAACAGCATGGTCAGAAATCTGATTCGGCGAATGTTGAAAATGGTAATGAGTTTGATACGTCAGACAATGTTCTTACGGCATGTCCTGCTGTTAGTTTCTCTGATGATGTGTGAATTATGGATTAGGGTGCAACATACCACATGTGCCTAGATAGAGCCTGGTTCACCACGTACAAATCAGTGAGTGGTGGATCAGTTTTGATGGGCAACGATGCTGTATGCAAGACCGTGGATATTGGCACTATTCGAATCAAGTGTCATGACGAAGTAGTGAGAACTTTGATAGAGGTAAGGCACATGCTAGAGTTGAAGAAAAATCTAATCTCATTGAGCAGCTTGGATTCCATAGGGTGTGTGTACACCGGCGGAGGCGGAGTTCTTAAAGTCTCCAAAGGCAATCTAATTGTGATGAAAGGTAACAAAATCTTTATCATTTGCAGGGTAGCACAGTGATGGGTTCTGCAGCTGTTACATCCAATTTAGTTTCTGAGCATGATACTACAAAATTGTGGCATATGCGTTTAGGCCACGTAAGTGAACGTGGCATGTTAGTACGGGTATACAATAGACAAAGGGCACACTTGACTACATCCATTCTAATTTGTGGGGACTAGCAAAGGCTCAATCTAAAGGTGGTGCACTTTATTTTGTGACGTTTATCGATGATTATTCCAAGAAGGTTTGGGTTTATTTTTTGAAAAGGAAAAGTGATGATGTTAATACCTTCAAGAAGTGGAAAGTTCTTGTTAAGAATCAGACACGGAATAAGATTAAATGTCTTAGGACCGATAATGGTCTAGAGTTCTGTGGTGGTGAGTTCAATGAATTTTGTGCAGATTTAGGGATCGTTTGGCACCGTACAATTAGGCACACTCCATAACAAAATGGGGTGGTAGAACGCATGAACATTACTCTACTAGAGAGAACGAGATGCATGCTCTCTAATGCTGGCATGGTTAAGTAAGCCTTGTGATTATGCTACTTTAAAAGTTTTTGGATGTCCTGATTATTATCATATGAAAGATGGTAAGCCAGAACGTAGAGCAAAGAAATGCTTGTTTGTAGGGTATGCTGATGAGGTGAAAGGTTACCGTCTATGGTGCTAGGAACCTAATTCACCTAAGTTCATTATTAGTAGGGATATTACTTTTAATGAAATGGTTATACTTGATCAAAGAAAGGTTGTAGATTAGTCTCCAGGTACACAAGAGAGTGTTAAGGATGAGGTGGAGTTTCAAGTGGAGCTTTTAGAGAAAACCTCTTAGAATGCCTTGACTCAACCTATTGTTATTAGTGATTCAAGTTCAAATGAAGAAGCTGCAGAAGTTTAGCAGCCTTATTCTATAGCTACTGGCAAATAAAGGAGGCAGACTCGACTCCGTCAAAAATATGGGTTTTCTGATTTGGCGGCTTATGTTCTTACGACAGCAGAAGATATGGGTATTCAAGAACCCTGTACCTATACCGAGGTTGTCACTTGTGTAGAATCAGAGAAATGAGCTATTGCAATGGTTGAGGAACTTTAATCTCTCTACAAGAATTAGACTTGGGATTTGGTGTAGCTGCCTAAAGGAAAAAGAGCCATTAGAAGCAAATGGGTCTTCAAGAAAAATGAAGGAATACCCAAGGTTGAAAATGCTAGATTCAAGGTGCGACTTGTGGCTAAAGGCTACAGTTAGAAAGAGGGAATCGACTATGATGAGGTATTTTCTTCGGTGGTGAAACACACATCCATCCGTGTGTTGCTAGCTATTGTTACTCTACGATTTAGAGCTTAAGCAGCTTGATGTCTAGATTGCATTCCTGCATAGCGTACTTGAGGAGACTATTTACATGATTCAATCAAAGGGGTATTTAGTGGAAGGCAAGGAAGATCATGTTTGCAGATTGAAAAATCTTTGTATGGCTTGAAATAGGTCCCCAAGGCAATGGTATAAGAGATTTGATAGTTTTATGACAGGGCATGGTTATCGTAGGTGCACCTGTGATAATTGTGTCTACTTTAGATCTCTTGCCGATGGGTCCTTTGTTTACCTTCTTTTATATGTAGATGACATGCTCATTGCTGCGAATAACATGTCACAAGTGCTGGTTTTGAAGAAACAGCTCAGTGAGGAGTTCGAGATGAAAGATTTGGGTCCTATAAAAAAGACCTTAAGAATGGAAATTCAGAGGGACAGGAAAGCAGGGAAGTTATATCTCTCGCAGATGAGGTACATTGAAAAGGTACTTTAGAGGTTTGGCATGCAAAACGCTAAACCTTGTTGCTACACCATTGGCATCCCATTTTAGACTCTCAGCTATGCATTCACCTCAGACAGAAGCTGAGAAGGCTGCGATGTCTCGTGTTCCATATTCTAGTGCATTAGGTAGCTTTATATATGCTATGGTTTGCACTCGTCCTAACATTGCACAAGCGGTTAGTGTGGTTAGTAGATATATGGCGCATTCGGGAAAGGTTCATTGGCAGGCAGTGAAATCAATACTCTGGTATATTAGAGGCTCCATGGACTTGGGCTTAGTTTTTGACAGAGATGGTTCAAGTGGAACCTCAGTTGTGGGTTTCATAGATTCTGACTATGCTGGTGACCTAGATAAAAGGAGATCATTAACTGGGTACATCTTCACCCTATCCGGTTTAGTTATTAGTTGGAGATCAACCTTACAATTGACAATTGCTTTGTCTACTACCGAGGCAGGGTACATGGCAGCAACAGAAGCAGTATGGGAAGCTATATGGTTGAGCAATCTTGTTTGGGAACAGAAACATTATGGTAAAGAAGTATATCATGAAAGGACTAAGCACATTCATGTCAGGTATCACTTTATTCGAGAGGCTATTAGCAACAGAAACATTATGGTAAAGAAGGTTGGTACAACCGACAACCCTGCTACTATGTTGACTAAGCCACTCCCCGCGAACAAGTTTAAGCATTGCTTGAACTTGGTTGGCATGCTTAGTTTGAGCTTATGCCCCTTTGTCGGTTTTGGTGGCGAGGTGTTAGAGGAGTTTTCACATGTTATGTGGTTGAAGTGAACACTTTCTCGTGTTACATCTCTTGTTTCTTACATCGAATTTGCTCACGTAAGCTTAGAGATGTTGCGAGAATTTGTTTGATTTCTAGACTTGTTTTTTGAAAATTCAAGCCAAGGTGAAGATTTGTTAAATATATCTTGAATTTGTTGGGTTCGACTTGTTCGACTTGGAAAATTTTGTGTGACCAGATGTGGGAGAAAAAATTGGGATTTAGTTCGTGACGCGAAGGTTTGGGCTGAAGGCCCATTAGGGTCTTTGAGCCCATGAGGTTTTTTTTTTTTTTTTTTTCGTTTTGCGTATATATTTCCGTCTTCACTGGGGCTTTTTTTCTAGGAGTATAGTTTTTTCGAATACAAGAAAGAGTAGCGAGTTCTTCAAGTGTTCTTTTTTTATCAATCCATTCTGTCGATTTTCAACTCTTGTAACACTTTTTGTGATAGTGGAATTTCTAATCCCTCGCCCGTGGACGTAAATCACATTGATCGAATCACGTAAATCTTATGTTCTCTATTTTGGATTGTTCTTCGTTAATTTTGGATTGTGATTTGCTTCCACTGTTTTGTCATAACATCACCATCGTATCAATCTTTTCTTGCTGCGATATCCTGTGTTAAAGTTTCATCCAGGTTGTTTGAGGCATTGGAAGATCTAAAGTGAAGAAAAGTAATGACAGAAGAGATGGATGCCTTTGTCAAAACTGAAACTTGGGATCTGACTAATTTGCCGGCCAGAAAGAAACCTTTAGGGTGCAAGTGGGATGTTTGCTGTTAAACACCGGGCCAATGGGAGTGTAAAGTGATACAAAGCCAGAGTGGTTACAAAAGGTTTTACTCAGAAATATAGTATTCATTATGGAGAAACTTTCATACCGATGGCGAAGATGAACTTTGTTCGGGTGTTATTTTCTTGCTGCAAAGGAGGGATGAAAGTTACACCAAATGGACGTAAAAAATGCTTTTCTCAATGGGGATTTACAAGAGGAAGTATATATGTCACCACCTCTAGGATGCATTGTTAAGGCTAATGCAGGGAAGGTATGTAAGCTCAAGAAGTCTTTTTATGGTCTTAAATAGTCTCCGAGGGCTTGCTTTGAGTAGTTTAGCTTAGCTGTGAAAAGATTCGGACTCAATCAAAACAATGCTAATCATACACTATTCTTTAGACAACAAGATTTATTGTTTACGTTGATAATATTGTGGTTATCGGGAACAATGAAGGAGAAATAGCCTAGCTAAAGGAATTTTTAGCTTTTGAATTGAGATCAAAGACCTTGGAGAACTCAAATATTTTCTTAGGTGTAGAGGTGGCTAAGTCCAAGGATGGTATCTTTGTCTCTCAACGCAAGTAGATTCTTGATTTCTTGTGTGACACTGAGAAAATTGGATGTCGACCGGTGGATACTCTTTTTGATCCGAATGTCAAATTGAGTCCAACCGAGGGATAATCGATTGATGACGTGGGCCGATATCAGAAAATAATTGGGAAGCTTTTGTATTTATTGCTTACCTGGCCGAATATTATATTTGTGGTTAGTGTACTTAGCTAGTTTGTGCATTCTCCATGGGTTCCTCACATGCAAGTTGTTGACAAGGTGCTTTATTATTTAAAATAATGGCCTAGTAAAGGACTTCTATTTAGCATATGTAACCATATGAAGATTGAGGCCTATACTGATGCCGATTGGGTAGGCTTAGTTGCTGATAGGCGCTCTGCTTCAGGGTTTGTGGGAGGGAACCTTGTGTCTTGACTTAGTAGGAAGCAGCCCATTATTGCTCGGTCTAGTGCAGAAGTTGAATTCCGGTCCATGACGAATGTTGCCTCCGGTTAATTTAGATACGTTAATTGTTAACTGAGTTGGAGGTTCTGTTTGAATTTCCGATGCTACTCTAATGCTACAATCAAACTAGCGATAAGTATTACAAATAATCTTGTTTAACTATGACCATACTAAGTATGTTGAGGTGGATCGACATTTCATTTGCGAATCTGTGATATCAAAGGAATTGTGTTTATCATTTATGCTTACTGTTTAACAATGTGTTGATATCTTCACCAAAGGTCTCTTTAAGCCCCAGTTTGAGTTCCTTATCTCCAAGTTAGGCATGTGTAATATTTATACCTAACTTGAAGGGGAGTGTTGGATTGTGTAAGCCTTTTGGGCTTTGTGGGTTTTGTATTCTAAACCCATTAGGGATTTTGTATTATGTGTTTCTTTGTTCGAGGGGTTAGGGTTTCTTAATAACCCTAATATCAAATATTATAAATAGATTGTCTCGATGCCCGTATTAGGGCATTCGACTTTTCTCCCTAAAGTTCTCTCCTCTCTTTCACTACTCTAATAATACTAAAACAATATTTCTTGAAGAACTGAAGGTTTCTTTTTAAACAAGCTTGGTTATTTAATAGTGTTTAAACTCTTATCAGGCCTATCATGCCTTAAAATTGTTCTGTTTCTGTAGTTAATGTAGCACAGAGAAGTGTATCAGAGTCATTTTCAGGGGTAACAATTGCTGCTTCTTACCATCTGCAACGTACAGTAGCTTTTGCATCATATTGCTTTGAGTCATTTTTCATCTGTTGTAGCTTTGAATCTCATCACAGTCACTATTTATTGTCATCTTCAGTTGGATTTTTAAATTTCAGGTGCAATTTAGCATTTGATAGTCTGAATTTTTGGTTCTTTTTCAATACATGTAGAAGTAACGTAAACAACATTCTTGCTCTGAATGTTCTAAATTCAGTGGATGTTTGCCAATTATGGAGGTCTGCATCAGTTCTCATATATTTTTAATTGATGAAATGTATGTTTCAATGTGATGCAAAGTTTGATTGCATCATTTAATTTCTTTTTCTTGTATCATTCCTTCATTTTCTTTTTCCTTTTAGGAGGCAAAAAATGCACTCAAAGCTCTTCTGAAATCTGCGACTGCTGAATCTAACTAGCCTTGTGATAAGGCAGGCTAAACTTTTTCTTTCCTTTTACATTTCAGGTCGAGGGAGTAATAATTAATGATAAGGTGAACTGAAAAGTTTTGGAGAGGGAAAACAAGCTTTTACTGGCATCTCATTTTCTGTTCTTTGCTGGTAAGAGAGCATATATTATGTAGCTTTATTATTATTGTAGTGAAAAATAGAGGAGAGAATTTTAGGGAGAAAAGTCGAATGCCCTAATACGGGCACCAAGACTATCTATTTATAATACTCAATATTAGGGTTACTAGGAAACCTTAGCCCCTTGAACAAGAAACATAGTGGAAACCCTAATAGGGCCCAAAATACAAGGCCCAATAAATAAATAAAACACAGCCCAAGAGGCTAACATAATCCAACACTCCCCCTCAAGTTAGGTATAAATATTACCCATACCTAACTTGGACATAAGGAACTCAAACTAGGGCTTAAAGAGACCTTTGGTGAAGATATTAGCACATTGTTGAACAGTAGGCACAAACGGTAAGCATAATTCTTTTGATATCACACGTTCACGAATGAAATGTCGATCCACCTCAACATGCTTAGTACGACCATGCTGAACAGGATTATTTGCAATACTTATCGTTGCCTGATTGTCACAATAGAGTCGCATTGGAGATTCAAATGGGACCTCCAACTCAATTAATAGTCGACGTATCCAGATTAACTCGGAGACTCCATTCGCCATGGACCGGAATTCATCTTCTGCACTAGACCGGGCAACAACGGGCTGCTTCTTACTACGCCAAGTCACAAGGTTCCCTCCCACAAAAACACAATAGCCTGAAGTAAAGCGCCTATCAGCAACCAAGCCTGCCCAATCGTCATTAGTATAGGCCTCAATCTTCATATGGTTATGTTTGCTAAATAGAAGTCCTTTACCAGAATATGATTTTAAATAACGAAGCACCCTGTCGACAGCTTGCATGTGAGGAACTCGTGGAGCATGCATGAATTGGCTAAGGATGCTAACCACAAATGCAATATCTGGCCTGGTAAGAGATAAATATAAAAGCTTCCCAAGTATTTTCTGATATCGGCTCACGTCATCAATTGGTTGTCCCTCAATCGGATTCAATTTGACATTCGGATCAAAAGGAGTATCCACCAGTCGATATCCAGTTTCCCAGTGTCACGAAAGAGATCAAGTATATACTTGCGCTGAGAAAGCAAAGATATCATTTTTGGACTTAGCAACCTCTACCCCAAGGAAATATTTGAGTTCTCCAAGGTCTTTGATCTCAAATTCAGAAGCTAAAAATTCCTTTAGCTGGGCTATTTCTCCTTCATTGTTTCCGATAACCACAATATCATCAACGTAAACAATAAGGATTGTAATGAGATCGCCTTGTGGTCTAAAGAATAGTGTATGATCAGCATTGCTTTGATTGAATCCAAAGTCTTTTCACAGCTAAGCTGAACCGCTCGAACCAAGCCCTCGGAGACTGCTTAAGACCATACAAAGACTTCTTGGGCTTATATACCTTCCCTGTATTAGTTCCAACACTGCATCCTAGAGGTAGGTGACATATATACTTCCTCTTGCAAATCTCCATTGAGAAAAGCATTTTTTACATCTATTTGGTCAGCAAGGGACAATAACACCCGAACAGAATTCATCTTCGCCACTGGTGAAAAAGTTTCTCCATAATCAATGCCATATTTTTGAGTAAAACCTTTTGCAACCAATCTGGCTTTGTATCTCTCTACACTTCCATCGGCCCGGTGTTTAACAGTAAACACCGACTTACACCCTACAGGTTTCTTTCCAGTCGGCAAATCAGTCAGGGTCCCACGTTTCATTTTGGACAAGGGCATCCATCTCTTCTTTCATTACTTTTCTTCACTTGGGATCCTCCAGTGCCTCATGACAACCTGGATGAAGCTTTAATAGAGGATATGGCAGCAATAAAAGATTGATACGATGGTGACAACTTAGAATAAGATAAAAAAAATTAGATAAAGGGTACTGAGTGCATTTACGAGGGCCTTTGCGTTGGGCAATAGGTAAATCAATATCAGGGAAAATAGTACCTGGTTTCGAAGAGCTTGTTGGGAGTGATTGTTCCACTGCTTGGTCTATATGTGTCTTTTTCTTTTTGGTATATACCCTCACTTCAGGCACAACAGTTTCAGGCTTAGGCTTGGACGCAGGAGAAATAGATGGAGCCAGCTCAGGAGGAGGATCGAGCTCGGACTTGGACTCAGACATAAGAATAGCGATAGGGACTAGAAGTCAAACGTCACTCGGAAGGGTACACTCTTCCCACCAATCACTCTCCCCCTGAAGAGTGGACCTAGAAGGAGGGAAGTATGAGAGATTTTCAAAGAAAGTAACATCCTTTGCGACAATAATTTTGCGATTCTGAGGTTCAAGACAAACATACCCTTTATGAGCGTCAGAGTACCCAAGGAAGACCCCACGAACGGATTTGGGATCAAGTTTATCGCGAGAAGGCCCATGGATGTGAATAAAGCACACACAAGCTAAAGACACGAAGGGGTAGAATATCAGGGCTTGCAGAGGGATATAAAAGTTGAAATGGGGTTTGAAGTTGAAGTACCCGAGATGGCATGCGACTTATTACATAAGCAGCAATGCGGACAGCAGGGACCCAATAGCGTTTAGGGACATGCATAGCAAGGGTAAAAGCCCTAGCAACCTCTAGCAAATGTCTGTTGGGGAGTATAGGCACATGAACTTTGATGAATAACCCCATAAGAATGGAGATATTCAGCCAACTCATAGGAGAAATATTCCTTAGTGTTGTCAGAACGGAGAATCTTAATGCGTTTGTGAAATTGAGTGAGGATGAGCTACTGAAATTGGCGAACTAATTTAGGCACCTCATCACAGGATTTAAAAGGATACAACCACGTGAAGCGTGTATGATCATCCACAAACGTAAGAAAATACCTCATATCATCCAAGGAAATATGAGGAGAGGGATCCCCAAACGTCAGAATGTATTAAATCAAACGGATGTAAACTCCTTGTATTACTGACCAGATAAGTAGTTCTGGAGTGTTTCGACAACTGACAAACCAAACACTGCAAGTATTCGAGGGACACAAATTTAAACAGTTCAGGAAATAAGAGACACAGAGAGGAAAACGACAAATGACCAAGGCGAGCATGCCAAAGCCTTATTTGAGACAAGTTCACACTACTAGGACTACTAGACTGAAGTGTTGTCAGTGACGGTGCTCCAACATTCAGAAGATATAGACCATCAGCTTCACGTCCACTCCCAATCATTCTCTTCGTCGCTAGATCCTGGATAACACAAGAAGAGGGATAAAAAGTCATATTACAATTGAGACGTTTAGTAAGGGAGCTAATAGATAGAAGATTGGAAGTAAAATTTGGTGCATGAATAACAGAATAGAGGGATAAGGTGTCATCCAAAGGAACAGTTCCCTCTCCTGAAATGGTGGAAAACGAACCATCAGCAATACGTATCTTATCCCTATCAGAATTGAGCTTATAAGAGGAAAATAGAGAGGGTATACCAGTCATATGGTGGGTAGCTCCTGAATCAATAATCCATGACTCATGGGACAAAGGATAAGACGCACCAGGATGGTGGGCAGTGGGAGGGGTTGTCTGAGAAGTACCAGAAGACTCCATTTGGTGTAAAAACTACCGAAGAGGTGCTAGGTCAACAGTGCTGGGAAGTTCTGAAGCAGCAGTGTGAGCGGTATGAACACGAGTATGTTTCTGACCCCCTTGCTTCTTCAATTCCCACAGCCAATCTGGTTTTCCAACAAGCGCCCAGCAAATCTCCTTGGTATGTTTGTTTTTACCACAATGGGAGCATACCAATTTTTCTTTGGCAATATTTCCCTTCACATGGACGTTGATACTTGGTCCCTTTTGAGAAACAAGGGTCAAAGAAGGAGACTAAGGCAACATTACCCAACGACGACTATCCTCAGTTTGCACCATAGAGAATACTTCATCAAGAGAAGGCAGTACAGATTGACCAAGAATTTGACTTCGAATAACATCGAACTCGACGTTTAATCCTGCCAAGAACTGGAAGATTCTGTCTTCGTCAATTTTCTGCTGGTGACGCTCCCGATCATCATCAGTATCCCACTGGATCATCCGATAATGATCCAATTCCTCCACCAGCCCTGAAGAGTGGTAAAATAGAATGATAGGGATTTTTCCTCTTGCAACCACCGAGAAATCGCCTGATGGATCTGATATATGCGAGCAGCATTACGCCTTTGAGAGTATGCTGTTTTCACCTTATCCCAGATTGCCTTCGTGGTCGTCAGAAAATACAGCGCACAACTAATCGAAGGTTGCATGGAACTTATCAACCAAGACATAACCATCAGATTTTCTTGCTCCCACCTAGCATACCCTGTGTCCGTCGGAGCAAGGGCAAGTGTGCTCCTTGTAATGTAACCGATCTTCCCTCGCCCTCCAATATACATCTTGGCCGACTGAGACCATTCCAAGTAATTCGATCCATCCAATAGAATTGATGTGATACGAATATTCGGACTGATCGTTGGATGTAGGAATTACTAGTAGTGAAGATACAACGGGCAGAATAATAGGAGGGATCGGAAGGGATTTATCGTCGATCTCTGACTGATTTGGAAGGGCAGCCATTTATCGAGATTACGTCTTTGATCGTCGATTAAACCTGAGCGAGATTGCCTGAAAAGTAGGAATAAGATCGCTGAGAATACCGGAGAATAGGAAAAACCGCCAAGATCAGCAGAAGGTTTTTTTTTTTTTTTTCAAATTGCCGAGAACACCAAATCGGCAAAAAACTGAGGCCAAAATTAGGGACCGCCGAAAATTAGGGCTAATGATACAGTACCTAATGAATCATAGCTTTGATACCATGTAGTGAAAAAGAGAGGAGAGAATTTTAGGGAGAAAAGTCGGATCCCCTAATACAGACACCAAGACTATCTATTTATAATACTCAATATTAGGGTTACTAGAAAACTCTAGCCCCTTGAACAAGAAACATAGTGGAAACCCAAATGGGCCCAGAATACAAGGCCCAATAAATAAATAAAACACAGCCCAAGAGGCTTACATAATCCAACAATTATTACTGTTCAGTCTGAGATTTATAGATACTTATACAGTCCATTTTGTAGTTTGAAATGTTGAAGACTATTTTAAGGGTAAGACACTGACATATCATTTAGGAAATCAACAGAATAATCTCTGAACTGTAACTAGGGAATTTGGTGAGACCACATCTAAGGATTTCAGTGCATCAAAACTGTGTAAATTAATTTTTTAAAAGAAAATATTGTGTTTGAATTCGTGTGTCTAGAAGGGGTTTTTCTTTGTATTAGAAGTTTCAAGCCAGATGTGGTTCACACATAGTTGTCTAGGCGACGCCTTGGCGTTCCGAGCGGAGTACTGTTGCGTAGGTACTCCGCGTAATGTTTTTGCTTACTGTTGTTGTTTTGATACACTTTAATTTTTCATTAAAGTACTTTACTGCACTGCTTTTGCTGATTCCTGTATGGCAGAAAGTGTGTTTTTGTACTTGATTAGCATAGACAAGCCATGAAGGAAGGTACTTGAAATAATCACTATTTTTTGTACATCTTTCAGTAAAGAAAATTAGTGCTTTTTGACACTATATTAGTATAGAAAATGAGTGCAAAAGTGAAAGCATAAGAATTCAATATTGTTGTTTCTGTTTGAATATTTCTGCCTGTACTAATACTCGAAGTATTCCTAGCAAAGGGTTTGTCTTATGCCTCTATCCAAGACAGATTAATGTGAAATTTGCATTGTTTCACTAATTGTCTTTTTCTTTTCAAAATACCCTACTATTTTTTAGGAAGAGCTAAAAAGTCTCATGCCTGGAAAAAGGAAAATAACCTAATTTCAGTCCTGAGCAATTCCCGAATAGGAACAAGTATTGTCTTATATCCTTCGTAAGATTGGATATTTAACTGTTTTTGAATAGAAAGAAATGAGAAAGCCTTGAAATTTTTACTTTGAAACTAATGGACAATTATATGATCCCTTTATAATCCATTGTGGTTAGTTCTTTTAGTATTTTGCTCTTGTGATTTCTTTAATTTTTTCATGCGATTTTTCTGTTGCTTTTTCCTATAACTCATTGTTGTTTATTTTCTCTGCATTCTCATTCTTCTTCAAATATTTTTTTTCCCCAACAATTTATCTGTTCTTCAGTTTTCTTTTCCAGCAATTTTTGAAGGTGGACAAATGTTCCTATTAAATTGTTACTATTTATATGAAATTACAAAAGTAGGTGGATCACAAACAGTGATTGGAATATGATGTGTCATAATGAGATCTATGATTGTGAAACCGATCAAATGGGATCTAATTTGGGAATTAGTTTGTAAATGCAGCCTAGTTTTGAAAAACAGATCTTGATTGAAAGGTTCTTTTTTTTAATTTCATTTTACTCATTTAGTTCGTGTAACTTGCCTTGTTTTATGGTTTTCCTTGGAAATATATTAACAAAATTACATTTTCTTTTTCTTTTCCTAGTGAACTAAGGTTACTAGAGAGGATGGTCATCAGTTTATTATTTTTTGGGGGGATTTTTAAATTCTGTGAACAGTACTATTTTCTCAAAACAAATTTGAAGTTATTCAGTCCAAAAATAATAAAGGGAACGTATTTATTTCCCCTTGGGGCACTGGACAGAAAATCCCTTTTTTTCTCTTATATCTCTAGTCAGTTGGGTAGTTTGAGCATGTTTATGGGCTGTTTCCTTCAATGTTTTTTCGTTTTAAAACCATTTAAATTTCATGGAGACAACATGGACTGATCTCTGTTTAAGTTTGCTTTCTAGATGTTTTCCGGCTGGAGCCTTCTCATGTAGACACTTGCCTCAGTCACTAGTGCAGGGAAACTGTTCTACTATAAGCTTCATAGCGTTAGTTTAGAGTCGTTGCATGCAGCATATGAAAGTCTGAAGTTAGATAATCTTCCCAAACGGTTGGTTTATAATTTATTGTCGTTCTTCATATCCCAGCATTTGTGCTTTCCCCATGTTACATTTGTTGCTTTCTTTGCTTAATTCATTGATAGTGCATTGATGAGCATTGCATGGAAATCTGAAGTGGTATGTAGCATGCTCTTTCTTAGCATTAAGATATGCACCATGCCATGGTCTATATTACTGTTGACAAGCTGAGAGATGTCTCTATTAGAGACTTGCTTGTACGGGGGCCTCAAGTCATGCCAAGTGTTGAACTAGAATTGAATGCAACTCCCATTTCCAACTCACCAATTCACAAGAGGCTCCATGATATGCCCTTGTTGCAAGATCTTCCTCCATGACCGTGATGCAAAGGTAGGTGGTTTTGCTTTCCATAAACTTCTTGTTTTCTCCATGCCCATGATCCATCGACACCACAGCGATTCCTTATTAGAGAGCAAAGTGCCACAGATGTTTCATTGTGGAGGCTTTATCAAATTCCTTTAGGCGTCTGAAGCTCGGGCCCCCTTCTTCCTTAAGAAGGAACACATCTTTCCTCCCGACCTTGGTTCCCCCAACAGCAAGGGAGGGTCTTTGAACTGTCAAAGGATCTGCTCAATTTGTAGAACATGTTGGGGAAGTATGAAATACCAGCCCAGTAGGATTGAATGACTTGCAGGACGGATTGGACAAGCTACTTTCTACGAGCAAAGGAAAGGAGTTTATGAGTCCATGATTGAACACAAGCAATGATAGTGATAGTATTGATGAGCATAGTGCAATCTGCTGCACTGATGTGTTGTGATGATAGGAACTCCTAGATATCTAATTGGTGGGGCTCCTTTCCATGCAGATCAACAATGATGTTCTTTTGCATCTCAGTAGCACCAGATAAGAAAATCTAACTTTTGTTGTCATTAGCTCGTATCCTGGACCAACTGGAGAAAGTGTTCAGCCCAACTTTGAGCACATTGACCGAGTCCATATTTTCTTAATGACTTTGCATATCCAATGAAATTTAAAATCAGGTCTAGAAGAGGAGTTCAGGATAATAGAGGAGACTTCTATTACCAGGGTAAAACGGTACGGGGACATAGGCTCTCTCTATTTAAATCCCTGTCCATTGCCAAAGTACTCATTCAGTTCCCCATTAAGGTATATGGAGAACTCGGTCATGGTTATGCAAACCAAAGTCCTATCTCTCATTTGTTAAGGGAAGCCAAAGCATTCAATCCAATCTATCCATAAGTTAATTCTTGCTTGTGTTAATTCGTCTAGTTGTCATTTGTAATTATGTTTAAATATATTTTTTCAGATTGAAAAGTAATATTTTTTTCCGTTGAATATTGATTGGATTATGAAAATAATTTCAACCAGTCATCTGCCTGTGTTGACTCATATATGAATGCTAGTGGAGGTTGTACTATTGGAATTTATGGTTTTACTGAACTGGAGCTTTATTATAAGGATAAATTTACTCAATAAGGGAAAAAGTGCATTCCATTCAAATTCAAGTTCTCTATATGTGATAAGTGTGGTTCACTGTGTTTATTATGGGTGGTAGAATTTGCCTTAAATTGCCTTTTCCGATAAGGGTGGTATTATTTTTATTATAACGACCATTGGTTGGTGTCCAGAGCAGCTTTAGTAATGAAGTCCCTAGTTTAACAAGATCAGGTTGCTCTCTGTGAGATGTGTTCCCCAATTATTTATCTATTAAAAAATTTTACTCGTACATCTTTCACATACTGTTATTACCGAAATTGAAACCATTGTATTGATTTCTTTCAAGACTTGTTGAGCCACAAGCCTACACAGGAGATCCCTTCTTTGGATGTGTTGAGATAATATATGAAAACTCCTTCATCAGATATGCAGGCTGGGACTTTCATCTCTCCTTTCTCAACTTGTGAAATTACTTCCACTTTTTTCTCCCTTGCTATGGGTAAAGCCCCAAGACCAAATGGCTTATATGTTGAATTCTTTAAGTATTGTTGGAAAATCGTGGGAGATGAAGTGGTCCTTGCTATTCAGGACATCTTCAGAAATGACAGATTGCTCAGGGAGGTCAATTCTACCATCCTCACCATGATCCCCAAGGTGGAGAACCCTACATCCCTGATCAACTTTAGGCCATTGCATGTTGCAATATTGTCTACAAATGCATTACAAAGATCGTAGTTAACAGAATATCCAAGCTACTCCTCATCTGGTATCTGAAAACCAAGCATCTATTGTTAAAGGGAGAAGTTTTGGTGATAACTTTCTGTTGACTCGGGAGCTATTCTGTGGGATTCATCTCAAACCATAACTTCCCAAATGTGCCATCAAGGTTAATTTCCGAAAGGCCTAAAAACTCCAACATTTCCTCGGGCCAGGTGTTTTTTGAGCATTAGTTTCAATTTCACTTTTCCCTTGGCAATTGTTGTGGGTTGGGGCTTGAGAGTACAGTGGAATAAAAGCTGTACTGAGACCAAAAGGTCTACCAGATAAATAAATGGGAAAATTTCGAACAGTTATGGAAATGCTACACATACATCCTTTACATACCCCTCGTATCGAAAGTGGTCAAGTAATAAAAATTTATTTGGTCCTATGTTGTTATTTGATCATTACATCATTCTTTTGGTATAAAAAGTATATGAAGCATGTACAAGTAAATTTTTGCAATAGATAAATAATTGGAGCAGAGTGTTACTTGGTCTTGTTAAACTGGGGTATTCATTATGAAGATACTCTGCACACCAACCAACAGTTGTAATAAGAGTAATACCACACTTTTCAAAAAAGGCAAATTTCACCACCCATAATAAACACACATCCACACTTATCCATGTAGAGAGTGAATTTGAATGAGATGCACTTTTTCTTAGGTTGAGTAAATTTATCCCTATAATAAGGCTTTAATTTAATAAAATCATAAATTTCATCAGTACAACCTCTACCAACAGTCAAATATAAGTCAGCATAGACAAATGACTAGTTAAAATTATTTTTGTAATTTAATTAATTTTCATCAAAAATAATTACTTTTGAACCTGAACAAATATATAAACATAATTAGAAACGACAACTAGACGGATTAACACAAGCAAGAATAATTATCTGATGGATCGAATGCTTTGACTTCCCTGAATAGATGAGAGACTAGATTTGGGTTTGCGTAGCTACGGCCAAGTTCTCCATATGCCTTAATAGGAAATTGAATTGAGTACTTTGGCAGTGGAAAGTGCTTTAAATAGGGAGAGCCTGTGTCCCTGTACCTTTTTACCTTGGTTATGGAAGTTTTCTCTGGAATCCTGAACTTCTCTTCTAGACTTGATTTTAAATTCCATTGGATATGCAAAGCCCCCACCTGTTTTTTGTAGATTATGTTTTCCTTTTCACTAAAGGAAATGTGGACTTGACCAATGTGCTCAAAGTAGGGCTGAACACTTTCTCTAACTAGTTTGGGTTACAAGCTAATGACAACAAAAGTGAGATCTTATCTGATGCTACTGAGATGCAAAAAAGAAACATCATTGTTGATTTACTTTGTTTTGTGATAATCAAGTTACAAGAACAATTGTCAACAACTCACTCTTTAATGGTAAGATGAGACATGTTAGACTATGCTGAGACATGGTAGAACATGAAATTATCACCTTGGTCAATTGGAGATCGAAGGATGATGTGACTGATACTCTTAACTAAAAGGTTGAACAAAGATCAAACTTTCAAAATTATGGGAGAGATGGGGTTAAAGACTATATAGTTAAGTCTTAATTCACATTTATATTGTTTTGAATTGTTTTTCAATCTCAGTAGTTGTGAGAAGTTTTGGACAATTTGATATGTTTCAATGACGTTATAATTGTCTTTATATCATTCCACAGTTGATGATGTCTTTTATGCTATGTTGTATCCTTGCAAATTGACGATACAACATAAATTCATGTCTGATATGATGTTTGTAATCTTCCCCAATGAATCATTAGATGAAAGAAACTTGTTTAAAACTTGTTTATTTTCAGAAATGGTAATATTGTACTAAGTTCTTTAGTTAGAGGTAGATACTTTTATATATTTTATGCAAATGATTGGATTCATGTTTATGAAATTCATGATTTTCGAAAAATGACGAAAATGAAAAAGATCATTTAGGTTGATCTTAGTAGAGCCTTTTAGAACCATGAGAAACCTTTATATTCTTTACCATTGAATAATCAATTCAGTTATATTTTGAGAACTTATATTTTAAGTGGATTTATTTCAAAACTCTTGTTTTGGGTTTGGAGTTCTACTTGTGTTTTATTTGGATTATAAAACTAGGGTTTTACATTATTTTTTTTATAGTTTATGCAATATGTAAAATATAGGAGGAGATTGTTGAGGATATTTTGTACCATATAATCATGGTTTTAAAAAGTGGCTCGTTGCAGCCACAATTCACAGCCTCAATGCCAGCCACGATAGCGGCCGCAACACCCTGCATAAGGGGAATGGGGTGCGCTTTTTTCTATTTCCCTCCCTCCTCCCCCAAATAAGAGAAATGAATTGTTTCACCCAAAATCAATCTATATGATAGGAAACACAAGAAGAAATAGCGGAGGTAGTAGCAAAATTAATTGGAGAATTATGAAGATATGAAACAAGGCCAGTATCTATAGAAAAAGAATCCTAAAAATGAAGAACACTGGAAATAAACGATAGCCAGAATCAGCGGCGAATTCCAATGGCTGTGGCGAAAATGTGTGGAGAGATAGAGAGAGAGAGAGAGAAGCAACAGTTTATATATACTGACTGGAAGCAATAGTTTAGGTATTTTAAACTTGATACTTAGCGTGTAATATTTTAAACAATCGCTTAAATTTTAATACATTTATGAATAGATAACTTATTTATTGTATGGTTCCCTTTTGAGTAATTTCTTCCTTCTGATCGTGGTGATTCATTGTCACTTATTATCCTAAATGATTATAGTTGGGAGCGAGCCTTTGAGAAAGTGGGCTTAGCAATTTCTTTGGTGTTTAGAAGCAAATTAGTAGCTTGAATGCTCTGGTGATGGAGTAGAGAGAATGGACTGCTCCATCGTGGTAGCATTTGGATCATTCACATTATGATTGATCATTTGCTTCTTCAAAATTTTCCCCTTGTCATTTTTTCTTTCATTTGACTCGTATGATGAATCTTAATTTGTTACAAGCATGTTCTATCACCTTCACTGGAAGGTTTCGAACCTCAGGAAGTATCAGATCGAGATAAAATCTTAAACATTTGCTTTTGCTAGCTTCTGTTAGTAGCTTTGTTGCTTTGCACATGTATTCATACCGTTAAATCTTTTAGTTGAGTTGGTAAGTGCATAGGCACTCAAATTAGTAGTTACAAGGTTTCGTACATTTGACCTTGTTGGCATCAAGGTTTTATTATACATGTCGGTATCACTAAATCAACCAACTGGCGGTCTTAAGTTGAATTCATTAGAATCCGTTATTGGCAGTCAATGAGGTGAATACAAGCTCGTGTCTGATGCGCAAAACTGTGTAATGCTATAAGTAATCTGAAAATATTATTCTTTGAATTTATCTGACTTGCATTTCAGGCCGACTTTTGAAACTGCTTACAAACTTCCCGGTGGTCCCTCAGTAATTTTCGCTCATTCATTGGGTAATAATGTCTTCCGGAAATTGCACCTAAAAAGTACATGCAGTGGTTAGATGAACATATTTATGCCTATTTTGCTGTTGGTATGCTCGTTTTGCTTGAAACTTCTTTACCTTGAGAAAGATTTGTCCCAGTGTTTTTGCATGTTATGTTATGGTATACATTTTGTATAATATGTGTATATATGTTTTTAGCATAATATGAGGATCCCCACTTGTTGGCTTAATTGAGATTGTTAAAGCAAGGGCTTTCTGAGCACATTTAGGCTTCTAGTTTCTGAGGTTATTTTCTTTTCTCTCAATCTCATTTCTTAAATCCTTTGTCAACATGTCATGGTTCCATCCAAAACTAATTGGCCATTGATAATAATGCAAAATGAATGGATAATATTTTCAGATTAATTATACTTAATTAATGGATAATATCAGAATCATGTAATTTACATTCTTTAACAAAGTTAATTAAGTACAAATTAATAAGACAGTTTACATTCTTTAGACACTAATATCAGAACCATATAATTTTAAATAACAGTGAGGATGATAATAATAATAATAATAATAATAATAATAATAATAATAATAATAATAATTTAATGGATGCCAACTTGCAAGCAAATTTATATATTCCATTCCATGTAGGAGCTCACGTACAGACATCGTAGGGCTAACATGGCACCTCTTGATAAGTTATGAAGGCTGCACGTTAGTCCCATTGAGGCTGATGTAGGCCTCCCATATCATGGCAATATATTCACATACCTACAATCAAGTCAATTAATTATTTAGCACGTGCCCAAAATGTTGTCCTTTTGATTTATCATAAAGTTAATTAATTACGCAACTTCATATTTCTTGGAGGACACAAATGAAGAACTCCATAATTGAGTGAGTATATCATACCGTTTATGAAGATAATATCAAAGGAAAAGAAGTTCCCTTCTAAGTTAAATATAATTTTAAAAGATTAAAGTTTTATTTAGTCAGTGACGTGATTGATTTAGCCTTACCAGCGACTAGCGATCCGTGATAATTGTTTTCATGTTAAATTATTATATTCTTATCAAACTCTCGATTCCAATCCATTATTTATATAATCTGTTGGTTTATTAGAAAATGTAAGAGGCAACTCATTGCCAAGGATAATTCTATCGGCAACAAAAATATTATCTCAATTTCAGATTCTTCAATTTCTTCATCAAGTTCATTTTCAGTTTAATTTTAATGAACTTTTTAATGACTTTGATCATACGGAATGGGAAGAGGCATACAAAAGCACACAACATTATTAATTTTCAAGAAATTTGGAAGTGGATAAGAATTGAAACTTCAGAGTATTGTTTTAATTTTTTTCTGACAAATCTTTAGCTTTTTAATTTTCAATGCGTTAGATGAATGGATTCCTAAATATCATAGTCAAAACAGAAAACCTAATGTGGTGTAAGATTATGAAAATTCCAGTGGAACTGAACGGTAAAAAGGTAAAATTATATTAACCTTGTGTCATGTAATTTTTATTTTATTTTGTTATTTTGCTATAATTTTCTTTGTGTGCATCAAATCTTCTCTCCATGATATGGAAGGCTTCGCCTTCGACCAAACCAGAACGATAAACTTGTTAATTTGGTGCGTGCAAGTTGGTCATTACACCATTGGACGACATGGTTAAACGAAAAAAAGTTGACCAAAAAGATTTTAAATTGATTTGAAACTTATAGCACCAATTTTAAGGTAGGTGCAATCATTCTTACTTGTGATAATACAGAATCCCACGATTGATTCAAAGTCTTTGTAGCTTAGCATGAGGCAAACGTACCAAATAAAAATGAAGCCTTAGAGCCATGATGTTCCTATTTGAATATTCAAGTAAAAGGGAAGAGAATTTTAGGGAGAAAAGTCAGATACTTTAATACAGGTACTGAGATAATCTATTTATAATATTTAATATTAGGGTTATTAAAAAACCCTAATCCCTTGAATAAGGAGACACATAATACAAAATCCTAATAAGCTCAAAATACAAAATCCAAAAAGCTTCAACAATCCAACAAATATAAATACAAAACTAAGGAACTCCCCCTTAGCTAAGCGTAGCAAAAGCAAGTGGGTACAAGTAGGCATTGTATTGTCCTAAGCCAGAAAACAAAGCCCGTTTAACTCTTCCACATCACAAGTTCTTGTAATGTTCCTGCACTCATTTCTATTATCATTATTTTCCCTTTCTCAGACTGATATGCCTTAAATCAAGTCCCAATATATTCAATGTGGCAGTACATGAAGCTGTAGAAATACGAATAATTACATATGTACAGGTAGGGACATGATATTATGAGTATAATTTGACGTGAATATATGTGAGCACACACTACTTGAGTCCAAGTCCACCCATACGAATTGAAAAAATCTGAAAAAATAAGAGGGCGCGCCAATTTTCATGTAATTATTACAAGCACAAGCTTGTCATTTAAGGATGGAAATCATTGTGGTTAAGATCACTTTGGTATTTCAACATTTAAAATATAGGCCCTAATCATAACCAAACATGACAAAAATTGAAAAATCCTCCTATTTTTCATGTTCTTGTAATCTGTTCGAGTGAATTTTTCAAAACGCGTATGCTCACATTAGTGGTTGCTCATATATATACATTAGATTTCTTAGCTATAAAAGAGGCAAAAACGCATCACCTGGGTTCAAATATGAAAATTTGAACTATACAGATTGGCCAGAACATGAAGAAATATGATGACGATCTGCCAATTTTTATTATTGGGTGGATGTTTTTGTTCTCCAACCGCATCATCCCCAAGAACACTCTGCAGACTAATCCATGAGACTGACCACAATGCTCCATTGACAATCCTCGAGGGAAATATGTGGTCGAGCCCAGACAAATCATGTGACTTAACAGGGACCGCCCTAGCCAACAGAGCCCACGCATCTATGTTCCGATAAATGCAAAGCAATCTCTTTAATAATCACTCGCCTCTCGGTCATCCTTTTCCTTGGAATATGTATATATATATATATATATATAAGATACCTCACCACTTCCCTTAGAAACACAACTCGAGAGGAAAAAATCCGAAAAACTCTTGCCATGCATTAACTGAAAATACTACAATTTCCCACTCAACTACATATAAATAGAGTTAGTGATTGTTAGGTAAATACATATATATATATAATGGATCAACTAAGTGAAGGAGATGATGTTCAGTCAGTTCCATCAACACCAGCCACGCCTGGGGCTCCATTCTTTATTGGACTGAAACAACCACAGAGAAGCAGTAGCAGCTTTAGAAAAGCCAGGAGATCACTTGTGTATAGGAGTTCCAGTAATTGCTTTGGAGTTGAAAGCTGGCCATCAGAAGATGGCAGCTTCCCTACTGCCGATTGCCCATTGCCGCCTCCAATCTCACTCGCAAGAAAGGTAAGTAAGAAACTAATTGGACAAATGCTGTTATCATCATCGCCGTCGCTGTCGTTGTTGTATTTTGGTTTCTTCTTCTAGAGTTTTAATAAGTTGGTTTGGTGCCAAAAACCAGCTTGGAGCTGAAATCGTGGGCACCTTCATCCTCGTCTTTGCAGGGGCAGCCACGTCTGTGGTGAACCAGAAGAACCCGGGCTCGGTCACCCTGCCTGGGCTCGCCGCCTCCAACGGGCTCGCCGTGATGATCATCATCCTCTCCGCCGGCCACATCTCCGGCGCCCATCTCAATCCCTCCGTCACCATCGCCTTCGCCGCCCTCAGGCACTTCTCATGGAAACATGTACAAACTTCACTCATGCTCCACAACTTTCCTTCGTACAAAGGATGAAGATAATTTATGCAAATGAAAGATTAGAAGATAATTTAGGGGGGAAGAAAAAGCAATAACATAAAAAGCAATAACATAAGTACCGAGGATCATAAAAAGCCGGGATTTTATGATTGGCAACTACATCACCGGTGATTGTAAAATTAATTTCTAAAATTACCGTTCCATATCTTTGGAGCCCATGAGTAAATATATACCTTCTACATTGAAAGGGAGAACGATGAATTACTTTTTTTTATAGGCCCTTTGTTACTCCTCCATATCACATATGATTCATCCAAAATTTTCTCCACACTTTACTCCTCTTGCTCCATAGTTTCCTATTTCATTACAATAGGATTACTTGTAAAATGAGCTGCTAACCTCTATTAGCCGCCCGAATCATTCCTTCATTTTTTATTTTATTACAAAGGAGGTTACTCACAAAACAAGGAACCAGCCTCTACTAACCGCCCGAATTGTGTGAATCGTACAAAAAGGGGCCCTATGGATCATGCTAAGGGCCTCCAACTAGGCTAGCCCCAGGGTTCCAAGACTTCTCTCTTCATTATCCCGTTGTGTCCCCACAGCATAAGTGATAATTTGGTAGGGCTAAATGAGGATCAGCTAGCGTAATTGCTGAAGTCTCCTTCCACTAGGATTATAAAATGAGAGGACTACCTCAGTAAGTTCTCCACATTCACTGAGCCAATTTATTTATTTATTGTCCTCAAAACAAAAACATTTATTTATTTATTTATTTTGATGATCACCGGTGATGATGTTAAGAAGTAGATAGCATGGAGGCACATGAATGAGAATGAGAGATGTTTGTCATTATTCACTTTGAAAGCCGCAGGCTTCGGTGCACACGCAAGTTCTTCTCAATCGTGCAAACTGGGTTCGAAATGCAGGTACCGATGTACATCGGAGCTCAGGCGATGGGGTCGGTGTTCGCAGCATTTACGGTGAAGGGTGTGTTCCACCCGGCGATGAGCGGTGGAGCAACAGTTCCGGCGGGAAGCTTCTCTCAAGCTTTTGCTCTGGAGTTCCTCATTAGCTTCATCCTCATGTTTGTTGTCACTGCTGTCGCCACCGACACAAGAGCTGTGAGTTTTACCCCTCTTTTTATTTATTAATAATAATTATAACATAAGTAAGAGCTAGGCTACCTTCCCAAATCGACGGCCTATATTATTTCTCTGTCTTAACAACTTGCTTTCGATTATTGAAAATGTTACTATTAAAATTTATCTAAGAATTAACTGAAGCAAAGACAGAAAACCTAGAAAATGAAGAGGTACGTAAAACTTATCCTCAACAGATATCTTTGATCTCACAGGTGGGAGAGCTAGCGGCACTCGCCGTGGGAGCTACCGTCATGCTAAATGTGCTCGTATCCGGGTACGTCTTGTGTTGGGATAAAAAACTAGGGTCGATGTTTGGTACGTAATCATAACAATTCAATTTTGTCCTTATTCACACGGAATAGTTATTTCATACGTATTTCACTTCGTAACAAAATAACTATCAAACTTTATGAAATAACTATTCTGTTTTTCAAACTCTATTTCATCTCAACGGTTGAGCAGGCTGAGTGATGCAATTTGTTCAAAATCACTTCTTTTGGGATAAATAAATTTTTCATTTTTTTTTTATCATAAAGAGTACAAAAGAGTTTCTAACCGTTAAACCATTTACTGGGCCACTCAGACACTTTAATTTTTATTTTAAATGAAAAAATACTAATTTTAAAAATCTTAATAGTTATAGCTAACACAGGTTTTGGAAACCAAAACCTATAAAGCGCCGACACTCTAAAATGAGCAACGTACCGGAGTTCGATACTCTCCCGACACTGACACGCGACCGACATGCGACCGACACGGTCAACGACTGGGATACGTGGTCAACGCGACCGACACGGTCAACGACTGGGACACGCGACCGACACGCGTGTCCCCCCCTCCCCCCACTCCCGGCTTCACTTCGCGTATCCCCCCTCCCTCGCCCACTTTACTTCCTGTGTCCCTAAACCTAGGTCTATTTCTGTCTCTGTAGCTCTCCCTCTCCCTCTGGCTCTCTCTTTCTTTCCCTCTGCCTCTGGCTCTCTCTCTGACTCTCCCTCTCCCTCTCGCTCTCTCTTTTTCCCTCTCCCTGTCCCTCCCGCTCCCTCCCTCCCTCTCTCTCACTCTCCCTCTCGCTCTCTCTCTCTCCCTCTCCCTCTCCCTCTCTCCCTCTCCCCCTCCCTGTCCGTCCCTCCCCCTCTCTCTCTACCTCTCTCTATTGCCACTCTCTCTCTCTCTCCCTCTCCCAGTCCGTCCCTCCCCCTTTCTCTCTCTATCTGTCTATTGCTTCTTAAAATTATAAATCTTTACCTATAATGAAAGGGATGCTTTTGAATGATTATATTTGGTGAAACTTTTATTTTATTTTATGAATTTCATCAACTTATATAATTTACATATTTAACTTAAATTTTATAATTTTATATATATATATATATATAACGTGTCAATTAACGTGTCAAAATTGTTCATTTTTTCAAAAATACGTGTCCCGTGTCGCTAACGTGTCGTGTCGCCGTACCAGTGTCAGTGTCGGTGCATCCTTAACCAAAACTACGCATTCTTATTATTTTTTCAAACCGCCCAGACTAAGAACAAGGTGGGGGGGGGGGGGGGGGTGGTGTTGGGGGCGGGCGTTGAGGGGGGTGGACACAACACACCACACCACAAAACAAAACTGAAAACAAGATTAACCAAGAGACTAATTATTTATAATAAATACATAAGTAAATTTTTTTTTAAACGTAAAAATGCAATACAAAAATAAACATTATTAGTTAATAATAGAATACACCTAGGGGTAGGTGTTACCAAGCCCAATGAATTTTTAGCTACCTGTAGCTTGAAATAGCTAGCGGCTGATACAGCCCCCCCAAACCCCCTCTTCCTTTCTTGACTAAGCAATGCCAAAATAACCCCAATTCACATGCCTGTCACACAAACAAACAGATGCACACAGCTATGACATATTTGAAAGTTTGGTGAACAATGAAGCCTTTAAAAACCACATCCATAGTCAAATAAGGTTCATTTATTACCAACAAATAGCATGAGTGGAACCATCATAATTTCTCAGTGATCTTATGAGAGTGCTACATGAGCACGCGAGTGCATGCAGGCCCATATCAGAACACGAAGGAGTTTAGGTTGGCTTAGAATCACTTCTCATAACTAATATATGGGTTAAATTTGAGCATCATCAAATTATCAATATGAACATTCCTTCAAACCATCAAATTTTATTGTTGGCTTCTTTGTTGACAAAACCTTGACTACTTCAATGACACTACCATCCATGCTTTAGAAAGGCTCAAATTTTATCAGCTTATGGGATACGAGCACCTTCAATCCAACTGTTTAAGCCCGGATCACTTTACGCTGTTGCAATGATGCAAGCTCATCATTAGTTTTAAGCACATTGCTTGCAGAAACGATGACATAGAAAAGAGAGAGTGACGGCATTCTTTTCATGGAGCACAAATCTATAAATTCAACCAACAAAGGACATGAAAATCGACAGTTCAAGCATAGTGGGTAATATAGGAAAAAACCTTCGGTTTGGTGTCATGATGCAGGGAATTCACTGGAGCTTCAATGAACCCTGTGAGAACATTGGGACCAGCCATTGCTGCAAACAATTTCAGGGGCATATGGATCTATTTCGCCGCCCCTACTCTCGGGATGCTATGTGGGGCAGGTATTTACTCTGCTGTCAAGCTGCCCGATGAAACTGGGGAAAGCATTGAAAAACCTTCATCAGTGCGGAGTTTCAGAGGATGAATCATAGAAGCCATCGTCACATCTACAAATGACAAATTCAACTCAAAATGAGGATTGGAAGTCAAAAGTCAACTTACAAGTGGGTAAATAAAATCTGCAGTTGTGCGTGTCAGAATCATCATATCAAGACACTGAGATCTGTATCGTATGAGATAAATTCTGAATTGCTCTTCTAATTTATTTCTCAAGGGCATATAAACACAAACAACTATTTAAGATAAAAGTCTCTGTATATCTATTTAACAAGGATACCATTTTCCTTTATCTCTAATGTTTGCTGTAATACCCGAGTACATATCGGACACCAGCATTGTAATTTAGCTTTTCTCTGTTTTTAGGAACTTCCAAAACAGATGCTCTGGAGCCAAAATGTTATGTCATAATCAAAAATGCATGCCTTTGCTTGCATCTATGCTCAGGAGTATAGAGTTGATCACAATCGTAGCACAACTTCTTGTCCCTTTTCACCTTCAACTTGGTTGCTGTTGACAACCTATGATTTGGGCAGCTGATTGAACTTCCTTAACAGGATGGTGAACAATATTCTTTGCACTATTCACAAGCTCGTAATTGAAGGTTAGGAGCACAGTTGCCTAGGCAACAAGGAGCCCTTGGGAAGCCTTTTAGGTTGCCTTGACAGGGGGAAGGCATCCAAGCACCCGAGGAATGCCTAGGGTCGCCTTAGCGTCTTGACAACTATGGTTGGGAGGTGCATACCGGTAGTCTGCTGTATTGGCTGGAACTGCTGCATATCAATCTAGTTTGTCCCTTGGGTTTCAATGCAAAATGCTCTAAATATTCCTATTGTTTGGCGCAAGTTTTATTTTGTACCGTCCCTTCAGTTTCATATTTCAGCCCACTCAGGAAGTTCTCGAGGAAGCATTCCATCTATCCGTGGCATAAAGAATTCAAGCTCCTCAAATCACTCTTGATACAGTGGTTTGTTGCAAGAGCTTATTGAACTCATCAATTATTTTCGCAGGTTTCAGGTTGGTTTCAGAACCACCTATCAGCCTTCCCTTCCATGTGCAATGTAGCGAACTAATATTTCTGGTACATATCCATATGATCTCACGTTGTCACCATCAAAATGAGGAAGAACTAGACCCCATTCGTTAACGGTTCCTCGTGTTGCTACTGTTTTGTCCTTCCCTGAGTTCGTGGAAGAAGCCATTTGGGGTTGATAGCTACAAAATTGGATCATCCATTTCTCTAGCTCAAAAATTGGATTGTCCATTTCTCTAGGGTTTTGAGTACAATTTGGAGCATCTTACCCATTTCCCCCATCTGATCTGGTAATCTGACTTCCAGTCCCCTACACAGTTGTCAAAGGAGTGCTGAAATGCGTGCCAGTGCCTCGCCAATGCCAAGGTGCAGCACTGAGGCACAGGCCTTCTGGGAAGTGCCTGCTTAAGGCCCTTAAGTAGCATCTTACCCATTTCCCCCACTGACCCATTATTTCAGCCTTCTAAATCAATTAATTCTTGCTCTCAAAAGCATAGAAAACAAAATATATATATGCTCACAAATATTTGTAGTTATTTACATAGATTTATTTTCCCACATTTTGTCATCAGTCAGGCAGCTCCAAAATCACTTCCAAACTAACCTGATCACTCTAACACATCTAATAGAAAGCAAAACAATATGTATCTTATGATGATTATTGTCTCGTTCAACGATGAAAACGACATTAAGAAATTGTATGCTACAGTACTACTTCTTTGAACATGTGGTGAGTACTTCTCCGGCTTTTTAAGTTCTGAAATCAGCGAATTACTGCTAGCAAAAGCAAGAAATATATATATATATATATATGCTCACATATATTCCTAGATATATATTCCCAGGTATATATTCTCACATTTTCTCACCAGTCAAACAGCTCTATCATCGCTCCCAAATCAGCCTGATCAGTCCAATACATCCAAGAGAAGCCATCGCCCGAAACTCCTCGCACAACCCATTAGGACCCAACTCCACGAATCGAACAATTGAAGCCCCACGAACCACCCCTCGCTCGGAGTTGCGAATCATGGCGGTGGATCAGCAGTCATCCATTTATTCCGAATCTAATTGGCCCAAAATTTCTGAGACGGCGAATCAAGCAAGGGAAGGTCCACGAACCTCGCCAGCGTCGGTTCGCGAGCGTCGCTTATAGATCAAAAGGACGACGGAAGCTATGGCGGTGCCAAGCAGATCGGCGACGGCGTCCTTGGGGGAGGCGCCGGAGGACCTGAAGATGCCGACCTCGTCGGCGGCCTCCTTAGCGGCGCCAGCGGCGAGGGAGACGAGGGAGCCGACGAGGAGGCTGCGGCGGCGGAGGAAGGGGTAGCGGGAGAGGGAGGAGAGGGAGGAGAAGAGGAGAGAGAGGGAGAAGCAGAAGAGGAAGTGGTAGAGCTTGTCCATGGCTATCCACTCGTCTCCCCCATCCTCCATGGTTTCACCCTCCTTTCCGCCACAAGTCAGTACCGCGCTGCGGCGGCGAGAAACAGTAGGCAAAGAAAGGGCTTTAGACCTAAAATTATTTTTGGAAAAAAAAGAAAAAGAAAAAGACATTTGGTATAAATACGAAAAGCATTTTTTCTAGTTAATAGAAGGAAAGCACAATTTAAGTACTTTTAAGAAAGATATATCGAATAACTTTTATGAAAAAGTATTTTTTAGGTAATACAAGAAAAGTACTTTAAGTGGTTTTTAAGAAAAATATACCGAGTAGTTTCTTTGAAAAGTACTTTTTAAACAAAAATACTTTTCTAAGATAATTCTAATTTTCAATTAATATTGTCAAAAATATTTTAAAATACCTTAAAATTGATGAAAAGAGCAAAATTGGTAGGTTAAATAGTGAAGAGCTAATGATAAAATTCTGATATTATAAAAATTTTAGAATGAAAAATAAAATAAGTCAAAGTAGTGATTATTTTGAGACAGGTCCTAACACCATCCCACCTTGAATCTTTCCCAACCCCCCTCCCCCAACAAAATAATAATAATAATAATAATAATAATAATAATACCCACCTTTTGTGGACCCCCTTTGCCATACTGCTAACTAAAATTTCAAGATTTTGTTGCGTATTTAATGAGTTTCATTCCCTATTTATTATACTCACACTCCATTCTTGTTGTCCATCCTCCTCATATATTCTCCATTATTTCTCAAAATCTTTTTTTGTTGTATTTATTGCCTAAATTTTAAAATGAAAACAAGTTGTATTCAATAATTTTAGACAAAAAATGAAAACGACATTTTTTATCTTTTTTCCCTACACCTGAAAAAGAAAATTCTGACTTATTTTTCTAAAAAGAGTTTTAGATATTTGAAAAATAATAAGCATAATTTTTCAAAAAAGATATTTCTTTCCTTCAAAAATTAAATCTCCTTCACTTTTTTACCGCAGCGTTAGATTTTTTTTAAAAAAATTATTCATCCAATTTCCTCAAAAAAGAATTTGAGTTATTTCCTGATTTCCACTTTTTGAAATTTAAGCAAGTAATCCTTAAAAAAGGTGAAGAGAAGAAAGAATAAATGAGGAGATAAAAAAAAAATCGAATCATATTTTTTAAAAATAGAATGAAAAGATAATTCCTGGGCAACAATGAAAATTAATCTCAAAGCTTCGAATCAGTGTTATCAAACCCGGATCGGACCGGCGGGTCAACCCGGTGACCCGTCAACCCGGCCCCTGAACCGGTTCGGGTCTGAATTTGGCCCAAAACGTACATCAAACCATTCAAACCCGTTAAACCCAACGATTCGACTCGTGAACCGGATAACCCGCTTTGACCTGTATAAGAACCGGACCATAATAAAAGAAAATAATATACAGCATATTAAAAGGGGAAGACTTCCTGAACAAAACCGAAGGAAGAACTTCTTCCCCTTCTGCAGCGATCATCGATTTCCCCTCCTACAGCATCGTCGTCGGCTTGCCTCCACAGAGAACATCGCTAGCTCTGCCGTTTTAATCTTCTAATCTTCCACAAACTCCAAAAGGTAAGTAGATCTTGAGGAATTTGGATCTACTATATATGTTCCGTTCACTATCCGATTCTTAGCCTGGTTTGATTCTACTATTTGATTTTCTACTTCGTATTTAGCCAGCATGTTTATGTTTGTTTCTTGCCTATGAATTTCTCCTACGTTTTCTAGAGTCAACATCACAAGCCTTCAATGTGTTCCAGTGGCAATACTAAACTGCATTTGTTTCTTAGTTGTTTCATGGTAGCAAACTGCACACACAATAGTGGATTCACAATATACCCAAATTAGTCAACAAAAAATTATTTGAAATTTTGTGAACTGTAAGGCTGGTGGAGAAAAAAAAGGAGACTTACAGTTGGAATTGCAGTGGCAATAGTGGCAATTGCAACTGCCTTAGCTCCAGCAACTACCCCCTCTTTCACAAAATTGAACAAGAAACTCAATAATAAATGATGATGAGCAGTAATCAGTGAATCTAGAAGGTTTAGCAAAATGTAGGACATACCTAATCTAATCCGGAATGACTTCTTCTACAAATGAAAAGCAATGCTTGGCCATTGCTAGCTTTTGGTCAAGTGAGGCCAAAATGGTTCTCTCAAAGGAAGATTGAGCCACATTCTTCGCCATTATAGATATCAAAAAATGAATGTTTGGACAAAACTAGGGGCTGAACAATAAAAAAAAATTATTATCTTTGTTAGGGTTTTTTCTTCTGAATAATAATAAAAGAAAATTTCTATATTTGGGTTTTTTCTGATGCTAAAGTTCCATATATTACTGGGCCTCTTAAAACTCATTATGCATGTGTATATTGCTGCTGTTGAACCATTTTACTCGTGATGCTTGGTTGTACTGCTTTGTTTATTCTATAGGTAAAATGGCTTCTGGTGGTGCAAGTGGTTCTTCTCCATCAGTAGCCGATTTGTCTCAAACTCATTCTACTAAGACAAGTGGAGTGAGAGGTAAATCTAATCCAGCATGGGGCCATTGTAGAGAAGCTCCTAAATTAAATACGAGTTCGGGAAGGAAAAAAATGGTTTGTTTGTACTGTAGTAGGGCTTTTGCTGGTGGAGGCATTAATCGAATCAAACAACATTTAGCTGGTGCAAAATGTGATTTAGGAGCATGCCTTAAAGTACCACCAAATGTATGTTATCAGATGTCGTTAAGTATACAAGGAACTGCTATTGAGAAAAAAAGGCAGCAAGAGTTGCGAGATGATTGTAATCCATTCAATCAATTGCAACGTGAACAAGAAGAACTTTTGTATAGACAACTTGACAATGAAGTCGAGGAAATTCCTCTTTGCAAGCCAAGTTAACGAGTAAGATGAGAATTTTCCAAAATGCAGAGATGGACTTTGGGCGTATGTGTGCCATAAATGATCGCAATCTCCTACCTCCAGGTAAAATTTAGGAGTCATTTATTGCATATTGCATGCATGTACTATATTTGTAAATTTTAATCTAATTTTCTTTGCAGATGAATGGTGATTCACATATGGAAGTTGTGCACCCAATCTCCAAAAGCTGGTTGTTCGTGTTTTGAGCCAAATGTGCAGTTCCTCGGGTTCTGTAAAGGAATTGGAGTATATTTGAACATATTCATTCTAAAAAAGGAACGGATTGGAGCACCAAAGGCTTAATGATCTTGTTTACGTGCACTACAACTTGAGATTGCAACAAAAGTGAGCATTAGACAATCCTTTACTTTTCAAATTCATTGTTAGATTTTACTTATACCATCAATGCTTAATGTTAATTAAATATTTAATGTAGGAATCTTTTTAATGGTCGAAATTATGATCCAATCGATATGGAGGTCATTGATCAAGATGGAATGTGGATACTAGTAGATGATCCGCCAATCTTGACAAGTGAAGAATTAGAGACTTTTCGTTGTAAGCTGGCAGCATGCACTATTCAAGACAACCTTAGTGATGGTAATTGTATTACTTCATTCATTATTTATCTCTTTTATAAGAAATGTTTTTTCTTGACTTTGTTTATATTGTTTTGTAGATACATTAAACTTGGATGAAATTGAGGGGGATGATAATGAAGAGAATGATGATGGAATTGATTTAAGTCAAGGTGGAGGTTATCTGGATAGCGAAGGCTTCAGCTTTTATCCAAATTATGTACCCCCAGATACATCTGCATTTGATTCAAATGCTGAAACATTTGATCCATGGAGTTGAACTATTCTGAATGGCTGTTTGATGTTTATGATAAGACATTTTATGAGGATTATTTCTTAATTTAGTTTGTTTATGTTCTAGGTGTGTTCAGAATTGTTATGTTGAAGCATGGATTTATTTATATTAATTATACTGATGAATTCCCTTTAGGGTATAATGTATTTTTGAGTTTTTCGTATTATATTTTCGATATCATTGACCCGACGGTCTAACCAGCGACCTGACAGTTAGACCAGTGAACCGGTAACCCGGCCTCTAGACCGGGTCAATGACCGGGTCGGGTCTGACAACTATGCTTCAAATCACCCATTGACCCATTATTCTATGAAAAAACTCATATCCTGAAAATATTCAACCACAAATATACACCAACCGTCTAAATTCAAAGGCTTATCAAATATTTATCACTCTTAATTGAAGGAAAAGCTCAATAATTAGGAACTCAAGAAAATATGGGGTTTTTTTTATTTTTTTAATTTTAGCTTTCCTTACATCTTCTCCTTTTTATCTCTAACACTTCCTATTGTCCTTTAAATACTAGGATTTTCTCCTATTAAATGATTGGTGGAAGAGTCATAATTTTCTAAATGAGAAACAATTACATCCATCGTCTTATATGGAGTGCACCTCCTACTCCTAACCTCTAGAGTTCTATTCCAAGAACAATCGTAAAATGACTACAATAATGAACACACGAGCGATTCCTTTGGAGATGATTTTCCCAAAAGTAGAGAAAACTTCTGTGAGTGGTTTTCCTCTAGGAAATAAATTTTTTATATAAGTACCGATGCTTTAGATCATATTCAAGATTAAGTTTGGATAGTCTCACGATAAGCTGTATTTTGTTTTTAGAAAAATGAGAAAACTACTCTTTAAAGAAATTGTAAATAATTTTCTTAAAATGTAGTTTTCTTTTCTTTTATTTCTTTGACATTCATAAGTATATTTAAACTTCTCGAAAAACAGTTTTAATCTTTCAAAAAATTTGCTAAACACTTCCATTATATCTACTTTTTCGATTGAAAAGCGCATTGGGCTTTCAAAAAAATTCAAATACCAATCTTTCATTAGCTCCCGTCGCAGCCTCGAGGGGGAGAAAAGGATGAAAGAGAGAGAGACAGATTTTCTTTGAAACGCCACGTAGCAGTAGCGAGATCACTTCAACCGGATGACCTGGGCTACAGAGCCACAACCTTCCCGCGCGTTCGCTCGTCCGCTCGTCGGACCCTATAAATTTGGCCAAATCAAAGTTCGTTACAGAAAGCACGTAAAACACTCTATACAACTGCGCAGTATATCACAGCTCCATTCGGCGGAACCCTAATTCATCTTCGTGACCCATCTTCTCACTGCTTTCTCACGAAATCATCCCGTTTTCGCACTTCACAACCCTTCTTCTGGGGACTACATCTCCGGTTTAGTGCGAGATGAGGAGTCGGCTCGCCGGCATTCGAACCCCTCTTTCCTTTGCGCTCCAGTTCGCGGTCTAGAGGTCTGGGAAAGAGAGCAGAAATGGTGGGGGAGAGCTTGGAAGGGATCAAGAACGAGAACATCGACCTTGTGAGATTTTTTTTTTCTGCCTTTTTTTTTTTTTTTTTTTGTGATTTCATGCTGTAGATTGCTCATTAGTCGTTTCTGAGCTCATATGTCACTGTGCTTAATTTGGGACAGTGGCACCCCAGGAAGAGGGTGGTTTCGTGTTTGAAAAATCATTTAACAAAGCGAGTCTGTATCAAATTAAGAATAGTGTCACTGCATAAAGAGTTCTCTTGTTCAGGGCCTAAGTTGTCATGATTTGGAGAACACAACCAAAACAATGTCATTTGAAGGTGCCAGTGTACACGATTAGGAACCGTGGCACTGCATGGAGCAAAAGCTATGATTGTGTATTGATAATTTGATGGATTAGGGTGGTTTTGATGACTGGGTCAAGAAGCAATCGAGATCTGCATTGCCAAATTATTATTATTATATGTTATTGTCTCTTAACATCAAATCTGATTGTATCTTGGGATTTTGATGGATCAAGGTGGTATTTTCATCATATCTTTACTTTGAGAGCTATCTCGTTTCTTCAAAGTACTTGCTTTTGTGAGCTAAATAAATATTAAGTTTTTCAATCGGTGTCTGAAAATTACTCTGAATGCAAGCATTTGCTGCTTAATCTTATTTTTAAAAATATTTGATAAGTGTTCTTATTAGGAAGAATTACCAGTAGGTGGATGATCTAGAAATGGTTTTGAGAATACTGTATTGCATTACTGGTTTTGAGCATTGTAAACTTTAGGTGATTTAAGTTATAGAGCTAGTCCTTTATGCCGTGCCACTCTTCCTAATTAGGCACATATGAGCCCCAAAAAGGCAGTTTTGAAAAAAATAATAAATATTGTCTTTTTAAAATTATTTATCAAAATGACGGCGTTTTGCCTAATTAGGAACAGTGGCCCTACATAAATGATTTCTCCTTCAAGTTGATATCCAAAAGTGTATGTCAATTTGGTTTTCTAGGATTGGTTGCTTCCTCACATGCAACGCTATTGGTATTGAACATTTTTATTTTATATAACTTTAAGATGACGTTACGTATGTACAGGAGCGAATTCCAGTAGACAAGGTATTTGAACAGCTGAAATGCACAAAAGGAGGCTTGACCACACACGAGGGGGAACAGAGGCTGCAAATATTTGGCCCAAATAAGCTGGAAGAAAAGAAGGCAATATTTCTGTATCTGAGTGATTCTAATTTTTTCTAAATTTATTGTTGCTAGCCATGATAAAATTAATTTGTTGCAACCAACTCTGAAACAGGATAGTAAACTTCTGAAATTTTTGGGTTTTATGTGGAATCCTCTGTCATGGGTCATGGAGATTGCAGCAATCATGGCTATTGCCTTGGCAAATGGAGGGGTAACTCTCTCTCTCTCTCTCATGAGCAAGGGAGCAAATTTTTCTTGTATAGTCTAACTCATGTAATGCCTACATCAGACATCAGAAAGTGATTGTAACCATTGAATTAGAAGCTTAGTGTATATGTTACTTGTGGGTAAAATTTGAATTACATCCATCAATGGATGAGGTTCCATCAAAACAGCAAAAGTTAGACTTTTATTCAATCAACAAAGAAGTCAACATTAAGAGCTGCAACTTTGAGTATTTCGATGTACTCTCATCAGTAGGATATACATGGAAGTTTTAATCAAACGATCAGAATCATATTTTGTGACCTTATGTGGGATCTACAAGAGGTTGCTAGTATAAGAAAAGTTTGCTTACATGCTCATTATATTATATATATATGTCTATTTAGATTTTCTGATATATCAACTAATGAAAGTGCAGGGTCGGCCTCCTGATTGGCAAGATTTTCTCGGTATTATGGTATTGCTTATCATCAACTCGACCATTAGCTTTATAGAAGAAAACAATGCAGGCAATGCAGCAGCAGCGCTAATGGCAGGTCTTGCTCCCAAAACAAAGGTATATCTACATTATGATAATGCCGGCTTTGATAAATTCCATGCCCGAGAAAGACGAAATGGTAAAACTTGTTATCAACTGGCCATTAGTCATCTATTCTAGTGGTATTAGAATGTATAACAAATCTTTGAACTGAGTAAGGTCAAGGATTTAAATCCTTGTAGTTGCTTGATTTGGTGAGTGTATATTTACAGATAATTAAAAAAAACAAAAAAACTGAGGTCTGTTTTCATTTTCCAAAGGTTTTGAGAGATGGAAGCTGGACTGAGCAAGAGGCATCAATTCTCGTGCCTGGAGATGTGGTCAGCATCAAGTTGGGAGATATTGTCCCAGCAGATGCTCGTCTCCTGGAAGGAGACCCACTCAAGATCGATCAGTCCTCACTTACTGGCGAATCTTTGCCTGTGACGAAGAATCCAAGTGATGAAGTATTCTCTGGATCTACTTGCAAGCAAGGTGAGATTGAGGCTGTTGTTATTGCCACCGGAGTTCACACCTTCTTTGGTAAGGCTGCTCACCTTGTCGACAGCACCAACGAAGAAGGACACTTCCAAAAGGTACTATACTCGTATCAGAATCTTGATATTATGCTTCAGAAATATTTGAACTCATGAACTTGTGACTTCCTGGAATAATTAGAATGTTTCTGTACGAAATAAAATTGGTTAGTACATGTTTAGCAATGCATGGCATAGTGCATATTTTATATTTTAATTCAAAGTATAAGAAATATTGTATAAAATTATTTTAAAAAGTAATGTTTTCGTTCTATCTTATTCTGTAACTATTTGAACTCAAAAGACTTGGGACATCATTGTATGATAACTTTAAGGAAAAGTTTATCAATGAAGTTGAGCATGAAACTAGCAATCAGTAACAGCTAAGAAGGCATAAATTGGCATGAATTTTATGCGTACTGTTTTGAAAATTTTCATAGCTACTGATAAGCAGTTATAAATGAGTATTTCTTTGAGTGACATGATTGGTTTATATATGTTTAGCGATGATTAGCATAATTCTCTGTTTTTCTTTTTAGAAAAAATCAAAGTAGAAGAAATATCTTATAAGCTTGTCCAATAGGTAAGGTTTTTGATCTAATCGCAGTGTAGTGTCAAACATTTTAGCCTGTTCTAATAAGATTGGTTGATACATGTTTAGCAATGGTTGGCATATTAAACGTTTTCATATTTAAATGGATAAGAAATATCTTAACAAGATTATTCAAAAGGTAATGTTTTTGTTCTGGCTGCAATATAGTGTCAAACAGTTTAGCCTTTTCTTTCTTCCTTTTTCTTTTTCCTTTGGCGAATTTATGCTTTTCTTAGCATCAATCCTGTGGGGATCATTTGATCAGGTGTTGACAGCAATTGGCAACTTTTGTATATGTTCCATAGCCCTTGGGATGGTAGTGGAGATAATAGGAATGTACCCGATTCAGCATCGGAAGTACAGGGATGGAATTAATAATCTGCTGGTGCTTCTCATCGGAGGGATCCCAATTGCTATGCCAACGGTTTTGTCGGTTACAATGGCTATCGGATCCCATCGGCTGTCAGAGCAGGGAGCCATCACCAAGAGGATGACAGCTATTGAAGAAATGGCTGGAATGGATGTCCTTTGCAGTGACAAAACCGGGACTCTAACTCTCAACAAGCTCACAGTGGATAAGACCATAATCGAGGTTAGCAATTAATTGAATGCTTACACTAATTATGTGATATTTGGTTCATGGTAATAGCTATTCTGTTCCACCTTTATCCTATGGAACAGTTGTTACCTTGTTTGGTTTATTTTAGAGCTTCCGTCCAATCAAGAGTACCTATTCCATTCATGGTCCTTGTGAATACTATTTGTTTCCCATTCACTCATAGTCCATGGGAATAGTTATTTCTTCCATATTCTCTTCCGATGAAGTAGCAAATCCATGCCCACTCTATTGCATTCCGCAAACCAAATGTGCCATTAGATTTTGAATAGTTAAATCATCCAAATTGATTAAGCTGAATAGTAATGATGTGGAAATGGCAACAGGAGGGCAAAGCATGAAAAGAGCATTGAGTTGTAGCTATTTATTTGTTTTGGATTCATCAACTGTGAATTCTGTTGAAATTGGTCATGGTCATTTTATGTTAATTCGTAGGTATTTTCAGCTGATATGGACAAGGAAACTGTGATCCTGTTTGGGGCTAGGGCTTCAAGGGTGGAGAATCAGGATGCTATTGATGCTTGTATTGTTGGAATGCTAGCTGACCCCAAGGAGGTATGTTAAATGATTTAGAAACATACAGATTTGGAATCTGCATTTCTATATATATTCCTGTTCAGTTTTTATCCGGGTGACGACCAAGCTGAAAATTTGAGCATCTCTGTCCAAGTGCTATCTCTGAGCAAAGTAGTGCCGAAGAATCCTTCAAGAAAAAGGAACGAGGAAGTGCTAAGAAACGAGAAACCACTAATTTGAGGGTATAAATTAGCTTTGAACCATTGCATCACTAAGTACACTGATTATAGAGAAATATACCCATTGCATAGCCTGGCTGTACCGTTACTCTAAGTTAGTCGAGACATAGTGGATGAACTGGGAGGATAAATATTAAAAATTACCCAAACTGGTTATAGGATTGCCTGAAGGTCCTGTGATCTTTGGTTTGTTTGGTTACAGCTTTATCTTTACGCTGCACAAAACAAGATTTTTACGCACAAAAAGTTCATCGCTTAATTAATTAACATGAAGTTCATCTTTTGACTCGTTCTATGTGATGTACATGGTTCCTAAAATCCCTAAACAAGTTTTCAGATATTTATGTTTCGTTATTGGTGATTCATCTTTCGCGTGACAATTAAAGTAAAGAGAGTAAAAGGGGCCTCAGTGCAAAAGGCTTCCCACTCTGCGAGGATCGGCAGAGGTTCATTTACTATATGCAGCCTTCCTTGTTTGTTGGCATAGATTTTGTTTTCACCGCTCAAACAGCCACAGAAAGTAACCTTGTTGGTTGCCCCAAGAGTCACCTTCAGAGGGTCATATAAAGTGAGATAGTCTGTCTCACCCACTCATGGAACACTGTGATAGATGTAATCTGCCAATAGCCCTTTTCAATTTAATTCATGATTTTTGCTGGTCAAATTTAAAATTTGCTCAGGTAATTTTTTGAGGAGAAATGTTTTTATCTAGTGTCACTGTTCCTAATTATGCATAGATGGGCCCTATAATGACGTCATTTTGATAAGAAATGTGCTGTCTTTTTACAATGATTTATCAACATGACATCATTTTGGGGTACATTTGTGCCCAACTAGGAACAGTCTCACTGCATAAAACACAAGCTCTTATATGAGTGGTATATTTATTTATACTAATGTGCTTTGCAGGCCAGAGCAGGTATCAATGAGGTGCATTTCTTGCCATTTAATCCAGTAGAAAAGCGTACTGCCATAACATACATCGACTCTGATGACAATTGGCACCGAGTAAGCAAAGGAGCACCTGAGCAGGTTATCTTCTAAAAGATTCTCAGAAATTTTCTTCGCTTGTATTTTAAGGTCCATTTGAACATTTTTATATGCCTGTTTATCTGAATTCTCAATCAGATCATTGAGCTGTGTAATCTTAGGGAAGATGTAAAGAAGCAAGCTCATGCTGCCATTAATAACTTTGCTGAACGTGGTCTTCGTTCTCTTGCAATTGCACGACAGGTGAGTCTATATCCTTGTTGACCATGGCCTTCATCCTTTTTATGATGAGTAGAACTTGCTGAGACTCCCACATCGGGTTAGACTGGGTCTTGTGGTGCTTGAAGTACCTGTTGAGCTACTCTCTTATTCCAAATTTGTTATGGGGTGGAGCCTGGTTATGTTTGGCCAAAGGGTAGCCCATGTTGTGTTTGGCCCAAGGGAGTGTACCCATGAAAGTCCCAGCTTGTGCCTCTATGTGAAGAGGAGTGTAGAGTCCCATATTGAGCCTGGGACTTGGTATTGTGGTGCTTCCTTTTGAGATTCTCTATTGCCAATTGGTTTTGAGGTGGTACCTTGACTGAATTCGACTTTTTATTTTATGGTTCATTTTTTTCCCCCTTTCCCTCACAGACTGTGCCAGAGAAGAGCAAGGAAAGTACGGGAGGACCATGGCAATTTGTAGGACTCTTACCTCTGTTTGACCCTCCAAGACATGACAGTGCCGAGACCATTCGCCGTGCCTTGGACCTTGGGGTCAATGTTAAGATGATCACTGGCGATCAGCTGGCTATTGGCAAGGAAACGGGGCGTAGGCTTGGCATGGGAACCAACATGTATCCTTCTTCCTCCCTCCTTGGCCAGAGCAAGGATGAGAACATCGCTTCCATCCCTGTCGACGAGCTGATTGAGAAAGCTGATGGATTTGCCGGCGTTTTCCCTGGTAATCTGACTAAACTTCTTAGAATACATTTGGTACGATGGAATGGAATGAAGAATGGACTTTAAAGTTTCTCATTGGAACACCTCAATCTTATTTCATGCACATCATAACTCAAATTGAGTTGAAGTATGAGAATGAGCATTCCTGGCATCACATAAAGGAATTCTACAATTTAGTTCGTTTTTGCGATATGATGGGAACGAGAATCGAATGAGGCATTTTTCTTAGAATTACCACTGCCCTTGAAAATCCATTAAATTCCATTCTACTTCATCCTGTCGTACCAAATTTAGCCTTAATTCCTCTCCTTAAAGGAGGAAAAGAAACATATTCATCCAAATTGAATGAGTTTTACCTGCAATGATGAATTATGCATAGCAAATTAGTTGATAAAAATTCATGAACTAGTTGAGGAAATTAATGGAACTGAAGGAGAAAATCGTGCCCTTGTCAAACTGCCATCTTACTCCCATCATTTATGATAATTTAGGAAATGTTTGGAGTAATTTACAAAAATTCCTGTCTTGACACTGAACTGGGATCATGCAGAGCACAAATATGAGATAGTGAAGAGGCTTCAAGAGAAGAAACACATCTGTGGGATGACGGGGGATGGTGTGAATGACGCGCCGGCTCTAAAGAGGGCAGATATTGGTATTGCAGTAGCCGACGCAACCGATGCAGCCCGAAGTGCATCCGACATAGTTCTGACTGAACCAGGACTTAGCGTAATTGTGAGCGCTGTCTTAACAAGCCGAGCCATTTTCCAAAGAATGAAGAACTACACCATCTATGCCGTGTCCATAACGATCCGTATTGTGTTGGGTTTCTTGCTTATTGCACTCATTTGGAAATTCGATTTCTCACCCTTCATGGTTCTCATCATCGCCATTCTCAATGATGGAACCATCATGACAATCTCTAAAGACAGGGTCAAGCCTTCTCCTTCTCCTGATTCGTGGAAACTCAGGGAGATTTTTGCCACTGGCATTGTCCTCGGGACGTATCTCGCTGTCATGACTGTTATTTTCTTCTGGGCTGCTTTCAAATCCGACGTCTTTCATGTAAGTAAAATTATCGACATAATTACAAGGTGTTTGCTTAAAGGTGAATCAAACAAGAGAAGGGTGTTTGCTGAAAAGGTGAATCCAACAAGAGAAGAGCTGTCTCATAGGAGTAGACAAAGAGTGAAATAGCTATTACAATGAACCAATGATGGTGTTAGGGACAGCTTCTCGTTGGCAATGTCATGCAAATTCTAAGAATGTTTAATGACATGTTTGGTTCATAGAATGACATAAAAAGGAAATGGAATGGTCATTTGATGGAATAAAACAAATATTGGTGGTTAGTGGCTATAAATCCACTATAATATATATATGATGGTGGTTAGTGGGCATTACTTGACCGGGCTCGAATAGCTAAACAATGTAATAGCTTTCCCATAGGAGTAGACCGGGAATGAAATAGTTATTATCGTGAACCAAACATGGCATTAAGGACAGCTTCTTTTTTGGCAATGTCATGAAAATTATTAGAATGTTTGTTTTTAACAATGGCAGGACATTTTTGGTGTGAAATCAATTAAGAACAGCCCCTTTGAGCTTACTGCTGCTCTTTACCTCCAAGTGAGTATTGTGAGCCAAGCACTCATCTTTGTGACGCGATCTCGGAGTTGGTCCTTCATGGAGCGCCCGGGACTCATGCTTGTTACTGCCTTCTTGATAGCACAGCTGGTGAGTTGCGTCAAATTACCGTTTTTAGAGCATAACCTACAAATACAATCCACCCAACTTATGCTATGTTTGGTACGGTGGAATGAAATCGGATGGATTTGAAAGGGCATTCATATGTAAGGAGCTAGACTCTACGAATGAACATTCCTGCCCTCACACAAAGAAATCTCCATTCGCATGCTTTAGGTCTTTTGAAGCTCCGGCAGGAATCACAGTCGGATTGAATGTTCCTGTGTAAATTGACTTCTTGCCCTTGAAAATGCATTCCATTCCATCAAGCCAAACATAATCTTTAGTTGCATTTGAATGATGGGAACAAGATGGGATTGAGAATGGAAATGTGAATTAGAATAGAATGAGGGAACAACCAATCATGGGGAATGCTCATTCCATTTCCCATTATATGTTATCAAAGGAACATAACCACCATTCTCATTCCCGTTCCAACCATTCAAATGGACCCAAAGTTCTACCTATGTGTTTCAGTATATGAAACATGGAATGTATGAATTGAGATCAAGAAATATTTGAACTATGATTCATATATATTTAATGCTCATACCATCCTGCTTAATTGGTTAAGCTGGCTACTTTAATCGCCGTATATGCGAACTGGAACTTTGCAAGCATGCATGGCATCGGTTGGGGATGGGCATGCGTCATTTGGCTCTACAGCATTATCTTCTATTTCCCTTTGGATATTCTCAAGTTCCTTATCCGATACGCATTGAGCGGCCGGGGATGGGATAACCTGCTCCAGAATAAGGTATCCAGAGGCATATTTACTTACTTGAATAAGTTGTAACGGATCGTGCGGATTACAAAATATTTTGTAGTACTTAGTAAATAGTGCTTTTACTCTTCAGACTGCTTTCACCACGAAGAAGGATTACGGGACCGGGGAGAGGCAGGCGCAGTGGGCATTGGCTCAACGCACTCTGCACGGCCTCCAGCCAGCGGACTCATCAGAGCTCTTCAACGATAAGAACAACTACCGAGAGTTGTCTGAGATCGCTGAACATGCCAAGAGGCGAGCCGAAGTCGCAAGGTAATTGTAACAAGAATTTGGCAATGGGAATAGAATGGTCATTTTCTCGTGTTCGAGGGAATGACCATTGCAATGGAATTGCCATTCTTTCACCTTTTATGTTACTCGATAATAAAATGGGATTTCTCATTCCGATCTTCCAACCTTGTGTTCAATTTAAGGGAGAAAACTTATCCGTATATATCACAAGGCAAGTGTGCAAATATAGAAACTTATCCATACATATCATGATGAGTATGGTTACGAGCACTCAATCTCAAAACTCGATGAGTACTAGAAAGTTTTCCTTAACGTGGTTAACAAGTTTATTTTGGTAACATAAAATAATGTGTGTGTGTGTTTTGGGCTTCTTTCTAAATTGTATTTGTTTTCTTCAGATTGAGGGAGCTTCATACGCTAAAAGGGCATGTTGAATCAGTTGTGAAGCTTAAAGGACTTGATATTGAGACCATTCAACAGCACTATACTGTTTGAAGATGAGATCTCAAACCATGGTAGAATTTTTGACAGTATTTTAGAAGGGGCAAAAAAAATATAGGAAAATTTTTATTTTTTTCTTTATTTTACTTACTTATTTCATTAATTAATTTATTTATTATGGAGGTGGATGATGATAATTAGAAGGCTTTGAGGGAATAATCCAACAAGCTGATGATGAAAAGGTCCGGCAGTTTTAGGTTGAACGAAGGGAACGTAGGGATTTAATGGTTTTCCTTCACCTTAGTTTGGGGCATATCTTTCATTCTTTATTCAATTACAGGAGCCTTAAATTTTCATCACAATTGCTAACTCTTTGTTAGTTGACTGCATTTTTTGAGAGAGTTTATTAATGATTTCCATGTTTGGTCCAGTATTGGGTGATTTCCATTCTTGTGAATTCAAAAGTAGGGGTATGAATCGGTCGGTTTTTTATGGTTTTCACAAAAAACTGAAAACCGAACGACCAAAAGTCAAAAAAACCATGAAAACCAATCGGTCAGTTTATAAGGTTCTTTAAATAAATATAAATTATATATGTATAAATGATATATAACAATTGTTATTATGTTATTATAATATTATAATAATCACAATACATTTATAATACTATAATGTTATTACTATAATATATATAATAATTATGTCTGATCGGTCGATTTATGCGGTTTTATTTCATGCACGACCGTAAACCAACTGACCACATCGATTTTCTACCACAAAAAATTTGAGGCCGAACCGAAAAAAGAAAAAAAAAAACCTAACCAAGTCAGATTGGTTTACGTTAATTTCGATTGATTTTTCAGTTTTTTTGGTTTGGTTGACCACCAGTATTCAAAAGTTGGGTCGCCCATTTCATCTTCAGATAAATTAATGCCGCATATTTTTATTACAATCTCAGTCAATCTTGTAATGTACGATAATAAAGTCAAACTTTCTAATTTAGGAAAGGGAATGTGAATTGAATTCTTGATGTTGCAATCAGGGTACCTGCAGTACATCAAAATGTAAAATTTTTACGTTACAATTTGAAGGACTCTATATCCATGATTAAGAAGTGAGGAACATAAAATCTCTCGGTTAGGGGTTTTATGAAGGAAAAAGAAATGGAGGGATAAAAAAATGTGAACTTTCTTCCTGGTTCCATCTATCCTAAAATTAGATTTGAGGGAGGAAAAATAGATATCAAACTTTTATAATTTCCATTTTATCCTGAAAATAAATAAAAGATAAATTATAAATCATCCATGAGCATGCAGACATTTATGATGCCCAGATGTTTTTGTTTTTTTTTCCATTTCTAACTTACCGTCAGTAGTGAAAGATTTTACTTTATCTCCCATTTACTTTCTTCTGACGGGTGACGAAAGTCCTCTGTTTGAAAAATACATGGTCAAAATTATTTCAATTCACAATTTTTCCAAAATTCAAGCGGTTTCATCCACTTCAAGCTGAAATCCGATCTGATAACTTCTTCTCTCATTTATATTTGTATGATATTCTCTTACAATATTATGGCACCTCGACAAGTAAGCTAACTGGCCCCATAAATTACATACACAAACGGTGCATTGCCATGAATTTGGAGTTAATGTAGATTCATACAAATTATGTACGTTTGTTAAACCCGGTATTGATTACGATAGGTTCAGAAGCATTTTTTTTTTTCATCGACTCTACACCGTTCATCTCATTAAAAAAATAAAAATAAATTTAAAAAGGCAATAAAAGATGCATTGTCTTTTGTGATGGATTAGATATGGGGCCCATCATTTCCGGGGTAATGCAATCAAAACATCTGTGTTACGACGAGTTCCTCATTTCAGAGGGCCATGACTGCACCAAGCTTTGACGAGCTTAAATGGGTCACTCAGATCCGTAGAACCCTCGACAAGGAGCGCGAAGGCGACGACTGCAGCGACGACGATGACCCCATCTCCATCTTCGGCGTGCCCAAAGCCCTAATCTCGAGCTATCCCAACTCATACACGCCCCAGCAAGTTGCCCTCGGCCCTTACCACCACTGGAGGCCCGAGCTCTACGAGATGGAGCGGTACAAGCTCGCAGCTGCGAGACGCGCTCAGAAGCACTTCCTCCGTCGAACCCTCAAGTTCCAAGCCCTGGTCGACCAGGTGGGGAGCCTCGAACGTAAGATTCGAGGCTGCTACCACAAGTTCCTAGACTTCAATGGGGAAACCCTGGCATGGATGATGACCATGGACGCCTCGTTCCTCGTTGAGTTCTTGCAAGTCTACGCGGCGGTCCGAGAGGGCAAGATCTTGTGCCGAGCCTCCTCCAGAATGTCGCATTTGGTCGATTACGCGGGCCGAAGATCGGCGCACAACGCGATCTTGAGGGATATAGTCATGCTAGAGAACCAAATCCCCTTGTTCGTGTTGAGGAAAGTTTTGGAGTTCCAGCATTCGTCGTTGGAGTCGACCGAGGAGTTGTTGGTCTCGATGTCACGAGGGTTTTGCGACGAAATCTTTCCTTTTAAGATGGCGGAGGAAGTCCCCGGAGTCCTCGTCTCCGATGCCCCTCATTTGCTCGACCTATTGTACAGTATGATCGTGCCCAAGCTCGATCGAACACGATCCGAAACGATCTCGCTCGATGATGATTACGAAGATTCAAATAACGTCTTTACCAAGGATTCGAGTTGTCTAACAAAGTTTGAACTGTTGTCGCGCCACCTCGAGCGTCTGTTGTGTTCGAAGTACGTAATTTTCGTGCTGAAGCTGCCGTGGACAATAATCTCGCGCTTTCCCGGAATCTCAATGCTGACGGTTATGTGCTCCCCCCAAGAACAACTCGAAACAAAATCAGAAACCGAAAAAAGATCATGCAACAAAGCACCGCTGGTCGAGGAAATCGCAATCCCAGCCGTTACGGAGCTCTCCCGATCGGGCGTCGTCTTCGAGCCAACCAGCGGAGGCATATCGACCGTTGGTTTCGACCCCCAAGCGGTCGCCCTCCGCCTCCCCACTGTGAGCCTAGACGTGAATAGTGAGGTGGTCCTCAGAAACCTGGTGGCCTACGAAGCGGCCGGAGCGTCAGGGCCGCTTGTTTTTACTCGATACACGGAATTGATGAACGGGATCATCGACACTGAGGACGACGCGAGGCTCCTCCGAGAGCGGGGGATAATATTGAACCGCCTCAAGAGCGATCGGGAGGTGGCGGACCTGTGGAACGGGATGAGCAAGTCGATAAGACTGACAAAGGTGCCCCTGCTGGACAAGGCGATCGAAGACGTGAACAAGTATTACAACGGGAGGTTTAGGGTCAGGGCTGGCAGGTTCATGAAGCACTACGTGTTTGGCTCGTGGCGGCTTCTCACGTTCTTCGCAGCCATCGCTCTCTTGCTGCTCATGAGCATACAAGCCTTTTGCTCCATCTATAACTGTCGCCATCGCGGCGTGTTTGGCTCTTTACAATAAAATGACATGATGGGCTTCTCGTTCCTTTGCTCTTGCTTTCATGAGATCTATGTGTCACAAGTTCATGAGACGGCAAGTCAAGTCTGTGAATGGAATCTTGCGACCCGACATATATTATCTCAAACTGTAGTTATTTTTCTTGGTGTTGTATTGGAGAGGTATAATTTCTTACCGAAAGCCCCATGGCCATGGTTTCTTGTCTTCGTGAAATTCTCCCTCAAGAAACAAGAAGGCACAACAAAATCCCAGCTCTCTGCTGCACCCTCTCAACTACTCGATTATAATTATTCTTCCGCTGTTGCAAACTTAAACATATAGCGGTTTTGATCCTCTTAAATAACTCGTTTTCCCTCTGATGTGGGATTCAAGACTATAAAAAAAGTTTTGAGCAAGCGTGGTTCAATATATCGTAGATGACAATCAAAACCTGGCAACACTGTCAAGTTTGATCTTGGATCTAGCTTGGATTACTTTGATTTCATGTAGAGGCAGCAAATGGGTGGGTCGGACGGGGTACGTGTTAAGGTCAACATTGTGCATTGCCTATAATCTCACATCGGTTTGATTGAAGAATTGAATGGCTCTTACAACCTTTAAATAGGGACTCCCTCTTTCATTTGCAAAACATACTAAGAAAAAGCATTTTAGTACTTTTCATGTATTGTTAAATTACTTTTTCTCTTGAGTTTAGGTAGAGAAAGGTGTGAGTGAAAAGTTACTTGTAAAAGTGCTTATAAGCGAGGAGTATGTATTATTTTTCTCCATATATTGAAGATCTACGAACAGGCTAATACAGGTCACATATAGGTCAGGGGTCAAGATGGGTTCGTGAAGAGCAAGCTTAGATTATGAACTTGTAGAGTTAGCATATGAGTGGGTTAGATGAGTTAACGAGTTGACGGGTCAACGATTCGCGATATTTAACGATAAATACAATTTTAAACCCCAAAAAAAATTCAAAAGTAGCTAAAAATAACAATGTTGAACCGGGTCACGGATCAAAATAGGTGAGTTAAGGGCAGGTCAAGATTATAAAAAGACCAGGTCGGGTCCTAAGAAGGTTACGCAAGTTAAGAGGTTGCTGCCTTTAATTCCATGTAACAAGAAGTGGCTACTTGTCACATGCTCGTTTATGGCATCTTCTACTTCCATATCCCACTTGTGCTCCTTCTTAGCGAAGGCACTCCTTTATTGGGCGCCCAATTACCCCCTCATTTATAATCGTACAAACTAAAACGGCATAAAATATAATAATAAAAACTATTAACTTTAGAGGAAGCAGGTACGCGACCTGCGCATGAGCCAAAAACACTAGCATGTTCATTTGCAAACTTAAGAAACATTTTAACCAAACTAAGTTTTCCCAAAAAAAAAAAAATCAATTTATTTTTATACCTGATTCCCTATTTAAAAAAAGCCTTTTATCTGGATTTTCCCGAAGTGGTTTGTTGGCACAATTCTGTTCATCGGCGATGGTCGAGCTAGGTTTTTTAATTGGAAGGGTTGACCGACCACGATCACGAGGATATCTTGTTGGTACTATTTTTTTTCTTTATTCTCATAAATCATTCGCAACTAAAAGTATCAATTAAATTGGTTGAATAAGCCGGGAATGAGTTTACACAACTAAAAGTATTCTACCTATCTTGTCAAATACATGGCATGGATCAATCCGATCAGGTTAATACAAGTCAAAATTATGTCGTTTGATGGTCAAGCCAAGTTTCCTAATAGGTGAATTGAACGATTTGACCGATCACGAGCATATCTTGCCAGTATTATTTTTATTTCATTTACTATTCTCATGAACCAATCACAACTAAAAATACCAATTGAATTGGTTGAATAAGCTATGAATGAGTCAACACAGATTGCGAGCCATAGGGACAGACTAGTGGAGGGACGGCTCACCTTTTACCTACTTGGGATTTCTTTACAATTTTCCTAGGCCGAAAACGGCGTCGTTAGAAGAGCTAAGTCACATGTGCTGAGAAGAGATGGAAGGGATGGGCTGCATTTCTTCTTTTATGCCAAAGACCAAGAACGACGTCGTTTATTGCAAGAAGAAAGGTCTACACCAAAAAAGTTGCCTTGCATAAAGATATGGAATTATAGGTTGTTTTCAACAAATAAAAAATAAAAAATTCGTGTAATCTGTGTGTGCCCACATAAATACTATGGAAGCATCGGAGAAAGATGAAAAAAAAAAACATGGGGCGCATTAAAAGAAGCAAAACTTGTTTTCTAATTTCCATGCGCTCAATAATTAATTATCAGGCTTACTGGATCCATTGTATCACAATAGATAAGTTATTTATTCTGCCATTCCAATTTGATTTTTTAATATCTACTTTTTAAATTTAAATTTTATGGATTCAATGAATTTTTTTTTAAAAGATGCAATTTTAATTTCAATATAATTTTATTATGTATAAACCTCTCCTCCATCGAGCCTAAATATTCAGAATAGTTGAAAGGTTTATATTGATTGGTTTGTTCGTAATATAAAGGAATGTACGATATGTGATGAAAGGAAATTATATAAAAATTAACATGACATATTATTTTTCTTATGATCATTCAATCAATAAGGTTGAAATTTTAAATAAATAAATAAATATCAAAAAAAATATTTTAACATGACATACTAAATATCTACAATGCCCTGGTAGGGATACTTTTTCCCTGGGGCAAAAGCCCAAAGTGTTCTTAACAAAATAGAGTGGAGAGATAATAATCCAATCCCATATTTAAAGTCCACGCGATAGTCCTACTGTCTTCTAAGGCAAAAAAAAAGCCTCAGACATAATAATTATAAATGAATATATTGAGGAGAACTTCTTTCCTGATAATTGGCACTCTAATTCGGATAACAAATGTCCTTAACATTTTGATGACATTATTTTTAAATAAACTTTTATCATATTTAATTACTTATTTACTTGTAATTTTTAGTAAAATTATATCGTTTAGAGGACGTACTCGCATAATTTTCGTAAGTGTCCGGACACGTATTCTCTTGATCGGTAATATAATGTAAGGGCGTTTTCGTAATTAAGGATTCAATTATTTCTCCCACGAGACGACAATTCCACCCCTTAATACCCCTCAGCTGAGTCGGTTTTAGATTCACAGCAAAAGGGACCAAAGTCCACGTCTCTCTCTCTCCCTCTCCTATGAATTCTAACCGAACATGCCTCTGTTCTCCCACCACTCACCCGGGCTCCTTCCGGTGCAGCCTCCACCGGAGCTCCGGCAGGAACCCCTCCCGGCATCCTCCCAATTCCCCGAGCTCCAGGCCGGCGGCGGCCGCGGTTTCGAAGGCGAATAATATGCTAAAGGAATTCCTAAAGCAAATCATCAGACCTTCAAGCCATGATCTCCACAGAAGGAAGAATTTCAGGCCTAGGCCCAGCAGGTTTTGTTTGATGAATAATTCTACTAGTAATGCTAGGAATGGAGTCACTGCCTCTTCTTGACCCCCAATCCTCTCTCTCTCTCTCTCTCTCTCTCTCTCTCTCTCTCTCTCTCCGATCTTAATTTCTCTCTCTCCTTAGATTGTACAAATTTAAGTTTTGTTTTAGGGTGATTTCCTATTTGGCTGTGTGGGTGTATATATGGGACACTTCGCTCATTTGGGCTTCTTGTGGAAAAAGAGTCTCAGTGCCAGGGGCATGATGGATCTCTTTATCTCTGTTTTCTTCTTTTCTTCCCTGTTTTGATTGGGACTGGTTTAATTCGTTTATGAAATATTTATTTTATTATTACTGATGATTTATCTTTCATTTATTCTTCATTACTACTAATTTTTCGATTTATTCACTACCATCTATTATGAATGGTTGTTTATTATGTATAGTTTATTTATTCTAACAATCCTCAAATTCCAGTTACAATAAGCCATGATGCGCTTTATATGTGGAATAAAAAAAAACATTCCTCAATTATTTTCTTGGTTTATCTTCTTAGGAGCTGACAGGACAAAAATATTAGTGGAGGAAACTTTATTTTTTTTTTCCAGTAATTTAAGCAACTAAAGCAAATAATGGTATTTAAAATGGGAGAACACTATAAAGAACAAGGTGTGGGTGGAAAGGAAAAATGCAATAGTTCATGCTTTATGTTAAAGAAATTAAATTAATTTAACAGCTCGAGTCACCTCTCTTTTCTTTTAGAATTTAAATGTATGAGAGATGCTAATATAAGCGAGGCTCAATCAATTATAGGAGAGGTTTTATCGAAATAGTCAAATTTTACGACATTTGTTGTTAGTTTCTTCCTTGATCAAATAGAAGTCTAAGATTAATTGATATTTGAATAAAAATTTATTCATAGTTGAATGAGGTATAAATTTTACCAAATGGTAAAATATGCTTATTATTTGTGGTTAAATGGTTAGTTTTTTCCTATGGCCTTATATGAATTTTACATGAGTTTAGTTATATAAGCAAAGTATACTCTGTTTACTCAATCGCTCATGCTAGTACCCTTAATGTATGTATATACGCATGAATGTATATATAGACAACATTTGCCTATGGGCTTGTTTTAGGAGAAAAAAGTAGAAAGGATGGTAAGTAAAGTAATAGTTTGAAATAGGGTTCCAAATTATAAAATAAAGTTAATAATTCGATAGGTAGAATTTTTTTTTAAAGATCCATCATTTATAAGGAATCGCTAAATTTGTTATCATAGCTTTGTGTATCATTTTAAGTGGAAGTGATTATCCAAATGCGTTGATAAACATTAGATTTATGTCAAATTAAATATAAGTATAGTACGGATCTCAATACACAAGTGTCTCTTAAATGTGAATCTTTTGAATTATTTCTTTAGCTCTTGTTTAGCGCAAATTAATTTTTAAATGCTTTCTACGTATATATATATATATATATATATATATATTTATTTATTTAAAAAAGGCGTGTGTGTCTCAACAAAAAAAATGTGAAAAATCATTTGCTTTGCGAATATGGAAGAGGATTGAGCCAAGGTACCTTTAGTAGGCATGATTAGCTAATTCATTGGAATTCACTGGATGGGATTAGCCATCTCATTCAGTTCAATCATTTCTCTAGTGAAGAGATAAGCTTTACCTTCGTCATTTTTATTCCCAATTAATTCATTGAAGCCATTAAGTTTTAAAAATATCCTATAAATGAGCATATTCAAGATTTTATTGGATAACTTTATATTAAAATTCTTTTTTTTGAAATGTAATTGAACTTGCGATGAATTATAGTTTAAAACTTTAATTGGGAGTTTAGAGGAGAGAAGAAAATAAGCGAAAATATTAATATGGAAAGAATAGAAGAGAAAAGAAAGGAGCCCTTGAATGGGTTCACGAGAAAAAATTAATAAAGATCCTTTATCCTTGAACTTGGCCACCACTAGCCTTGTCCGACCATGGGTTTAATCAATCCTTACCTTTCTTAGATTATATGTTGAAAAGAAAAAAAAGAAAAAGAAAAAAGAGGAAGAAAATTAGTTATAAAAGCATTAAGATTAGTTATCAGAGAATTTTGTGTACCTCTTATTCCCTCTAAATCTTTCAATCCAATCAAAGCATAAGGGAAAAAATGGTCCTACAATGACACAAGAGGAAAATTTCCTACTATAACACTCTCCCAAACATGCAATTTTCAACTATACAACTTGACCATTGAAAAAAATAAAAGAATATGCTAATTTTCATATACAATTCCATTATGTATAAACATTTCATCTATAGTGTTTAAATATTCAAAATAATTGTACCTATTCGAATCTCTTGAAGGTTCACTATATAAATGAGAGCTCAAACTATTTTGAATATTTAAATCTTATAAATAGAAGGTTTATATAATAACAAAATCATATGAAAATTGATATGTCCCTTATTTTTCACGTAATTCAATTCTTATGATTGAACTCCCCGGTTTTAGGAAAATTCTACTTGTACATGCTTCACATACCCTTCACATCGAAAGGATGGCGTGTCAAAATATGTATGGTCCTTTTTTAATGGTAATTTAGTCAAATAATAATATACGACTACACATATTTTGCCACGTGATCTCTTTCGGCGTAAAAGATATATATTAAGTATTGCTTTCGGTTTTAAAATAAAATGACATTATTTTCCCTGGTGGTGTACGAAATTTCCTAACTTGACACATGAGCAAGCTTCAATTTAAAATAAATTATAAAATTTTGCCACCGAAAATGATATTTTAATTACGGTAGTACTCGAGAAGAGACAAATAGGCCGTTCGATATCCAACTCGATATAGGATGGTTCTACTCAAACTTGAATCAAACTTACGAGTACATTTTTTCCTTTAGCTCAAACTCGGCTGCGCTCCACTCTATTTTTCAAGAAAAATATTTTCAAGTTCATATAAATATATAATAGGAAAATTCTATATTTTAATTACCAAGAAGGAAATTCTATATTTTGCATCCAATCGAAACTTACAAATTGTGATACAAAGACAAAGACCGATATTTTACTAGTGTCTCATAATTCGGCAGTACCATGTGTGTAATTGAGTAGTTTATTGAGGATCAAGTTTAACGACACTAAAATTCAATTTGATATACGATTAAGTAGTTCAAACTCAAAAAATTTAAATCAAATAGAACAATTTCAAATGGAGCTGAACCCCTCAAGAGTTGTATCACATCATGTTCCTTTATTATTATGTTTTTTTGGCAAAGTGCCATGCATTGATGGGATAAATAATCAATATGAATGGGAAAAAAAATAAAATAAAAACTTAAATCACTATAAAACTTAATCACTACCAAAATTCAGGCACACAACTTTTTTTTTTAAAAGGAAATTTTCGTGACCATCGAAAACTTTCGCCTCCTACAATTAGACAAGACATCTCCTTTTGTGTGTCATCGAACCTCTCTACTACGAAACCCTTCCGAAAGCCTCCACGACTAAAATCCAAGACGAGCCCCAGACTTCACGTCACTTAAGATTTGGGTCAAGTGGGCCGTACGACCATGCAGCTGAGATCCTCATATTAGTCCCCACGTGTAAGAACGCTTGTCGGAATCCGACTGGAGGTCGGCACGAACTTCCAGAGTCGGGATCCACTAAAGTTACAGACAGACCCGTGATTAAGTCGTCGGCCCAGAAAAGTGCCATGTGTCCTCCATGACTGATTCCCGTCATAGGTTGTCGGCCATGACTCCGAATCCTTCCCAGGCGGCGGAGGGAGGGCTAGGCCGACCGCGATTCGGCCCCGCATCCTTCTCCCCTCATACTTTACTTCCATTATTTTTTTAGATGAAATTGTATTTTATAACTTCTTGATCTTTAATAGAAGTTATAAATTTAATTAATTATTTATTATTAGCTAATTATATCTTAATTTTTATTAAGAGATATAATTCTAGCATTCTTAAATATTTTTTAAATTTGGTCGATATGTATACGGAGTTTTTTTTGACAAACATTCTTTAATAGTAAAATTTTAGATTTTATAGCAAAATCCTTCAAATAATTTTCTTTTACAAAATTTTACTGTGAAAGAATGTTTATAATAGGCCTATTTTATTTTATTTTTTATAAACATTTTCCCCAATATTCTTCTTCTTTAGACCTTTTACTTTTTACAAATTTAAACTACAAATTTTATATGCTCTAATTATCATAAAGAGGAGTCACATATCAATTAAAATAAATTTCATTACTTAAGTATTGGTCATGAATTTTACTATGAAGGTCACATTTTTTTCTATTATATTATTTAAAAAAAATTTCTTCAAAAACTTTACTTTTTACAAATTTTTGGGAGAATTGTGAAGAAAAAATATTGTAGGCTAAAATTGCACCTCTTTAAAAAAATTAAAATATAATCAACCAATAGTAAAAGTTGGACTAGATTTGTAACTTTTATTAAAGTTCAGATTATAAAATACAATTTAACCTATTTTTTATGAACTTAATTTTAGACTTTTGATGCAGTATTAAAAAATTTAAAAAACATAAAAATGTGTAGATAAAAAGTACATAATGCTAATATATTTTTGCATTTCTACATTTCATCATAATTATGTGTGTATTCCTTCAGTGTGATCGTATAAGGAATCCCACCTTGCAAAACCGATCCAAATGAAAATAAAAGTAGATTGGAGAGGGACACATGGTCCTATCTCGAGGGCGACGTGTTCGCCCTACTGGGGACACGGTGGGAATTCTGCTTAAAGGATGACGAAATTTAGTCGGAAAACAAACTGGAGGTGCCCTTGTAATGTTACCATAGCTTTAGAAGGCCCTGCTCCAGCTTGGCTCGTCAGCATCGGGCCCCAAAGATTTAGTCCTACAAGTCCACAAGCCTCTAACAAGTTCATGCAAAGGGCTTTCATTTAGTTTAACTCCTTACAACAGATTCTTATGAAAACTTTTTGAAGTTTTTCGATGTGAGATTGTGTACAACACAATAAAAAACTAAGAAATCATAATTATATTAAGTAAAAAGTGGGCAAGCCTTGGACAAACTTGTTTGTGAACACAAACAAGTCAAGCTGGCCCTTACTCAAACTTGGTTCATTTATTAAACGAGCTGAGCATTTGTATTCAAGCTCGTTCATTTACGTTATTGGACGAGTTTGAGGGGCTCATGAACATGCTCGATAAGAGCCTGCTTGAGCTCGTTTAGTAAGATAAATACCTAAACGCTCATTAATGCTCGATTTGTTTGCTGTGCTAGCAATAAATAGTTGACAAATTCTGCAAAACGGTGCCTTTTTACTATTTTTGGGAGCCTTTCTCTTTCCCTATCTACTCTTTCCGTCACCGCCTTTACTAACTTAGATGGGGACACTTTTCTCACCATGTCTTTCTGCTCTCAGGTCCTCCATCTATGACTCTTGGGTTTCAGTGCTTCCATCTAGCTCAGCTCATTGCCTCCATTTTAGCACGTGTTCTTAATGTCATACAAATTCATCTATTGGCGACTTTGGTTGTCAACAGGTAGAAAAACGAGTAAGGGGGTTCCCACCTCAAAAGGCCACGTATCTCAATTTTTTCGTTAAATTTTAATTTTAATTTTGCTCTTTAGTTACATAACAAATATGACAGTAAAAAGTGTTTCCCTCATTCTATTTTCAATTTCTCATAGGCTTTAGATCTTAGGGGCCATGCTTTTTGGTTGTAAAGTCCATAACAACATGTCTTTAAGCAATAAATTGAATTTTAAAATTTAAATTCATTAGAATTATGTGGGAGAATTTCTCCGTCTGCCAAATATCTTATGTCTAGGGGTGGCAAATAGGCAATTTTGGTGGACGTGAGTGGACATAAGTGGGTTTTTTTTTAGTGAATATCCAAAACAGGGTAGCTATTTGAGAACATGCTAAATACATCAAATGCTACCAAATTGGACCATAAATACAATAAAATATATTCATGTTCCTTATCGGTATGTGTGCATGCGTGCGTCTATTTTCACGCATTTGTTAATTAATGAGAAAAGCTAATTAATTATAGCTTCTGTTTTTCCTTTGTAACTCTAAACAGTATGAGCTTTCAATTAGGAGGCATGTAAACTGTAATCTAGTTTTTGCCATGTCCACAAAACTTCAAACTCCTCTCCAGGTAATAAATGATTTCAAAAAAAAATTATCAAATTGCTATATGTTAATAAACACTTAATAAGTAATAGTTGAAAGACTCTATACCTGGTCCTTGATGGGGATGACATGCTCAGAAAGCGATCTTGGATACTTCAGAAAGGGATTCATTTTTCCACACGGGGCTGTCTGTCTTCCAATGTAGCAATGAATTCCAAAGATCAAAAGAAAAGAAGAAAACAAGAAAAGCTAAAAAATGTGACTAGTACAAACTCCATTTCTAGAGTTTATCTTTGCGGAAAAAAACTTTGAAATGCTAAAACTGCCAGAATAACTCAACTATGTCTAAATCCTAACTTTAAAGAAATGAAATTTCTTCATCGGACTTGCATGCTTATTGACAACAAGAAAATTTATGTGAAACACACCGCTCTTTGAATTGCAGGCCCCATTAGCATTTTTCTAGGTAAATTAGGAAGCTAAAAACATTTCACTAACAGTCAAACCCAGCAAAATTTAAACTACTATTTACTAATCCATTGGTTCATGTGCATTGAGAATTAGTGAGTTGACAAACAATGGTCACACTTGCAGGACTTCATGAGAATTTATTGGCCTTTGATCGTTTACTTTTCAAACCTTCGCCAAGCTTACCACAAAGCAAAAATGGGGGAGAGATAGAAATACAAGCTACTCGGTACAATTATGTTAAAAAATTCTTTACTAATTGCATACTAACGATTTGGCCCTGCAGTTTAACTATTGTTCGGTAGATGTATTCGGTGCCCTCCTCGCTTGCATGATAGTAAACAGCACCAGTTCCTAACATTTATATAGCATCGAGTTCGTTCATGAAATATGAGATGCAAGTAAGTGGAAATAGCTTCAGACAATATACAAGCAGCTTTTAACATTCTAGTTTTGTTTTAGATTCACTGAAGTCTTCCTCTTGCACAGCCCATAAACAGCTGACAACCAACCAAAGAAAATGCATGACCAGCACATCTATTTCACTGACATAATTGATGTATGGATACTCATGATTATAGGATCTGACATCTTAAATAAAGATTAAGTCATCAACGCATCAACATATTTAAAAGTTTGGTATCCTCAACTCTTTAAACCTATTCATGGCATCATAAATACACATTAAATTAATAATTATAGACTAATTTAAATAATAAAGAACTCCTTCCTTACCTTAATTAGTATGACTATACCATCAGCAGCAACCCTCACATATCCACCATCTAGTTATTAAGTCTATCAACACCTGTATATAAGACGCTTCGTCAGGAAAAACAGTACAACACTTGTATTCAAAACTCACACATAGACATCATATCAACTCCTTCCAACCTTACTTGCAAGTCATAGTATTCAAGTGCCACGCTAATTTCCCTCATGCACGAAGGTAATGATTTGAGAATTCAACTCACATGTCCCAAAACAAAAAAAAAAAAAAATTCATAGCTTTGTAAAGAAGAGTTCCATGATTGTGAACTCTAAATCAATATAAGAAACAATTTACAGATTGCATTGTGATTGCAAGACATGCTACCAAAAGACATATTGGTTACTCCCCTTCCCTGTTTGCCTTCCTCCATGTAGACGAAGATTATGTCCTCTCGCTGAATTAGGAAGAAATCTGACCCAGCTAATTTAGGAATTTAATTACTAGCTAAATTCTGGAGACTAATTTAAACACCCCATTTCACTTATGCTCATAAGGATCTGCTTGATCAAATTCTCTAGCATCAAGCTAGAGCTTGTACTCGTGCTTAAGCTTCAAAGGTTGGCCCAGATCCCAAGAACGGCTTGTGTGGCTAACTCTCTAGTAAGCCCGGCGGAACACAGCCTGTAGCACCCATGCCAGGCATGGTACCCCTCTGTACAAGTTCGTGGACAACCACTTCTCATGATTGCTCCAGAATCATCTCCTCACATTTTGATCTATATCTGGAGCTTGTTAGACATCTTCTACAACAACTGGATTTTGCTCCCCCCACTCCCCAAACTAGTATTCCTTTCACTCACCAAGTTGGTGCCTTTCCTACTCTATTGAACATGGATCGTTCATTCGGGGGCAAAAATCAAACACCTTCATCCTAGTTATAGTGGTGGCAATGATGCCTTGTAGCAAACAACTTGTAGGAATATGTGTGTCAACACCATTATTTTTTCACATATTTACCATAAGGCAAAGGATTTGGTGTCTTGGAACTTCCACATTTATCGTAACCTCATGGAGTGAACTGAACTTCGATGTCTATTACATATATCTTGATTTTTCCCACACTTCTTAGTAGCAGTAACATTAGAAGAAGTCAGGATAACCTTGGCTAATTTGTTCGCAACTCTTTACTCATTTGGTCACCCTCAATATATCTTAATCCCTTCCCCACAAAGCGAACATAGAAAGCAAAAATCCCAAAGAAAATCAATCTCTGATTGTAATGGTGAAGAATAGGCATAGCGTCAATACTAGTGAACTTTACTCACAAAGCTCTCTCAATTAACTTGTGTAGCGTGCAAGCAAAAATGCAGAGACAAACAACTACCTATTTTGAAATGCCTTTTTTCTCGGACACTTGGATTGTTGTTAGATCTCACTCAACAGAAAATTGAAGGATCTATGGACTGATGCAGTCTTTGCCATTCTTTGGTGCACTGGAAGGGAAAAGAAATCGTGTAATCTCTGCGAGGAGGTCATATAAGGCACCCCAAGTGTGGGATCAGATTGTCCGTATGCCCCCAATTTGGCTCGTCACCGGGAGCTTTGTCACAATGGGTTTCTTTGAGTGATGTTTTAAGGGATTAGTGAGCTTTATAGGTGCTCTTTTGGCTTTGCCACCATCTATTTGTCATTTTTTTTCTAAATTATATTCATTAACCATCAAAAAGAAGAATTGAATCAGCAAGCTTGGGGGAAAAGAAAGCTCTCCGGGACAAACTAAATTTACTACTAGGCGACTTTATTAGACCAGAGCAGAAAGAGTAGAGCTGTTTAAGATCGCAGTTGCTACAACAAGGAAGTTTAAGGCATGAATTTCGTGCAACCGCACATGTGGCCAATTGATTTTCGGTTTAACATGCTTATAGGACTAGCTACATCATAAAAGGACATATATGGCCACTTAGATTGAAGCAAAAATAAAAAATAAACAAAGCATAAAGCTCTAGGAAGAAAATAAAAAAGAAAAAGTGAAGAGTTTAAAAAAGAACTGCCAGCAATCAAAGACTTCTTAAAAAAGAACTGCCGGCAATCAAAGACTTCTCTGTGCATACTAACCTTGTGTGGTTGAATGATTCCATATATGCTGTCAGCCTCATTGATGTGTAATGGAATAAAGAAGTATTTTCAATATGTTGCGTTGCCTGGGAACAAAAATGACGAAAATATCAAATTGGATAGAGAAGGCAGACACAAGCAACATCTAAAAGATCACTTTCTTTATCTAAACAGGAATAGTCAAAAACTAGCAAGGAACTTCAATTGTCATTCTAAAAATTAAGTTATCCAGTATATTTACTAAAAAAAATAAAAATTAATCCAGTATATAATATTCAACTTACTATTTCAAGATGAGAAAGATCAGGGGTTCCTAATGAGAGACTGTTAAAATGTTCCTCACACCAATGCTCCACATACATCATATTGGTGAATTATGAACTATAAAGTTGTTATATACACATCCATAGGAAGGCAAACAAAATGATATTTGAGTTAGAAGTAACTACGAAACAATCAAAAAAATATGATAGAAGGCAACGAAATGATTCTAGTACTTGCAATAGCCAGCTTCGCAACAAGAAGATAGTGAATGGAAAGTCAGTAAATCTTGCACTGACTTGTCATACCAGAAAAGATTGGAGCAGGAAAATGAAGTTCATGGAAAGGGGGAAAAAAAAAAATGCATGCATGATTTTGCAAATGATCTTTTTGCATGTGTTTACGCTTGTGAACATTCATGCACAACACAGAGAAAATTAGTTAAGGACAAGTAAAGCTGAAAGCTCCCCTTGAAAAATCAAGATATGAAGAAACATTTGACAATAAGTGACACCATAAATAAATTATATCGCCCAATTTAAAAACATGCAACTGTCCGAACAGGGGAAAGACTAGGTTTCCATAGTTCTAAACAACACTTATTCATTTTATCTTTCTTTTTGATAATATAGCATATGATAAAATCAGGAAAGAGAAAAACAAACTGTAAACAACTAGTATTCAAATGAATATGCAATGAGAAAATCATATCTTGTCTATGAAGATGTAGAAATCAATCTTCTACTAGCTCAAACAATAGAATCTTTAATCTTTGAAGAGGAAGAATGAGATTTCAAGCCATAACTGATGCAGTCAGGAAATGGATTCTACATGAATTTTGCCCAAGCCAATCCAAGACACAAGTCCAAGCCCAATCTTGCATAGCAGCCCATAGTAGTTATGTCTACATGTGTTTATGTGTTTCTCCAATTTCCCATGAACTTTAAGTTCTAGACAATTTAGTTATGTGCCTTATGTGTCTTTTAAGTTTTCTAGGTCAATGAGCATTAAGTTGATGCAGTAAGGAAATGGATTCTACGAATTTAACCAAGTCCAAGCCCCATCTTGCACAGCAGCACATAATGATTATGTTCTACAAGTGATAATGCATTTCTCTAAAATTTTTTTTTGCAGGGTCAAATAAGTTGGAGATGCTTTGATTACGAGCCTTATGTGCCTTTTAAGTTTTCTACATTGAAGTCAATAAGCATTAAATGTAATACCCAGAAACTTTAGGGACTGTTTTGCAAATATTTATTTATAATTAATTATTTTTTTACTGATTATCTTGAGGTAAGGATAGTGTGTGTGGTAGGGGACATGTGTCACTCATAGGAGACCCAAGAGAATTTGTGGTTAGGGTTGATGCATGTAGGGGGGGTGAGGTGTCCTTTTGATGGGACACATATGTGCTCATCAATTGTGATGGGACACATATGTGTCTATCTCTTTCTCTCTCTTTCCTTTGTTGCCTATAAAAGGGCACAGCAGCCCTGGAGACAGCACCAGAGCTGGAGGAGAAAAAAAAACAGAGAGAGAGAGAGAGAGACAAGGAGTCTTAAGAGAAATCTAAGGAGGAGAAGGGAACATCATAATTCCAAGATTAAGGTAGTGTCACTTTCCCTTTTTCTTTCTGTTTTGACTTTTATCTGTGGTGCTGCCTGTGTAATACTTCTTTCACTATTAAAATGGAAAGGAAGTAATTGTTGGATCATCTCCAAAAGGGGAAGTTGCTGGAAAGTTTTTACTATTCTGAAAATGATGTTTTCATGCTTTAGCCATTGTTTAAAGCTTTAAATCTTGGGTTTTGGGGCTTAAATCCTGCTGGAAGTTTTTAAAACTGTCTTTTCAAGAACTAGGCCCGGAATGACAAATCTGTCCAGTTGCTGTGTAGGCAAAACCGAACCCTTTTGTCACTGTTTTGACGATAAGGTGGCTGGAAAGCTTTTTCAACTCCAGAAATAGTGTTAACCTTGTTTTAAACCACCAGAATCTGAAAAAGAGGAGTTTCCAGCACTGCTGTGTTTACTTTTCTCAAAATCAACTGTTTTAAAGTACGAATCTCACAGGAATTTTGCTAACCTATTTGTTGTATGGGGCAAAAACAGCCCTAAACCAATAAAAGTTAAGCTGCAGGAATGCAGTGGCAGTATTAAGCCGTTGCTGTTTTGCTACAAACCAGTCATCTTGTCCTAGTATTGGACTAAAACAGCCCTGATGATAAACCTTAAGATAGGAAAGCACAGCAGCAGCCCCAAGCCTTTGCTGTTTTATAAAGCAGAGCCGTTTTGTCCTGTTTGCGGCAAAATAGCCCGAGAAACTGTGGATTCAAGCTAAGATTTTTAACTCAATGACTCAAAGTTGCTGTTTTCAATACATCCTTGATTTTCTACAAAGAGTTGTTTATTTTTTTAAGAAAATAAAACACCTAAAGACCAATTTTTGGTACTTTTAAGCTGGAGATGTTCAACATATTTTCCTTTCCTAATGTTATTGTTGTCTCCTTGGTGGTTAATCTCTCCATGAGTTGTACCTGTTGGCTCTACTTGTTTCTATCATCGTAAGTACATTTGTTTATTGTTTGATCCTTTAAAATCATGGTGGAGTTGTTGTTGTGTGTGCCAACTACCAAGATGAACGACCGCTTATGCGGAAACTGTTGAGGCCCGTGCTTGGCGAAAGAAGCACATTTATGCCTGAGGAGGCCGTCTGTGGATTCACTAGACATTATAAGGGGGGACTGTGGCTCAGGTCCTAAGAAGTGAGCGGAACAATTTCTAGTCGTTCGAATTTTCGATAATGCCACTTGGCTCAGTAGTTGGGTTTGTATTGATTTATTGAGACTGTTATCGTAATTATTGGGTTGTTATATCTCTTGTTCGGATATGACCTGGTAGGATTTGCTTGTCTGACCTACTGAGTGTTTCTTTATCACTCACTCCTTGGGCGTTTGGTCCCTACCAGGAATAATCTCTGAGGGGGAACCCGGTGCGAGTGCTTAGCCTAAAGACAAAAGCGAGGCTTACGCTTAAACGAGTCAAACGCCTAGCAACTCTGTTAAGCTTTGGGTGGTCGTCCACGGAGGAGGCGTGTGTTGTAATATAGTGTGTTTGTGGTTTCACCGACCCTACGATCCTGTGAAAGGGTACGAGTGGACTTTGTAATGACAATCAAATCTTAAAAGTAGGATGTCTGACTCAACTTATTATTAATCTCGAAAGGTAGTCTTGTAGTTATTGACCCCCGTTGTTTCCCTCAATCATCGGAGAGATGGGGTGTCACATTAAATGCTTTACTTTCTTTGTTTTTATTTCTAGTTTTGAGAATTCCTCTAGTCTCTGATTATTGCAACCTGAGACCTTTAATCACCTTTTTGTGTATGCTATTCAAATTAGTGGGTTGCTCCCTTTCAAGCAATTCAGCAAAATCTATAATACTCAGTAATTGAGATATAACTTGTGAGAAGCAACGACTGTGAGACTCAACAAGTGACCAAGGTGGGATGCCTTCAGTAGGGCCTAGGTGAGACTCCTATGGCTGGACAGCTAGTGGGACTCTAGCTTGTGCAACCAAGTTCCTAGTAGGCTGGGCAGAACAGAGTCTGCAACACGCATGCCAGGGGTGGTACCCCTCTATACAAGTTTGTGGACCTACAACCACTTCTCATGATTGCACCAGAATCATCTCCTCACAGTTTGATCTAGATTTGGAGCTTATTAGACATCTTCTACAAACAACTGGATTTCGCTCCACCCACTAGTATTCCTTCTACTCACCAAGTTGGTGCCCTTTGTTAGTCCCAATATAAGCACTGAGAGAGGGGGGGTGAATCAGTGCACTTTAACAATTCGTATGTCTTTTCAAAATTTACTTGTTACGGCAAGTATAAAACAAGTAAACAAGACAACCAATCGCAAACACAATATTTACGTGGTTCAGCTACACAATGTGTGCAACCTACGTCCACGGCTGGTTCGGGTTCACTACCGTCACCAACGAATTCACTAAAATTGTATAAGCTCTTCACTAGAGCGATACAATGGTCTCACTGACCAATAAAAAATGTTGTCGTCCCTTCACTAGGGTTGACAAACTTACAATGCTTTAACAATAATAAATTCAGAATTATGAGAGCAACTCACGAAACCAAACGCTTTGTCGTCGCACGAAGAGCGCAAAGTACTCGAAGAAGCTCCGGAATACGCACCAAGACTGCCACCTTCTCCAGCCACGGAAACACTACACAGGTCACCGGAAATGTATCTTGGGAACTCTACACACAATTCTCACAAGTGTTTCCCAAGCTCACACAAACTCAACCCTTTGAAATCCTAAGAGTGCTCAAGAACAAACAAGGCACTCTTCAACCGCCTTAGGAGAATTTCTCTCAATTCTCTCACTCAAATGCTCAAGGAAGGTGTGATTTTCGTCCAAGGGAGAGGCCCTCCTTATATAGCCCTCCAAAGTCTCCAAGACATGGCATAGTGGTTGAATTGATTCCTCCACCAAACATGCTCCATGTATTGAGGTTGGGAGGCTCATTATGATGTCTCCACTAGCCAAAAGAAGGCATCTAACATAGATGTCCTTGGATGCTCCAACAACATACCACAAATTAAGACATTTTGTCACCAATGGTGGACCAAATAGTAGAATGGTATCTTCCCACGAATTTGACTTGGTCCAAGTGTGGTTGGGCTCCTCCAAGTGTCATTGGGCTTGATTAGTTGTTGCACTTGTGTGCCAAGCCCATTAGTTGGCCCAAATCCTTCACATTGCACAATTAGGCCCAAAGTGATGTCCCCAAATGCCCACCACGAATTTCATAAGCCCATTGCTTATTTTGGGGCTCATTGTAGCCCATTAGGTCCATATTAACTTCATTGAAGCCCACAAACCTCAAAGTAGCTGTTGTAAGCCCAAAACGGTGTATATGGTCCAATTGCGCAAAACCGAGCACTAATATGACGTCCTGAGCAAAACGAATTTTCGTTGCGCCGTTTGTGTCCATACCACTCTATTATGGTATATTATGGCTGCTGGTGTCTCCCCATGATAATCGGATCACCCGGAGTGCCTCAAATCAATAACCGTTCCAAACTAGGTTAAAACAAGCTTAGAATCGCTTGTTTGAGACCTATATAGCCAAAACGATTTTTGCGGTGCCGTAAGCATCCGTAACACTCTACCATGATATAATATGGTTGCTGGTGTCTTCCCATGGTTATCGGATCGCCCGAAGATGCTCAACTCATCAATAGCTTCAAAATGCGCTCAAACAAGCTTAGAATCACTTGTTTATGCCGTATATGGATATTTCACTCCATCACCGCTTCTTCTTCATTTGCATGCTTTTCCGACATTATGAAGTCATATATAGACAATAGGCATGATGTTCCAGTGATGCGGACACCCATTTAGGTTTGCCAACAATGACAACACCATAACATTCTAATGGGAACAACAATCTCCCCCTTTGGAATTGTTGGCAACCTACATGCATTTTGGGATATCTTTGGGGTCCTCTTTGAATTAAAACTCCCCCTTGAGTGATGCTCACCTCTTCAGGCAATGAACTCCCCTTTTAGCCGTTGCGCAATAAATACCGCTACTCCCCCTGCATGTATGCACTCTTCAATGCTCTTCTTGTATCACCTCCCAAAATCAGCAACTTCTCCCCCTTTGACAACCATTTCAAAGGAAGGTAAGAGCAATGAATCATTGTGCGAAACCATCCCCTTCTAGCTGGATGGAATGGGTTGAACTCCGAGGCTCAATCGGTGCTTCTCGAATGTTGTTGTTGGCAATGGTTTTGTGAAGATGTCAGCAACTTGCTCTTCCGTGGGCACGTACTCCATAAGAATCACTCCTTCTTCAACCTTCTCTTTAAGAAAGTGATAACGAATATCGATGTGCTTCGATCTTGAGTGTTGAACAGGATTTTTGCCCAAGCTGATAGCACTTTGGTTATCACACAGAATAGAGATAGGCAACCGTACCTCATCAACCATGTCAAGCAATTGTCGGCGCATCCATATGACTTGCGTGCATGCTGATGTTGCTGGCACATATTCCGCTTCTGCTGTGCTCAATGATACGCTGTCTTGTTTCTTGCTGAACCAAGAAACACACTTCTTTCCGAGAAAGAATGCACCACCCGAGGTGGATCGTCGATCATCGGTGCAGCCAGCCCAATCAGCATCACTATACCCAATCAATCTGATACCATCATTTTTAGTATACCATAGCCCAAAATCCGACGTACCTCGAATGTATCGAAGGATTCGTTTCACGGCTACCAGGTGCGATTCTTTGGGATTACTTTGATATCTCGCTGCTTGACACACGGAATGTAGAATGTCGGGTCGAGTAGCCGTCAAATATAGAAGACTCCCAATCATGCTTCTATACTCCTTTTGATCAACGCCTTTTCCATCTTCATCCTTGCTCAATTTACATGCAGTAGGCATAGGAGTACTCACCGGTTTACACTCCGTCATGCCGAACTTCTTCAGTAGTTCATTGACGTATTTGACTTGTGAGATTACAAGTCCATCATTCCGTTGAAAGACTTGTAAACCGAGAAAGTAGGAGAGTTCACCAATCATAGATATCTCGAACTCATTCTTCATCTTCAAGGCAAAGTCATGGCATAACTTTACCTTATCTCCTCCGAATATGATATCGTCGACGTAGACGACAATGACCAATTGGCCTTCGTCACTGTTCAGTACGTACAGGTTGCTATCGACACTTCCCTTCTTGAACTTTAGTTTGCGAAGATATGTGTCGAGTCTTGAGTACCACGCTCGAGGTGTTTGCTTGAGGCCATACAACGCCTTATTTAATTTGCATACTTTGTTCTCGTCATCGCCTAGAACAAAGCCGTCGGGTTGTTCAATGTACACCTCTTCCTTCAAGTCTCCATTCAAGAATGCCGATTTGACATCCATTTGGAACACGGTGTATCCTCTTTGTGCGGCCACAGCAAGGAATAACCGAATTGCCTCAAGTCTTGCCACAGGTGCAAAGGTCTCATCAACATCTATTCCATTAATTTGAGAATAGCCTTTGCATACTAACCTTGCCTTGTTGCGAACAACTTTGCCGTCCTCGTTCAACTTGTTCCGGAAGACCCATTTAGTTCCGATGATGTTCTTCCCGGCTGGTCTAGGCACTAGTTCCCACGTGCAGTTCTTCTCGATTTGATCCAGCTCTTCATTCATAGCCTTTGCCCAATGCTCGTCCTCTTGAGCTTCAATCACGTTTTTGGGCTCGACTTGTGAGATTAGGGATGTTGCTCTTATATTCTTTGCCTTCCGTCGTGTCTGAATTGGTGCATCAACATCTCCAATAATGTGGAAGTCTCCCATTTCGCATCTCCTCGAGTTCTCGACTTGTTCTTTAGTCCAATTCTCTTTGGACTTCTTGGCATTTCTAACATTGGGTACTTGAGTGATGTTGTCACTCTCATCCCCCGAATCATCAGCAATCTCCAATTCTTCCGTGCTTTCTTCGTCACGTGATTTATTTATAGTGTCATCCCCTTTTGATGGAATATCTAAAGGAGTAACGTACCTCTCATTTGCCGAATCGGGGTCACTCTCCACAACTTTGACATCAAAGCTTTCTACCGTCCGTTTAAGCCGTTGATTGTAGCATAGATATGCCTTGCTTCTTTGTGAGTAGCCGAGAAAGATTCCCTCGTCAGCTCTTTCCTCGAACTTCCCGAGCGACTCATCCTTGTTTTTGATGAAACAAAGACTCCCGAATACTCTAAAGTATTTGACGGTAGGCTTTCTTCCATTCCACATCTCATATGGAGTCTTGCTAGACTTAGGCCGCAACAACGTTCGATTTTGTAAATACACTGCTGCTTCGGTAGCTTCTTTCCAGAACTTCACCGGAACACCGCTCTCGATTAGCATCGTCCTCGCCATCTCAATAACGGATCTATTTTTCCTTTCGACAACACCATTTTGTTGAGGTGTTCTCACACTCGATCGCTGATGCATGATGCCATGGTTTGCCAGATATGATTCGAATTCGTTGGATGTGAATTCGCTACCATGATCGGACCTTAATGCTTTGATTTTCTTGCCGAACTGTTTCTCCACCCGTTTCTTGTAGCTTTTGAAGCCTTTAAACGCTTCATTCTTATGATGGAGATATATAATGCACGTCATGCGGCTATAATCATCTATCAGCAACATGAAATATAATTCGCCATTTGTACCTTTGTTTCGCATAGGTCCACACAAGTCCGTGTGTACCAGGCTCAGCAAGCTGGACGAATTATGCTCTTTCACTCGATGAGGGAATTGTGCCATCTTCCCCTTTTGACATGCTTCGCACACGGTTTCTCTGTCCCGTCTCATTTCTGGAAGATCATTGACCGCCTTTTGTGTGGACAATTCTCTCATGCTCTTTTGATTTATGTGCCCCAGTCGTCGATGCCATAGTTGATTTTGATCTTCCACGCCGATCAAACAAGCATCGTCTTTGTCTCCTAGTTGATACAAGTTGCTTCCGTTCTTGAGCCCTTTGCCACCACGATTGTGCTTCCGGCCTTCTTCACTGTGCAGCCTTTACTTGTGAATACCACTTCATGACCCGATTCACATAGTTGGCTAACACTTAATACATTATATTTGAGACCTTCGACAAGTAGCACCTCCTTAGATGTAAACTTTGCCCCATCGATTTTGGCAACCCCTTTTCCTTTAATTTTCAAAGAGTCATCATTGCCAAATTTTACCTTTCCACTTGCCGCATCAGTGGCACTTTGGAGTAGCTTCGCATCACCCGTCATATGTCGGCTGCATCCGCTATCGAGGATCCAACGTGAACTCTTTGTAGTTGCCTTGAGTGCAACTTCCACCACGTTCGCTTCTTCACATCGTTCCACCGCGATGGCCTTCTTTTTGAACTTCTTGGCTGGTTTTGGCATCTTTTGCATACTTTGTTGTACTTGACTATTCATTCCATTTTTGTAAGGACTTGGAATGAATGTCATGCAATTTCGAGCGTAATGCCCCATGTAGTTGCATCTATGGCAAACAACTCTCTCCTTTTGTTCAAATACCTGAAACTGGTTGTACAGCTTCAAAGGAGGTGTTATGCGTTGTCCATAACCATTCTTCAAGGGCCGAACAGAATGTGCATCATGTTGATGAGGCCTTGCTATCATCCTTCTCCGGCAATTCCTCGCCATATGCCCATAGATGCCGCAGGAGTAGCAAGATCCTCTAAATGCCGCCGCATGAATGGTTTTCCGCTTGAGCTTCGGCTGCTGCAACTCGTCAGGTTCGGTGCCGCAGATATCGAATTTGGGAAGCGTCGTAGGAATCTTTCTTCGAACCTCCGGCTCCTTTGCAATCTTCTCCTTTACAAAGGTAGTAGTCTTTGAGGTTTTGGAGTTATTTTCCTCAAAGCCAACCCCTTGTCTTCCAAGCGAGTGAGGTCTTTGCAATGCAAGACACTCATTGAGCTTTCGTGTGGCCTCGTTCTGATCATTCCGCACGGCAGTACTAGAGCTCGAACCATCATTGAGAGCAAAAGAAGAGTTAACTTTGAATGCCTTCATTTGTTCGCTAACCTTTTGCTTGACGGTGCAGAGCTCTCCTTCAAGTTTGTCGATGTAGGCAGCCTTTCCGTTTAGCTCGATTGTAAGATCATTGCAAATCTTTGCGTGTTCTTCACATTGGATTTTTAGCCTTCCCACTTCGTTGACTAGCTCTTCTTTATCACGCTTCAATGCTTTCTTTTCTTTTTCGAGCTGAGAAACAACGACAATACATCTTTCAATCTCACCTTGCATGTCGACCTCAGCATCCTCATCTTCCGCCGCAGAATCTTCTTGCGTCTCGGAGGCCATGAATGCGATGTGCTCTTCATCTTCGGATTCAGTCGTCGGATTCGCCTTCGCTGGATGAATTGGAGCCTTCTAGGATTTTGCTAAGAAGATTCTTCAATGCTTTGACATTTTTCGAAGAATAGCCTTTCTTTTTATACCTCTGGAACTTCTTCTTCTTGTGGTTGTCTTCTTTCTCATCGTCGCTTCCATCTTTAATATTTTCTGGACAATCCAGAGCATAGTGGCCAATTTTACCACACTTGAAGCATTTGAAAGGAAGTTTACCTTTGTATTTTCCAGTCCCCTTCTTGAAATTTCTTGAGATGTACGCCTTTATATCGCCTTCTTCATCGGGTGTGCGAATTTGGGATGAGCTAGAATCTCCTCGTTCATTTGCGTTGCTCAAGGCTTTGAACGCAACCTCCTTAGTCGATGTAGAATTGCTCGTTGTTCTAGCCGCTGCACGTCTCATCTCATACGCAATTAGTACGCTTTGCAGCGTGTCGAGAGAGAGTGTGTTTAAGTCTCTTTCTTCCAAAGATGAAACCTTCGCATCATATGACTCGGGTAAAGATCTTAGGATCTTCTTTACCACAGTAGCATCGGTCATATCTTCCCCATATCCACGGATGCAATTAACGATCTCTATAACCCTATTGAAATAAGGTTCAATAAGTTCTTCGTTATTCATCCTTAGTTGCTCGAACTTACTTCGGTAAATTTGCAGCTTCGCTTCTTTGACCTTGCTGTCACCTTCGTAGATGTTCTCGAGTTTGTTCCACATCTCCTTCGCCGTCTTGCAATTTTTCACTTTTGAGAACTCAACTTCATTAAGGGCAGACAGAATTGCATTTGAAGCTCTTGCATCGGTTTCAAACGCCCTCTTGTCAGCATCCGTCCAAGCCGCACCACTAGCCGGGGGAGTGTAGCCAGCATTGAGAACAATGTCGTAGATTTCAATGCTTAGAGCGCCCAAGTGCTTTGTCATTCGACTTTTCCAACTTGAGTAGTTGGAGCCATCAAACAAAGGAACACCCATCTTGCCGACGCCGGAGTAGTTCATGTCTTGCCTTGCTGTTGTGAGCTAATGATCTAACAGGTTGTTAAACCCTTCAATGTCAACTTAGCTCTGATACCAATTGTTAGTCCCAATATAAGCACTGAGAGGGGGGGTGAATCAGTGCACTTTAACAATTCGTATGTCTTTTCAAAATTTACTTGTTACGGCTAGTATAAAACAAGTAAACAAGACAACCAATCGCAAACATAATATTTACGTGGTTCAGCTACACAATGTGTGCAACTTACGTCCACGGCTGGTTCGGGTTCACTACCGTCACTAACGAATTCACTAAAATTGTATAAGCCCTTCACTAGAGCGATACAATGGTCTCACTGACCAATAAAAATGTTGTCGTCCCTTCACTAGGGTTGACAAACTTACAATGCTTCAACAATAATAAATTCAGAATTATGAGAGCAACTCACGAAACCAAACGCTTTAGTCGTCGCACGAAGAGCGCAAAGTACTCGAAAGAAGCTCCGGAATACGCACCAAGGCTGCCACCTTCTCCAGCCACGGAAACACTACACGGGTCACCGGAAATGTATCTTGGGAACTCTACACACAATTCTCACAAGTGTTTCCCAAGCTCACACAAACTCAACCCTTTGAAACCCTAAGAGTGCTCAAGAACAAACAAGGCACTCTTCAACCACCTTAGGAGAATTTCTCTCAATTCTCTCACTCAAATGCTCTCTCAATGCTCAAGGAAGGTGTGATTTTCGTCCAAGGGAGAGGCCCTCCTTATATAGCCCTCCAAAGTCTCCAAGACATGGCATAGTGGTTGAATTGATTCCTCCACCAAACATGCTCCATGTATTGGGGGTGGGAGGCTCATTATGATGTCTCCACTAGCCAAAAGAAGGCATCTAACATAGATGTCCTTGGATGCTCCAACAACATACCACAAATTAAGGCATTTTGTCACCAATGGTGGACCAAATAGTGGAATGGCATCTTCCCACGAATTTGACTTGGTCCAAGTGTGGTTGGGCTCCTCCAAGTGTCATTGGGCTTGATTAGTTGTTGCACTTGTGTGCCAAGCCCATTAGTTGGCCCAAATCCTTCACATTGCACAATTAGGCCCAAAGTGATGTCCCCAAATGCCCACTACGAATTTCATAAGCCCATTGCTTATTTTAGGCTCATTGTAGCCCATTAGGACCATATTAACTTCATTGAAGCCCACAAACCTCAAAGTAGCTGTTGTAAGCCCAAAACGGTGTATATGGTCCAATTACGCAAAACCGAGCACTAATATGACGTCCTGAGCAAAACGAATTTTCGTTGCGCCGTTTGTGTCCATACCACTCTATTATGGTATATTATGGCTACTGGTGTCTCCCCATGATAATCGGATCACCCGGAGTGCCTCAAATCAATAACCGTTCCAAACTAGGTTAAAACAAGCTTAGAATCGCTTGTTTGAGACCTATATAGCCAAAACGATTTTTGCGGTGCCGTAAGCATCCGTAACACTCTACCATGATATAATATGGTTGCTGGTGTCTTCCCATGGTTATCGGATCGCCCGAAGATGCTCAACTCATCAATAGCTCCAAAATGCGCTCAAACAAGCTTAGAATCACTTGTTTATGCCGTATATGGATATTTCACTCCATCACCGCTTCTTCTTCATTTGCATGCTTTTCCGACATTATGAAGTCATATATAGACAATAGGCATGATGTTCCAGTGATGCGGACACCCATTTAGGTTTGCCAACAATGACAACACCATAACATTCCAATGGGAACAACACCCTTCCTACTCTATTGAACATGGATCATTCTTTCAAGGGCTAAAAACAAGCATCTTCATCCTAGATATTAGATTGAAGCTTTGTCGCAAATAGCTTGTAGCAATATACGAGTTAGCACCATTAGCCGTTCACACATTTATTGTATGGTAAAGGATTTGTGTCTTGGAACTTCCATATTTATTGCAACCCTATGAAGAGAGAGAACTGAACTACAATGTCGATTAGGAAGTTTGATTTTTTTTCCCCACGTCTCAGTAGTGACATTAGATGGAGTCTAGACAACCTTGGCTAATTCACTGGCAACTCTTCATTCATTTGGCCGCCCTCAATATCTCTTAATTCCATGGTATCAAATAGCAGTTACTCTATGTAAAGGGGCCACTGCTATAAACAGTTATAGCAGGCCACAGTGAGAGAAAAAAAAAAAAGAAAAAAAGAAGAGAAGTAGTGGCTGCTACAAACTCACTCCAGCTACACAACTCCTCTTTTCCTTTTTTCCTTTTTTTTTTTCCGGCAAATACTCCTCTCTTCCTTTTTGATCCCCACTTACTCAAACTACTCTTTAAGTTAGGAATTGATTATAATTTTATTTGTTTCCAATTATTTGACACACTTTTAGCCAGAAATTAGTTATAATTTTATTTGTTTTCAATTATTTCACTCACTTTATGCTAAAAATTGGTTGTAATTTTATTTGTTTAAATTTATGAGTACAATGTTTGTTTATCATATTATTTATGCAAATCTTTATTGTTCTAGTGTAGAAATTGAGAGACATATAGGTCTTCCTATTAACGAGGCATTCAAATTAATATAAAATTTAATTATCCTGTTGAACAATGCTTGTGATATGAATGATGGGGCTCAAAGTAGTCTAAAAATTCTATACAACATACCTATGAACTTAAAAATGCAAAAGAAAGAAAGGAAAAAAAAAAAAAAAGCAAGTTGTACCATGCACCTAAAACTCACGGCTGCTACAGCTGCCTCCTGTTACGCTACACCGACGATCGTTATGCTACAGTGGTCGCAACCGCTATTTAAAAACCTTGCTGAATCCCCTCCCCACAAAAGCGAACATGGAAAATAAAAATCCTAAATAAAATCAAGTCTCTAAACACAGAGGTGCAGAATAGGCATTAGGGTCAATACCAATGACCATTTACAAGTAAGGACTCACAAAGCTCTCCCAACTAACATGTGTAGTGTCTACAAAAAATGCAGACACAAACAACCACCTATTTTGAAATGCCTTTTCTACTCAGGCACTTGGATTGTTGTCAGATCTCACTCTACATAAAATTGATGGATTCATGTACTGATACAGTATTTACCATTCTTTGGTGCATTGGAAGGGAAAGAAAATTGTGTAATCTCCGCCCCAAATGTGCAATCAGATTGCCTGTTTGCCCCCAATTTGGCTCGTCACCTGGAACTTGTTTCAATGGGCCACTCCAGGTGATGTTTTGAGGGATTAGTAAGCTTTATAGGTGCACTTTTCGACTTTGGTACCTTCAATTTATCTCCTTTTTTCTTAATAAATTATATTCTTTAACAATTAAAAAAATCAGCAAATTTGTAGGAAAACAAAAAGCTACCCAGAACAAACTAAAATTACTACTAGGCGGAATTATTAGACTAGTGCACAAAGAGTGAAGCTGTTTAGGATTGCAGTCGCTGCAATAGCGAAGTTTAATGCATGAAGTTCGTGCGCCTGCACAAGGCAAATTGATTTTCGGTTTAACATGCTTATAGGGACTAGCTACATCATAAAGAGACATGAACTCTTCGCTCGAAGCCAAAAAAAAAAAAAAAAGGGAAAAAACTACTGCAGACAGTTTCAGGAAAAAATGAAAATGAAAAAGAGAAGAGCTTAAAAAGAACTGCCGGCAATCAAAGACTTCTCTAGGCTGACTAACCTTGTATGACTGAATGATACCATATAAGCTGTGAGGCTCAGTGATGTATAACTACAGAAGGAAGTATTTCAATATGTTGTGTTACGTTAAACAAAAATGACGAAAATATCAAATTGGACAGAGAAGGTAGAATACATGAGCAACATCTAAAAGATCACCTTTATCTAAACATGAATAATTAAAAACTACTAAGAAACTTGAATTATCATTCTAAAAATTAAGTGCACATAATTTACCCAGTATATTTAACATTTAACTTACTGTTTCAAGATGAGAAAGATCAGGGGTTCCTAGCGAGAGGCTGTTAAAATGCTCCTCACACTAATGTGCTCCACATACAACACATTGGTGAAATATGAACCACAACTTTTTTTGTATGCATCCCTGGTAAGACAAACAAAATGTTATTTGAGTTAGAAGTAACGATGAAACAAACAAAAAAAATGTGACAAAGGCAACAAAATGATTTGGTACTCACAATAGCCAACTTACCAACAAGAAGACAGTTAATGGAAAGTGAGCAGACCTTGCCATGAAACATCTTGTCAGAAAAGACAGGGGTGTGAAAATGCCATACAATAGGGAAAGGAAAAAAAAAAGAAACAAATGCAAGATTTTGCAAATGATCTTTCTGTGCATGTGCGCCTGCGGGCGAGGATGAATGCACAACAAAGGAAAAATTAGATAAGAAAAAGTAAAGCTGATCAGGGGACAAAGACAATTGTATCACAGTAATATGATCTCCCAAAGAAATAAGCACCCCCCTTCAACAATCAAGATGTGAAGAAGCCTTTAACAATAATCGACGCCCTAAGAAAATCATATGGTCCAATTTAAAACCATGAAACCCTTAGAACAGGGGAAAGACTGGACCTCCACAGTTCTAAACTATATATTCTCATTTTGTTTTTCTTTTTGATAATATAGCATACATGATAGAAAAGGAAGGGAAAACCAAACTTTTAACAAGCAGTATTCAAATGAATGTGCAACAAGAAAATCATACCTTGTCTCATGAAGATATAGAAATCGATCTTCTACTAGCTCCAACAGTAGAATCTTCATTCTTTGATGAGGAAGAATGAGATTTCAAGCTATAGCTGATGCAGTCAAGAAATGAATTCTAAATTAATTTCATCCAACCCCAAGCCCAAATCTCACACAGTAGCCCATAGTAATTATGTTTACATGTCGTTATGTGTTTCTTTAAATTTTCTTGGAGTCAAATAAGTTCAAGATGCTTTTGTTATGAGCCTTATGTGTCTTTTAAGTTTACTAGGTCAATAAGCATTAAATTGATGCAGTAAGGAAATGTATTCCACATAACATTGGCCCAAACCCAATCTTGCACAGCAGCACATAATGATTACATTTTACAAGTGATTATGAGTTTGGGCTATTGCAATTTGAGGCCTTTACCCTCCTTTTTGTGCTATATAAATTAGTGGGCTGCTATTATTTAAGCAACCTAGAAAAGATTTATAATATAACTATTGAGAAGCAATGGCTGTGAGACTCGACAAGTGACCACGGTGGGATGCCTTTAGTTGGGCCTAGGTGAGACTCCTACAGTGGACAGCTAGTGGAATTCTAGCTTGTGTGACAAGTCTCTAGTAGGCTGAGCGAAACATAGCCTGTAACACAAGGTACCCCTAACTATTTCTCATGATTACTCTAGAATCTTCTCCTCACATTTTTGATGTAGAGTTGGAGCTTGTTAGACATCTTCTACAACTGGATTCCGCTTCACGCACTGCCCAAACTAGTATTCCATCCACCACCAAGTTGGTAGCTTTCCTACTCTATTCAACATGAATCATTCATTTAGGGGCTAAAACAAAGCACCTTTGTCCTAGTTATAGCGGTAGTAAAGAAGCTTTGTAACAAACAACTTGTAGCGATATGCGAGTCAGCACCATTAGTTTTTCACATATTTATCGCAAGGGAAAGGACTTGGTGTCTTGGAACTTCCATATTTATTGCAACCTTATGGAGAGAACTGAACTTCGATGTCTATTGCATGTCTACCACACTTCGAAGCGGCAGTGACATTAGATGGAGTTTAGAAAACCTTGACTAATTCGCTGCCAACCCTTTACTCATTTGGCCACCCTCATTATCTCTTAATCCCTCCCCACAAAGCAAACATGGAAAACTAAAAAATCCTAAACAAAATCAAAGTCTCTGATCACAATAGTGCAAAATAGGCATAGACTCACAAAAAAAATAACAACCTGCAACAAGAAGTAGGTAAATAGTCACATTGCCAAGACGCATAGCCTGCAATGTCGGCCTCATTCTTCTCTTTTTGAAACATTTCCCCCATCAATAATTTCTTATGCAACGCTTGAAGACTGCAAAACAACTTCAGAGATTCACTGAACTGTACATTTTAAAATCTAAAATTTCAGAATTTTCTCACTCTCTCCCATTCTTACAAAATTCAGCATATTCAGAACCTCAAATATTTCATCAAACTTATAAACTACAGAGAATATATATAATCAAGCAATTTATAATCCAGTAACAGTGTAAAGAAAAATAGACGAGAAAACACCTCCACAAAAGCAATCTTGGTGGCAGGTTGCAAGATCTCTTCACAAATTGCAACGTACACATAATAGGAAAGAAGAGTATAAATAAGGTACAAACTTGAAAAAACAGCAATAAATATTTTTACGAACATTCAAGCCAATAACCTTCAAAAAGTGAGCTCTTGAAAGTACACTTGGCATAATTCCTCATGAAACTTTCGTACTTGATCAAATATTCCAAGCTCAAGGAAGGGCTTCAATTCCTAATAGAGCATAAGCACACAAATTAAAGTGAATAAACCCAAACAGAACAATAAAAGGGTGGATCTAAAGAGAGCAAATTACTCTACGCGTGGTGTGAATATTATAAATTAGTATAATATAAGATGGCAAAACAGTTTATAACTAACACATATACTGTAATCAGAAGGCCCTCCTACAAACATACTCTGATGAAATCATAAAAGGGTGGATCAGAATCTAATTAAGTCATAAAGAGGTGGATCATAATCCCTGGTTAACTAGTGAAGCAAGGATACAACTTGAGATGATCGAGCTTTAGAAAGTTCACCATGAGTTTCTAATGGGATGCAACAGGCAACCAACTTTGATACCAAAAACTACATAAAAGCAATGGATAATATGAGGTACTTAGAAATTTAGTAATATTTTACTATGGGAATTCTAAGATGACCGGAAGTTGTTCACCTAACACAATGATAACTTCCTCAGAAGGGCTACTTTTAGTGCAACAAATGCTCTTCAAAATCATCAAGCAAACACTGAACTTATTTAGACCAAACAAAAATGCTTTGGCCATTATCGATAACCAAGCTCTAGAGAACGGTTTTGGCACAAGTGCACACACACACACGCATTAAGCATGAAAAAAAAAATTGAAAGCTCAAATAACATGGTCTAGGGTGGAAAATATCAAGTCACCGACTTGGAAGTGCTAGAAATCGCTACGCTATGCCCAAGAATATCAACATGTACCTAATTCCAGCCGGTTGATGGCATTTATGCCTATGATGAACAGGTGCCACAACTTTGTAGTGCAACTCCACAATAAACTACAAAACCATAAACGGCATTACATTCAAAAAAGAAAAAAAAGTCCATGGGAAATTCAAGTAAAAATTATGAGTAAATAGGAGAATAATAAGTCACACTGCCAAGAAGCTTATGCAATTTCATAGTCACACTGCCAAGAAGTATCGCCAGCAATGTTTGCCTCATTCTGCTCTTTTTGAAAAATTTCCCCCATCAACAGTAATGCAAAGTTTGAAGACTGCAAAATAACTTCAAAGATTCATTGGACTATACATTTTAGAATCTAAAATTTCAGGATTTTCTCACTCTCTACCATTCTAACAACATTCAGGCCAAAGGTGAAAAGAAATACAAAAAAGAGAAAACACCTCCACAAAAGCAATCTCGGTGGCAGGTTGCAAGATCTCTTCGCAAACTACAATGTACACATGATAGAAAATAAGACTATGAATAATGGTGGATCTATCAAGGGCAAATTACACTAACATGCATGGTATGAATAATATAAATTAAGATCACATAAGATGGCAAAGTAGTTTATAACTAACACATATTCTATAATCAAAAGGCCCTCCTGTAAACATAATCTGACGGAGTCATAAAGAGGTGGATCAGAATCCCCGGTTAACTGGTGAAGCAAGGATGCTGCTTGAGATAATCGAACTTGAGAAAGTTCTCCATGAGTTTCCAATGGGATGCAACAAGAAGCCAACTTTGATACCAAAAGCTACATAAGAGCAACAAATATGTGAGGCACCTAGAAATTTAGTAACATTTCATAATGGGCATTTTAAGACGACCGGAAGTTGTTCACCTAGCACACTGATAATTTCCTCGGAAGGGCTACTTTTAGAAGTTTTGAGCAACGTGAAAATTATACGACAACATTGGTCCTGTAGAGCACGATTGCCAATAAATTGGCCTGAGTTGAAAAGACAACTAGAAACTCAAAAACAATAGGCTATCCATCATGTTAAAGTCATACTAAACATATAATGTTTTGCTTTGTAATACTAGTGACGATGCATGAGGGGTGCCCTTCCTAGAACCAACATTAATAGACAAACGCAAATGAGGCTAGACACCAAAGGGGGAAAAAAAAAAAAACATCCCTCCAACAGTTCCAAGCATTTACAAATTGTAGCAAACAAATATAACCCCTACACACATCGAGGAGCACCCACAGGGAAAAAGGCTTGAGAATAGCCCCTTAAAGGAATGCCAATCAACCGATAAAAGAATTATAAAAGCTACAAAATCATTCGATACCTATGTAATAGTACTGTTCACAAACCGCAGATAATTAGTAACACCCTCCACCCACATTAACCACTTCACTAGTCTCTTAAACGCATGATAACTTTCCTACTGAAACCATCATGAACCTAAAAAGAGAAGGGACAGGATTGCATGATTGTACAATCCTAAATCACTGTAGTGCAGGAAATGCTCTTCAAAAGCATCAAGTAAATATTGCACTTATTCAAACCAAACAAAAATGCTTTGACAATTACCGATAAACAAGCTCTAGAGAAATGCTTTGGCAAGCATGCACACACACATATGTATTAAGCATGAAAAAACCGAAAGCTCAAAGAACATGGTCCAGGGTGGAAAATATCAAGTCACTGACTTGGAAGTGCTAGAAATCGCTGTGCTATGCCCAAGAACATCAACATGTACCTCAATTCCAGCCAGTCAATGGCATTTATGCCTATGATGAACGGCTGCAGCAGCATGGTGGTGCAACTCCACAATAAACTACAAAACCACAAATGGAATTCCAAAAATAATAATAATAATAATATTATTATTATTATTATTATTATTATTATTATTAATCCATGGAAATTCTAATAAAAATTATAAATAAACCAAACAAAAATAAATTAAATTTAAAAATTATTATTAACATAAACTTTTTATATAAGTAACTACATTATCACCATGAATACTCTGTCAGGGCAGGAAAGATTAATCTGATCAATAAGACAAACACTAGTAGGACAATCCTAGCTGCATAATAAGGTAATTCAGCTTTAAGGAAAAAGTAGCTCAGAGAAGCACAACAAAAATTAAAGGGAGAAAAAGAAGGGGATCCACACCTAGAATTCATAAATGACTGTTTGGAGAGCAAGCACAATTGTACCCCTTGAAAATAAAGGAATGGCAGAGTCTAACAAACAAAAAGCCAGAAATAAAATCTTGCTGACAAAAGGCACCTGCAAAATATAGAAATGAGAGGTCAAATTTACAAATCCTCCCAGCATAATAAGGTTTATTTGTTCTGTTTTATAGATCAAGGAAGCTTACATAATTTATTTATTTATAAAAAAGCCAGGATACCTGCTGTGTGACACAGGAAAGCTGTTCTTCATATGCAGCCTTTCCCTTGCTCTCTTCTGCAAAGAGGCTGCAACTAGACCTTGTGATCTCCAAAGAGGCAAACTTGCAAATTGAGCCAAGGCTCATCCTCAAACTATTTTAGTGCAAAATCATAGTTTCCTCAATGAATCTACTCAGTGGTCTGATTAAAGAAAATTATGTACAGTATATACAGCTTTATTGCTTGATAACATTGTCAATTATAGAATGAATAGGGGTGAATCATATAAATTTAGATATTTACCAGAAATTTCTTTTAAGAATGATCGAATATCTTGCTGCAGTACCCAACCACAAAATTGTGACCACCAGTATCTACTATCTCACTTGTCTGCCAAAGGCAGTAATTATTCTTGAGAGCAAAAACTTAGACACGTTTGGTTTGAGACAAATTTATTAAGCGACTTCAAGTTCCAAGGAATGTGTATTACATCTGTTACAAAATTTTCCCTTATTAGACAAAACAGTCTTATTAAAAATCACTTAAGAATCCTATATTCAGTGTGAGCACTCTAGCACAAATTTCACTTTCCAAAGAGAATGGCATACTTCCATATTAGCAATAGAAAGTATTGAATTACAATCATAGAATCAGATAGCGGCCACTATGCTATGTAGCTATAGCAGTGCCGTTAGTGGTAGCAGTGGCCTCTGCCACCCCTACAAGCTGCTGTAGTGGCTGTGGAGGCCCTTTGATTGGGTATTGGAGCAACATTACCAATTGATAAATCTCTGACTTTAGCTATTTTTTAAATTAATTCAATCGTGAAATAAGGAAAAAAAAAAAAAAAAGTAGCCGGTATGGAAGCGTAGCAGCTGCTACACCCACTACAAGAAATTTTTCCAAAAAAAAATAAAAAATTCAACTTCTCTCACTTTTGTTTAAATTTATGTCTTGGTGAAGTGTCATCCACCGCAAAAAGCTATGTAATATGAAACTACAGGTACGAATTTTGTTTGTTCTTCCTAGTTTATCATGTTACTTATGCAAACTTGAATTGTTCTAGTGGTAGAAATTGTGAGATATCTAGGTTTCTTTATTAACAACGCATTTAAATTAATATAAAATCTAATTATCCTACTAAACAATGCCTCTCAAATGTAGGATGTGGCTCAAAGTAACCTAAAAATATATAATAGGATTATCAACTTAAAACAGAAAAAATGTGAGTTGCGTGTTACGCATCCAAAATTGCTTCCTGCTACATAACACCTGCTTCCCACTTAATGCTATGGCAGCTGCGACCACTATTTAAAACCACATTTACAATCCATTATAAAACACACCTGGGGAATATTGTTAAAAATAATTAGGCATACCTTATGTTCCTTTATTAGAATGTCTTTTTCACATTCTGATATTTCAGCAAGATGCAAAATTGTACACTGAAGCACTGCTAGTCCCTTTTCCCAACTAAACTTCTTGCTGCAGCAATGAAATCCCATGCAAATTGAAAATATAGGCGCAAACTAATTTTTAACCATCAATGCCAAAGGTTGACTAGAAACCTGAAAGTAAACTAGTGTATCAGGGCGCAAGGAACAACAAACAAAGGAGGGACCTCTATCAAACAACACATACCAAAGGAATGGGAAATTATAGTTAACGACCACCTACCATAGACACCCATTTCGGATTTGGAGTGTCTCCATGCAGAATCAGTGCTAGAAGAAGCATGAGCAACGACATTGCATGAAAGTACCAGGTCCCACATTCAAAACAAAAAGATCCTTTACATCCAAAGTTACTGAATTCTCATAAGAGAGGAATATATAAACCGAACCTTACAATATGACAATATTTGGTCTAGGAAAAAAATTAAGGAAATTTTATGGATAATCCTACGCCAGACTTACCCAGATTTAATATTATTAGTTTCAAGAAGATATCATTTTAACAACATCTGCTTTATTAAAAACATGAATAAAATTATAATCAAAGGTCATAATCACAAAGACATTAGTTTTGGTAGACATGAGAACAAAAAATAGAAAAGCACAATTGCATATTTAGTTGAACACTGACAATATAAAACACATCACCGTGTAACATATGCAATAAAGGAACAGGACTTGGTCAAGTAATTCTCACTTTCGTTAGTAAAGACTACAGTAATTAAGGTCAAGTGAAGCTCCCCAGTACTTGGACACATGTGGATTTGAATTTTCAAGGTTCATTTGACATCATAGGAGAAAATGGAAAAACAAGTTGAGGGACAGGAAACAAAAAGGTTATCTCAACAAATGCAACTAAGCTAACACAGCAAGCAACCCAAGAAAAGATAATTGACCCCATAAACTCCTCTAAGACTCATAATTCCCAATTATCTTTTCCTTTCTAGGTTCTACATTTTTCCTTTCCATATTCCCAAGTACTGCATTCTTCCAAAACAAAATTTTAAAAAATAATATAAATAAATAAATTTAAATCAAATCAGAGATTTTCTTTAGGCAAATTAAATCAAATCAGAGATTGCTTTGCATAAAATTAAAGATATAAGAATTTAAGCTACCCAAGCATTCGAAATGAATGAATTCAAACTAGGACAAATTCTTATTACTAATTATCAATTAGTAGTATAAACTTGAACGCCACTAACCAACACAACAATCGCAGCTGCTGCATCCACCTTGAACCTCATTGCAGACTCAAGTTGTTTTGAGAGGTTATCAAGAATCACAAGTCCCAAATCCCTACCAAGGAAGAAATAGGCAACAAATTAGCAGAAATGTCCCATTACAAATTAGAGAAGCAGTACCAAGGTGAATATAGGACCTTAGACAAGGACTGAGCAAAAACAACACACATCATAAAAACAGCCTGCAAGAACCACGAAAGTGCTTAACAAGCCAGTATATGGATAAAAATCCTCTAGAACTGCATATTTCACATTCAGTTATTGAGCATGTATACATGGAATAAAAAAAGGCCAGAAGCTTCATATAGTACACACCAGAATTGAGACTTACAAAGAGATAGAAGCTACCTGGGAAAAACTTCAATGAATTACAAAAGTCGGCTTCACCAAATCAAAATGTAATACAGAAATATCTTAGGAACAAGAGCTGTGATCTAAAAAATGTGGCAATCAAGAAGATGTATCAGCATTATATAAACCATAAACCCATTGAAAACCAAAAGAACAAAAGTAGAAAATGGTGGCACTGTGAGTAAAACATGTCAAAGGAGATTCCTCATGTAGATATTCAGTAGTTCAAGACCATATTGGAGGCATTGTTCTCCCTTACAATGTTCATAAGTATTCTATTGAATACATTGATGATAGAGCTATGGTATCACATATAATCATCTAACATGAGATGAAATACTTAGACATTAGAATTTCAGAATAAATACACACGCACCCCGAATATTCTAACAAATATTTTGCTTCTAGCAGGCAAGGAAACCACTGGTCAAAATAAATCAAACAAAATTGTATGTTAAGCTACCTAATTAAACATTTGGCTTGCATGAGTAATAATAATTGTTTCCATTGTAGGATGAAGCTGCGGATTGGCAACCAAGACCTCCTTGGCTGTAACAAGCTTCTCTTTTGCATAAATAACCAAGCTGACCCAAAATTAGAACTGGAATAACAAAGAGAGCACAAAGTCATGAAGGTAAACACTATATACAATATTTTCATCTACCTATTTCTCTGTCTTCATATGGGGAGCAGCATTTCTAAAAAATTTACAATAAGTGATAATAACATGCAAATTCCTCAAAAAAGAGCACTAATTATTAATTTGCCTCTTGACAAAGAGAACCACCTAACCGATTCGAGAATTATTGGACGCCAAGTAGCCATACCGAAGAAATTAGATACAAATTACAACAAAGTATAAAGTCAAACCTATCATAACTATAATCTGGCTTTCCAGCCAAGGAGCTAAACTGTTAAACTTGAAGAAACAAACAAACATTTATAATGTTTCATTTGTACCCTGATAATAAAACACATGTGCTCGTCGATTCACTCTCCTCCCCACCAGGGATTCAATAATTCTGACTCCTTCCTGATAAGGGCAAAACAAAAGCAAAACGCAAAACGCAAAACGCAAAGCCAAGGGGGAAAAAGCAGAAAAACTTATCCGTTAAAAGGAAATACAAAGAAACTAGTTCTGATTTCACTTTGATTCTTCTTTATAGTTTTCCTTTTATGGCGACAAAAGACAATAAACAAATATATGTGGAACAGGAGTCTTACTTCTCGATTGTTGGCTTTGCCGGATGAAAGCTTCTAGACGATCTCCGGAACATCACCTGAGGCTGCAATCCCATGTTACTCCTTGGGATGGCAAAACACAAGAATGCCCGCGAAGTCTTAGTTCTGGATTTTTGGCTACGTGATCTCCTGAACATCTCTTGAGATACAATTGCCATTGCTACTCCTTGGGATCCCACTGAAGTCTGACTTTTCTATTTTTGGCTTTTTGGTTCAGCCGATGAAAGACCACAACAATGTAAGGTAAAGGTGCGGGTGGGCCATGGAGACAAGAAAGGAGTTTCTAGGGTTTATGGCGGCAGAAAGTTACCCGGGGGGGGGGGGGGGGGGGGGGGGTGATGAAGGGATGATCCCCACCCCATGGCATTTTATACAGACACCGCCGAATCGGAACGGCTACATTTTTGGCTTTGTCGGATGAAAGCTTCGAGGCGGTCCCCTGAATGTCTCTTGAGGTTGCAATCGCCATTGCTACTCCTTAGGATCGCAGAACACAAGAATGCTCGCCAAGTCTGACTTCTTGATTTTTGTCTTTCTAGGATGAAAGCTTCTGAGACGATCCCCGAACATCTGTTGAGGTTGCAATGGCCATTGCTACTCCTTGGGATCGCAGAACACAATAATGATCGAGAAGTCTGACTCGTCCATTTTCGGCTTTGTCGGATGAGAGCTTTAAGACTTGAGGTTGCAATCGCCACTGTTACTCCTTCGGATCGGCATAACACAAGAATTAATTCTCAAGATTTTTGGCTTTGCCGGAGAGACGATCTCCTGAACATCTCTCGAGGTTGCAATCTTTGGATCGGCATAACACAAGAATGATGGCGAAGTCTTACTTCTCGATTTTTGGCTTCGCCAGAAAGACGATCTCCTGGACTCATTGCAATCGCCATTGTTACTCCTCCAGATCGGCATAACACAAGAATGACTTCTCGTTTTTGGCTTCGTCGGATGAAAGGTTGGAGACGATCTCCTGGAAACCTCTTGTCGCCATTGTTACTCCTCCGGATCACAGAGCACAAGAATGATCGCGAATCTTACCTTTCTCGATCTTTGGCTTTGCCGGATGCAAGCTTCGAGACGATCTCCTGAACATCTCTTAAGGTTGCAATCTCTATCGTTACTCCTTCAGCCGATGGAAGAACAGGAGAATGATAGCGAAGAGAACTGGTGTGGGCGGACACGAAGAGAAGAATGGAGTTTCAAGGGCTTATGCTCGGAGAAAGTTCCACAGGGGGAAGATGAAGTGGTCCCCACCCCGTGGCACTCTATATAAGCACCGCCGAATTGTAACGGCACCATTTTATCAGTCACGTGTGATTTTGCAGCTGTGCTAAGCATAATTCAAAAATTAAAAACGATATAAGCCCGGCCGAATCGTAACGGCACCCTTTTATTAGTCCCATGTGATTTTCCAGCTGTGTTTTTTGTTGTGCATACAAAATATCTTCCATTTTTGCAAGGCATAACTCAAAAATTCATAATAATTTTAAATAGTTAGTTCTTCCATTAATTTTTTTTTATCAAACTAATTTATTTTAAGTGGTTATAAGTGATGCAAATTTGACAGGTCACATCATAATCATTTTTTAAATTAATTTTTTTTTTAATTAAAAATAAGACGTTTTCTTTGGTAACTTTTTTTTAGAAACATGCTTTTGAAAAATAATTTAACTAGGTAAAAAATCATCATGCCCCTAACCTAATTAAATAATTCTTATCCATGTACCCCTTATCAATTGGAGAAGGTTTTTAGTATTAACTGGACAATTTTTTCTTGAAAATCAGTTTTTAAAAATTTACACAATTTATCTCTAATAAAAAAATTAAATAACATATAAAAAAACTAATTAGTCCAAACTTATAACCTCAGCCATGCATTCAATAACATGAGTCCAAACCCATATATATATTTGTTGGTAAAATAAAACAGGTGAATGATTTCTACTGGATTTATTTACGGTCCATTTGTGAAAGTATTTTGAACTTTTCCTATTTGAACCAATTGATTTCGTTTTGCTTTTAATTTTTCTTCTCAGTGGCATTATCAAATGATTATAGTCATATATTGTGACTATTGTTGAACATTAAAGACCATAATTAGTAAAACACTGTTGGGCATAAATACAGGACGGGAATCAAGCGAAAACAATATGGTTTGGAAATTGGAAATGAAAATTTCAGTAATAAAAAAATCGCCGGAAAAAAACGTATGTGTTATTAAAAAATGGAAAAAAAATGGTAAGAAAAAAACGGCATCAGAAAAATTGGCACTGAATTTATAATGCATTTTTTCCATAAAAGTCAATAACTAACTCGAATAGGCATCCAAATGCTACTAAGTTAAAAGTCATATTAATCAGATTCAGTCACAATAAGTCATTTTATTTTAATTTAATTAATTATAAATAGCAAAAGTAAATATACAAAAATAGCAATTTTAAAATAATTATTGAATTATTAACTACATTCATAAAAATGGATTTTTGTGAGGATGAGTTTTGCACATTTGCAGATTTTTATACACATTTGCAACTAAAAAAAACACATTTTTCCAAAAGTTTGTGAGTACATGTTTTTTCAGTAAAACGTAAAACGTAAGTATGGTACGAGAATAGTACGTGCATTTATTAACTATACTAAATACTGAAAAACAATTGAATTGATATTAAAAAATTATCAAAAACTTTGTTACACCAAATAATGCAATAAGTTATTCTCTGCTCAAGAGTAGGAGTTTCGGCGTCGACCTGTGAACTCGTCGGTGATCTTACTGTTTCCCCACTTGTTGCAACTGATCGAATTGAACCGAAAACCGTAAAACCATTCCAACAAAAAGATGAATTGCGTTTTCTCGCCTAAGGTGGATCGAGTATGTTCCTAACCCTCACTAAATTTAACATTTTGATATTTTAATATACAAAATTTTTTTAACATACTTTCCTTAAATTTATAATCTTAAAATAAAATAATTTACTTTCTTTCACTCTTTCATGCCTTTCTTTCTCCCATAATATAATTATACAAATTTGTGTGATATTTTACGAAACTTTATTGTAATTATATAAGATTTGACTATTAATTTGAGCAACTACCACAACCGCTCAAATAGACTCGAAACAACCCGCCATGTTGATATCTTAAAATTTTGTCCACCTGTCATTATTTTAAGTTGGGTCTATTAGAAAAGTTAGACACCTGTTTGAGTTTGGGTAAGCTCCAAAAAAGACTAAAAAACGGCCCACCTAACCTCTTGACATCCCTATTTTAAAACACCCTTCAAAAATTTTGTTTTGACAATATTAAGGGGAAAAAAAATCCTCCTACCTGCCCACCCCCAAATATTGACATGTGCCCATTTTGATTTAATTAATTTTTAAAATTATTTTATTGATTTGCAATAAGTTTGATTCCAATTTTGCCCATTGCACTTTAAATGTAAGATTAAGTATCCGTAGGTGACCAATGTTGTTAATAATAGGTAATTTAGCAACTAACGCTTCAAATGGTATAACTTTACCAATTACATTTCCAATCAAACAATTCAACCACCCATGCGAGTTAAGATTCTTAACTATCTTTTATTTTCTTAATCATTTCTCATAAACCTATAGAACCCTCTAACAAAACTATTTCACTCACGATTAGTAAGTAAATATTCATTGAAGTTAATTGCATGAAAATTTTTTTACTGTACTTATCATTAATTTCATTTCATTTTATTCAATATTCTAAATATATATTAGAATGATTTGAAATAATAATAATAATAATAAGTTGATATTTATGATTATTATTATTATCATAAAGGTACAACGAGTGACATTATCAAATATTACAAGGCATCAATATCTCAAAGATAAATTTGTTTTAATGATTCATTATAATGATTTATTTTCTTTTCACATATAATTGCAATTAATTTAATTTAGTATTACTCAATATTTTCAAAATATATTGGAATGTTATTTCATAAGAATAATAATGATAGAATATTTATTATTATTACTACTATTATTACGTTAACTGAAATAGTTTTATTAGGATGTCCACAAACTTTCATAAATAAATAATATATATATATATATATGCTAATTCATATTGATTAAGAGAAACAAAAGTCAATTAAGGATCATTATTGATCGAGAAACAAAAGACAATTAAGAATCTTAATTCACATGGGTGATTGAGTTGTTCCATTTAGTAACATCAATGGTTAATTCATATATTATTGGCTAAATTGCCCTTTATTAGTAATATTGGTGGCTTACAGGTATTTAATACTTAAATACATGTCATTGCATAAAAATAAGTTATCGAGGAGAATGAGTTGGCAAATGAATCGAGATAAATAGTTAAATATGTTTCTATAATTTGTTCAGGCTCATTTGCTTGTCTGTTCTCTTCAATTTATGATCCAAATTACATATGTTCAAAAGTGCACAGCCCATATTTCATGTGTTTAAATATCGTTTAGTCATGCGATTCTTCTTCAAAATGTTATAAGCAATTCTATCATTCTATTTCTATATAAAGGAACACAAATTATATCAGGGAAAAAACCAATATTTGAAAATACATTATTCTAGTTCATCCTACGTTGGACCCTAATTTTTGAAAAAAACATAATAACAAGCCTACCTTTAAAATTTTGAACTAAAATCATGTGACTAGATAATGTTAAAACATATGTAATTTGAATCATAAATCGAAGAGAGCAGATAAATAAATCTAATGATATATAAATCATTCAAATTCGATATCATATGAAATTTAACAAATTAATCAAAGTTCTAGAAATCTAATTAACTATATACCTTGATTTATGTGCCAACTCATTTCCCCCAATAATTTATTTCCGTGCGATGACACACATTTAAAGGGCAAAGGGTAAAATTGAAATCAAAAATTAAATTAATAAAATTATCCAAAAAAGAAATTAAATAAAAATAGACACATGTCAAGATTTAGAAGTAGACAGCAGGAAAACTCCTCCTGCAGCGGTAGGGTTTTTTTTTTTTTTTTTTTTCCTTCCAAAATTAACTCTCTCAAGGAATTGCCTTGATCAAACTACTTTAAAATAACTACTTAATTTTCACCACGCTAATATTTTGGTCTAATAATAAAAATATTCAGAGCTTTCATTAATTTTTATTCGATTCCTATCTTTTAATTTTTAAATTCTTTATATTGTTGAAGCAATTTTAATTTCTACTATAATAACTTCATCAAGTTCCTGCCAATTTTCTTATGCTAATTGCTCACAAGGATTAGAACCAATAAGGGCAAGAGCGCCAAGAAGATGATGAACTCAATAAACCTAAAATAAGTTTAGGAGTATTAGTACTTAAGAAACATTAAATTGCATTACTCAGTGTGTGAGCATGAATTTTTTTTTCTTTTTTTTTTTTTGTCATTTATGCATCCATCCTAATAAAAGTGGATAGAAGTTAGGATTATGATTGAAATTCATTGACTAATTTAAGTACAAGTTAAAAGTGTAGAATTTGATTTATTAAAGGACAAAAGTACACGATTATTTTTGATATTACGCTAACATTTTTGATATAAAAGTGCATAAAAAGGGTACGAGTAGAATTATTAATTGTTTTATTCCTATGAGGATCATAAGAAATAATAGTAGGGTGTGCCGTGGTTAAAGGATTAAGATTTGACTCGTATTTAACTTCTTTGAAATTCTATTAAGAATCTCTCAGACCTCCATAAGCAAATAATTTTGCATCGTATGAGTCTCTAATGGCTTTTAAAAACATGCATTTTACTTGTTCATCATAGACATTTATTTTGATTAATCGAACTGATCATTAAGATTTTACTTGTATTTAACTTATTTAATAAATTCTATTGAGAATCCTTGGTAGTGGTAAAAATAAAAATAAAGGATTACACCCCAATAATACAATAAATTCACGTCGTATGGGTCTCGAATGGACTTAAAAGCACGCGTTTAACTTGTCCAGCATGGACACTTATCTTGATCGATTGAACAAGACTTGTCTCATCCATGCCTATAAAATATGCTTCCAGTTGGAAATATTATCCATTTCCATATTTTATTTACACAAAATCATACTATACGAATTACATAAAATTCACATCCGACATTCTAAAAGATTTTCCTATGATTTGAGTTATTTTTTAAGAAGCTACCTGTGGTTTAAATTTTTGTTATCAAACCTTTTGTACTTTTAGTTTTTTTCAATAGACCCCTTGTATTTATTTACTATTCAATTTCGTTAAGTGAGGAGAACACATGGCAAGCTATTAAATTTTCACACGATTATTTTAAATATAAATTATTAAAAATTTTAAAAGTACATGAAAAATAGAAAAAATTAAGAAAACTAAATAAAAAATAAGAAAGGTGATCCTCCTTTCTCTTGAGGTGTGCGTGTATACATAATAATGGAACTAAAATTTCATTTGGAAAAAAGTGCACTAAAAATTTCCAGTGGCCTCCTTCCAAATTTTCAATTAAAACATAGATGTTAAGATCCATGGTCATTGAAAATATAAGTTAGTGTTTTCTTATTTCATTATTTATGTTTTCTTAATTTTTCCTACTTTTCAAGTATTTTTATTATTAATTTTAATAATCACATGTGGAAATAGCTTTAAATTGATGGATAATCCATTAATTATTTTATGGGCTTAAATGGGCAGCCGCTAATTGGGCAAGAGTAGCTTTGACGAGCCTAAATAGGTTAAGATTTTAATAGGTTGAGCTTCGCCATTTTTTATTAATTTTTAAACACAAATAAAATTGACACGGACTCGAATTAAGCACCATCGGAGAGTGTTTGCATACATTATTTTTAATTTTTCCCGAACGTACACTTCCTATTAGGAGTTTCAAAGATACAATTAATAAAAAATAAATATTTTAATTTGTAGGAAGCTCAATTTACTAGTTCCATTTAAAAAAAAAAAAAAAACAGAGTGGCAAAGGTCAAGCCCAAGTTGATGGCGTCAAGGTCAAGGTAGGCATATCACCGTCAAAGACAGGAGCAACGTCGAAGTGGAGAACAGTGTCGGGGTTGGGGCGGTGTCGGTGCTACGGTAAGACCTATGCCAGCGGTGACGGCGGTGTCATTAGGATTAAAAAGCTATTGCTTTGTAAAATAAATTTATAATTGGTTTTTTTTATATATTTCTAAATAAACTAGTTCAATAATTTATAATGTCAAAAGGCCCAATTAACCTGTGTCAGTGGTAACTTATGTTAAAAAGAAGGTAGTATAGTAGCTGCAAAAGAAAAAAAAAAATCCCAAAATAATACTTCAAAAAAAAAATTCAGGTAAATGACACTTTAGATCCTGAAATTTCACTGTTTTTTAACATTAAACGTTGATCTTTTTTTCCTATTAGATTGAACCTCAAATTTTTACTTTCGTGTTGAATTGAACCCCGCCGTCAGTCCCGTCCAAATGAATGGAAAGAAAAGGGCCATATGCCCCTCACATGACCCTTTTTAGAGGGTAAAGTGAGAAAATCACTAACAAAATTTATCTAAATTACAACTTACTCTTTTCATCTAAATTCTTATTAGTGCCCCTCATGTGCTCGCCGAAGTATGGCGCCCTCACATGACACTGCCATCTTAGACAAGAAAAGGACATTGAAAAAATGTGTGCTTTTCTGTTTCATTTTTTGTTTTTTATTTTTTTTGCTGAGATGAATGTGATTATCAGGACTCTCGGATAAGATTGTATAATTCTATTATAAGCTGATAAGTGGACCCAACCGGATGGCCCAATTCGTTGTACAAACTTTTACCAAACACTTGATAGAACTAAAAATAAATTAAATAATCAAATCCTCTTATTCGGTCGATCAAATGGGACATAAAAAGGTGATCACGCAAGTGGCAATTGCGTGACTAAAAGTGGATCGTTGGTCATGCAATTGACAATTGCGTGACTAAACTTATTTTGGGAGAACCTTCTTCCGTACACCTATTTCGGGAATTGCAATTTCAAAACATATTATTTTAGCATTTTTGTTCTTTTCTTCCTCTTATTGACAATAGTTCCAGATAATATGGCTAACTTATACTCATTAATTCTATATCTGATGTGCCTTTCTTTCTGTAGTAATCCCGACCCATGAGTTGGTTGTATCTATTCAAATTGGGAGCCTTAGTGAACAAATGATTGTGTTGAAAGGTGGTTGAATTTATAGTTTGCATATCCTATTCCATAGTTGGAAGGTGCAAAATTAAGGGCGGAAAAAAACGCTTGAACCAGTTGATGCCACCGCGGTGATGCCTTCTTGCTTTGATTTTCTTGTAGGATCCAGTGGAGTACAAGCTAAGGATTGGGCGGCGATCCAAACGGTATCCACCCATTGTCTGATGCTAAACCTAATTCACATTAGATCATTGAAGAGTATATGATAATCGTTGGGGTTGGCCTTCAAATTTTCAATGGAATCAGCAATAGTTGTCATGAATAATCTTTCGATTTGTCACAATTGATAAGTGCTCACTCCTTGTACCGATTCTGTAGGTGAGAGATAAAACAAAAAACCAATGAATTAATCGGACAGTCTATGTGCGGACCAGGTCGCTCTCTTGAGACAATTCACGCCTACTGCGGGTAATGCAGAGTAACAGTATATCCTATGCGTCATTCCAGGATACAAAAGCTGAATGTTTGAACGATTCTTTGTTTAGTAATCAAATAATCGAACCGAACTCACTGCGCATGCACACTATGCCTCCGGATTACCCACAATGGGCGCGAATTGTTTAAAGAAAGCGACCTAGTCCAAGCCTAATCTATCCAATTAATTTGTCATTTTTTGTTTCATCTTTCAATTGCAAACTCTATTCCAGAAGTGTACGGTCTTTAATTTCGATAATTTGGAATACTATTTGTAGCAACTGTTCGTGATTTCATTGAAAATTCAAAAGCAAAATCCAACAATAATTGCCAATAACTATCGTGTGCAACTCCTCTATTTCCTTAATGGAATTTGGATTAGATTTTGTTGATATAGGCTGTCCCGCCAATGGCGCTCACTGAAAACTGTTACATAGATAAGAACTGATAGATACTTAAGACCGTTACAATTTTTCGGTTATTATATTGTTATAATTTTTGAAACTCAGAATGAATGAACTTGTGCCCATCTTATTGCATAACAAGCTTTCTCGTGTTGCAAAACTCCGTCGTTTTGTGGTGACATTCTAGGATTAGAATTACATTAATCTATAGTTTTTTGTTTTAAATATTGCTTGATTACCATTCTTTTTTTTCCTTCTTTTATTTTTTTTGGGATCTTGTTTGATTACTTACTAAGGATTGGAATTCTCTCGATTTCATCCTGAAGTTCAGCTCCTATTTAATTTTAATGAACTTTTTAATAATTTTAATCGTACGATCTAAAGATTTGAAAATGTATAAACTATTAATTCGTAGGATTGAAAATTATTTTTTAATTATTGTAAAAAAATTTAGGATTTTTAAAAATTTTCAATACGTTAGGTTATACATTTCCAAACCCCTTAAAAATTGGTGTCCTTAAATGCATTTATATTTATTTTTGATCTGTATGGTTAAAAATTATTGAAAAATTATTTAAAATTGAATAGAAACTGAATTTGGAAGATCTGAAATTGAAAGGATCTTGATCCACGGATCTGATCCCTCTGATTAATAAATGGAACGTCACGGCCAGTGCCGTCAACTAGTGCAACAATATTAGGTCAGGTTTCTCGCCCAATATTCTGCGCATGAACTCCATTTAGGCCAATATGAGGCCCAACCGAGCCCAGTGCGCGCAGCCGAGACCCAATAATAGGCAACGTAGACAACTTAACCGCCTGGGCCCAGCAAGGCCCAAAATACGTCCTACTGCACAGGACTAAACAACATTTCAATGATCATCAGCAATACAAGTGCTGTCATACTACATTACATCGTTCACACACCCTTCACACTGAAAGAGTGATGTGGTAGAATATTTGTGGTCCTTTTTGAGTAATATTTTGGGCAAATAACAATACAGAACCACACATATTCTGTTGCATGGCCAGTTTCGATGTGAAGGTTGTGTGAAAATGTACATGTAGTATTGCTTATTATTTAACATCCCGTCAGCAGAAACATGAGGTCCATATATGTGCAATGAGGCCCAAACAGGCCCAATTCTGCTTGCTACGTACCTACCAGTGTGGCAGAACCAATTAAACCCATGCCTCCAGGGTCCTGTCACTTCAGAAAAAAAAAAAAAAAAAAAAAGCCACCCCAACCCTAATTCATGCACATGTAGGGCCATTTTGTGCTCACCAAACCCAATTGAGACAAAAGCTGGCCCAATTGAGGTTCAAAAATACTCTTATTGAGCCCACCAAGGCAGAATACTTGCATGCTTGCCCAAAGCCCATTGTAAGGTCCATTTTGGCACAATATAAAGCCGATTAAGGCAGTAGAAGGGCTAACACGCTCACCAGCCCTGTCCGTGCGAACCAGGCCTGCAGTGTACATGCTGGCACAGCACAAGCCCGCCATGCCCCATACATGCAAAAGGCCCAATACGTGCCCACTCGTGCGGAACGGCAAACTCTTTTGATCCAAGTTGTTAGAAGATTGGTTCCCCTCTAAGTAAGGTCTCAAGTTCGAGTCTTGTAAATGAAGAAAAAAAAGTAGGTGTTGGAAGATCTTTATCCTTCTTATAAGTCCTCCCGACTCAAACCAGATTTAATCAAGGTTATTTGGCCTTCGAACACTAATGGATAGACCAAAAAAAAATAACAAACCCTTTTACTCAATGAAAATTACTCGAAATAAATTCTTAAACTATTGCACTTTGAAGATTCTTTGAAAATGATCACACAATTCCGTATCCTTTAATTTATATTATTTTTTATGCTAAACTTTCATAATATCTAATTCCATCGTAAAGGCAGCAAGCTCCTTTCCGTTTCACCTCTCCATTTCTCTCACTGTTTCGCCCTCCAGTCCATTGCTCTTTTCATTTCTCTCTCATCATGGCGTTGCAGGAGAGCACGTGCGCATCCACTAGTAATCCTCAAAAGCATTTATTTTGGGATGCCGCGTTTCTTTTTAAAGTAATGATAAAAATATGATGCTGGTACGGTGGAAGTGTCACCACGAAGTCCGCAAATAGTATGTCTGGTAAAGTTGGGAATAATAATTCAAGTTTCAATGTATAGAAAAATGTAGAAAAGAGCCCAATGGCCAATATCTCCGGTAAGAGCCAGCCTTCATAGCGCTCACATAAAGTCATAGCAATGGATTCTAACCATTGAATTTAAATCTTTATATATATCTTAATAGCGAGTAAAATCTTAGATTCATCCGATAGTGAATAATATTTCATTTGAATAATCAAAGTTTATGACATTTATTACTTTATTTATTTTTATTATTTGTAGTAACTTGAACTAGCTTTTATAAGGCAAGTTGGCCTCTTAACTCTCCATAGTACTATCCTTAACACATGTATGTACGTGAGAAATTTATGTTTCTGACCCCCTAAATTTGGGGCTTACCAATTTAGTATCTCGTGAAAGCAGATAATTTGGTACTAGGTTTTTAAGAAGTAACCAATTTGAACATAGATTAACAGAACCATCAAATTTGAATGAAAAAGCAATTCATATAATATATATATATAAGACTTTATATAGCAATTTGATTTGGTCAACAAGAAAATCAACAGTAAATGTTCTGCTCAGATGAAGCACCATTTGCATTTGAGTCATGCTCAAATTTTAGTAACTAGAAAGGTATGATTAGAAGTTTTAATCTAATCGCTTGAATCACATTAAGTGTTCTCATGGGGTCCCACAGAAAAATCTACTCTTTTATCTTTCCTTCTATTTTTATCATAATCATACATATACAGGGCCAATGCTAACGATTGTATCATCCCATTTAGGACCCCAGTAACTTTTTTATTAAAAGAAATTTTAATCATAAGGTTAAAAAGTCCTATGCATCCTATTTACTTAAAAATTTTGAGCTTCATGAGATTTCAGGTGAAGTTTCATCTAAATATCTGAAGTTGGACTTCAATTTACTCAACAAAGAAGTCAATATTAAAGGTAAAAGCCCTTGAATATTTTGATAAAAACTCCATTTATTTAAATTTTAGTAGCTACTAAAATATGTAGTGTACTTCTAATATAACCGTCAATTTTTTTAACTTTGATCTTGTTTGGCCCTGCAAGAGCAGGCTCTTATAAGGATAATCGGGTCTTTCACTCATTTTAGCATTTTCTTATGTGTATACATTGTAATGACAAATCAGGTTTATTGATTATCTCTTATTAAAAAATAAAGTAAAATTAACGTTCATATTATGAACGAATATAATCAACAAATTTATCTGCTCACCAACGGAAATGTGCTACTTCTAATGTAATCGGACTTGTTTATATTTAGAAAGGAAATAAACTAATATAATTAATAAATTCGCAAGTTTATGAGTCTTCAACTCAGCGCAAGATCCCTAATTCATTTTTTGGACCTTCTGTCTTTAGATCTTGACTCTTGATAGGCCTGTTTAGCATGCATCTCTAATTTTGAACCGTTTGTGGATTTCAATTTTGATTTCAATTTTGACTTACTTTATGACCGACAATCTCCATTCACTTAATACACTCAAATTTTAAATAGCGCTTTCAAATTTTGTGAACTAAAATATTTTGTGGACTTAAATACTTCGCAAACTTTAATTTGGGCACCTTGCGAATTCAAATTGGACTTGGATCTTTTGCCAAATTTAATACCGGAGGTTTTTATTTGCTAAAACAAATAATGTAATTAACCATTGTCAGTTTAGTAGGATTGTGGGAATCTTTCAACCCAATCTCAAATAATAAATCGATTTCTCAGGTGGACAATTTGGGCTCAACAATATCTAATTGACTCAAAATATTTGAGCTCCTATCATATTATATGGTTGTCAAAATTAGATTTCAAGTTACTCGACAAAGAAGTCAACATGAAAAGTTACAGCCTTTGACTATTCTGATGGAACTATACTTGTTCAAGTTTAGTAGCCAGTAGGATGTACAGTGTACTTATAATACAACTGAGAGAATTTTTTTCCCTTTGGTCTTATGTGATCCTACAAGAGCTAGCTCTTACGAAAGAATAATATTATGTATACATCTTTTACATCAAAAATTATCACATGGACGAAAAATTATGTTGTCATGAATTGCCATTTGACTAAAATACTCCTAAAAAAGAGTCACACTAAATTTTAGAGCATCACCCTTTTAATATGGAAAGAGTGTAAAGGATGTACAACTAAAATTTTGAATAAATCTATTTATTTTTTAAAAAATGATTCCCGAACAAATCATATCGTTCACATGTGACAAGTGGGATCTACTTGTGTATGTGAGGTCCACTGTCACATGTGAATCGGTGGGGTTTGTTCGAGATATACTTTTTAAGAAGAGTAGTATTGCTCTAAAATTTTTCCTTATGAAATTAATTGGTTGTTTTACTCTTTTTTTTTCGCCTATACCTATACATGCTGAATGACAAATTAGATTTATTGGTTACCTCTTATTACAAGTTAATGTGAAAAAACACAATTCATGTCGTGAACGAAGATAATGAACAAATTTATGAATTCATGAACTAAAATATCCACTTTGTTAAAATGGTTTCCGTCTCCGATTCAGAAACAATAGCAGACATGAATCCTTCGAATCCATAAAATCAAGAAGTTGTGCAACTAAATAATTCTAAATGTTGATTAAAAAAGAAAATAAAGTAAGAAATTATAAGTGGAAAACTAATTAATTAAAATTTTTGAATTTTTTAAAAATCATATATTTCTTAAATTGGGGTGATCCTAATTCAATAATTCCACCGGATTAAGGAAACCTTTCCAATTGCATAAATAGACATATTTACATTTTTTAAAAATCATACATTTCTTAAATTCGGATGATTCTAATTCAATAACTCCACCTAAGGAAACCTTTCCAGTTGCATAAATAGACCTATTTACCTTCCAGAATCACCTCAAATTACGCTTACCCCATTCGCCTACTATAAAAGCCCCTTACCACCCCATTCTGCGCTTGCCAGGTTATTCCCCCAAGCGGCTGCTTCACTGCTCTCTATCTCTCTCTCGCGTTCTCCACTGGTACAACAATGGCGGCGGCATCCTCTAGGACCAATCGATCCCAACCGTGCATGAACAACGCACCCATCCTCTTTCACGGATCAATTTCTCCTTCCGGCACGTCTCCCTCATCGTCCCTATCCATCTTCGCCTCATCGAGCTCTACATTCTCCCCACGCTCTCCGGGAATCATCGCTCGCAGATCCTCTTCTCCCACTCGCGTCACTCTCCCCGGATCTCCTCCGCCCTCGCATCGCTCCGTGCACTTCTCCATCACCGACCACCCGACCTCCCCGAGCCGATCGATATCCGCCTCTCGGATCAACAGCGGATTCGCCTCCCGGAACAACGACAACGAGACGAAGAAGACCTGTATGTGCTCGCCGACGACGCACCCGGGGTCGTTTCCGGTGCGGCTTGCACAGGGATTCGAGCCCGGACCAGACCCGCGGTTCGAACCACCAGTCGAATCGGCTCAACGCGAGGCGATCCGCGATGACGAACTCGCTGGTGCGGATCGGTACCGTGGAAGGGGAATGGGTGAAGCGAGCGTTGGCGGCGCTGGTTCGGCCGTCGTCGCACCAGCAGAGGAGGAGAGCCGCGTCCCAACCCCGGCCGAGCCGGCTCTCCGTCATGTCCATGGCCGAAGATCCCTGTGCATAGTTCTTCTCGATCTGTAAGAAACCCTAACGACTGTAAATCTGAAATCATTCATAGGACTGTAAATCTGTAATCATTCATGGTTCTTGAACTTTTTCGGCGAGGAACTGAAATTCTTTTGTGTAATTAGGAGTTTATGAGATTTCGTTGAAATTATTTTGGGAAGATTTTGATAGTTCTTGGGAATTAATGATTGGGGGTTTGCGGAGAAGATTTGTGTTCTTGGGAGCTAATGGGCTGTTCTTGAGTGACAATTATTAGGGATTTGTGGCGGTCTGAGTCTGGTTTGAATTTCTTGACAATGATCTCTCTGGCGACTTTTATCCTCCTTTGTTTTTTTTTTTTTTGTTTTAATTTAATATTTTATTTGACTTTATGATTAAATATAAAGGAATGTTTTTAATTATTTTAATATTGGCCAATTAAATTTAATATTAGGGCACAAGCGGACCAAAACTGAATGAAACAAAATGGAATAATTCTTTGAATTTCACAACAAATTCATAGAAGGTATGTAAACCTAATGACGAGTTTATAAATCTAATGGCGAGTTTATAAAATTCATAAAGGTTCAATCGGCACATTTTGATATGATATATGAATACAATCTTGATAACAATAACTATATATATATATATATATATTGTATCGTAAGAAAACAACTTTCTTTAGTCTGAAAATAGATAAAGCAAGAGGCTTAGCTACATATTTTATTATAAAGACGAAAGAATAGAGTCCCCTGTTATTGCTGGTCACAATTGTTACTACAATGGATATGGATTGCTCAAGAGATGTGATAAGTCCACACACAATAACTGACACAATATTGCAAAACCTAGGGCTACTACAAAAGGCTGAATTATTACTAATAACAATATAAATAATTCTCAGAGAAAGTTTAAGGGAGCTTATATACATATATATATATATTTTTTTTGTGACTTTTAAAGAAGTTTACAAATTATTTTTTAAAGAAGCCGCTTAATATGGAGTATTTTTTATTTTTTACTTTCACAACTATATTTGAAATTTTTTAAAAGCAGTTTTGAGTTCTCTGTAAATTTGTTAAACGCTTTTTCTCAAGCTGCATATTCTCCACATTGATGTCCCTCAGAAGCATAGATGGAACTATCCTTTTTGTTGCCCCTTTGATATGTAGGCTGGTTTTTTATACAGCAGCTTGTCTACAGTTACAGCCAACGTGTGGCCAATACTCGAGCATCCTCTCTGTAAATGTGGCCAACGCTTTGTCTCCCTCCACGTTTTTGCTTCTCTCTATGATTTTTTTTTTTTTTTTTTTTTAACTGATCAAATTCTTTGGGTTTCACTCACAGCACACTTCAGCATTTGATTCACCGAACATTTACTGAGATGGTGTCTAATATCTGTAACGCGTCTATACGTATCGTTCTTTATTTTGGAATCACACGTGTAAACCTAACTAGAATTATAAAAATAATAGGGACAATTGGGGAAAAAGTGACATTGGGGTGTGTCTCGGTCACCGTGATAAAAGCTTGCCTACATCCCCCATCGGTCCCACTCTCCACGCATAGGGCCTCAGTTAGACTAAAACAACAAGGGGGAGTAAAAAAAAGAGCAAATTTAACCCTCCTACTCGTGCGGTGAGAAAGCACAGGATCCAGATCGTTTTTAATTATTGTACCTTTATTTCATTTAATCTAATAACTGAAAATGACACACATTATTATTAAATGAGTTAAAAAAATAAAATCTTTTCTCTCTCATTTTTGGTTTTCTCCTCAAACTCAACTCAATCTCTTCCTTTTCTCTCTCATCGATTTTTTTTGTAAAGCTAGGAGTGATTTCTTGACACAAATTAGTTAAAAAAAAATACGATGAGCTTACGCCTCTTGACAGATAATTTTTTTCATTATATGTATTTGATGTGTTTTTTTTGTCTTTTATTTTCAGCATGAAGTCAAACTGATGACAATTCAAAAATAACAAAAAAAAAAAGACAAGAAGTAAAGAAAAAAAAAAGGAAAAGCAAAGAAGAGGAGCATATTAGAAAAGAAGAAAAAAGAGGAGCAAAGAATAAAAAAAATTGATAACGGTGCTGAGCAAGAACAGATTAGAAAAGAAGAAGAAAATATAAAAATCATTTGGGGTCTGAACGCAAGCAATGGAATGGTATAGAAAAGAAGAAAAAATTGTAGGTGGAAAGGAAGGTCAGTGAGAGAGCGAGCGCACGAATCAATTCAAGAATAAGAATTAGAGAGGGAAGATTTCATTACTTAACTCATTTAATAATGTATCTCGTTTCCAGCCGTTAAATTAAACGAATGGCAAAGATTACAATCATTGTACAATAATTTTAGACGATTCGTATCCGAAACCACTTGAGTCTCTAAATTTTAATTTGATGAAATGGTTCCCATATTACGAAAGATGAAAGAAAGTCTGATCTGCTGGAAAAGAAACCCCCTCGCTCCCTCTTCCTTCTCTCAGAAGTCCTAAATTTTAAGAAGCGAGAGTGGCATACGCTGTAATTACAGAACCGAGATGGGCTTCTCACTCCTGCGTTTCCTAACGGTAATAATCTTCATCATAGTAACGTATGTACTATGTTTTTTAACCATTGCATTCTCAAATTCGGAAATTTTTAATTAGCCTTGACCATTCTTTAGGTGTTTTTTTTTTTTTTTTGATAAGTAGTCAAATTGTGATTTTTAGAAAATTATTGGACGACATCTTGACTTCAACTTTTGATTTGTCTAGTTTATTTTTGGGGTGTACCATATTATATAGTTTAGCTTAAATTGATTTTAGATTTTGGGATGATAACTTCTGTTTTCCATCCACCGATTAGTAAATAGCAAAAATATCACCTTAAAATATTAAGGAGTGGGGAGTGTCCTCTTGAAAAAATAGGAGGGTGTCGATGTCTTTTTCAGATAAGTGTGCTGATGTCAATATTTTGTATCTTTTTATTTTGAATGAAAAATAAGTAGGTTCTCTTTTTATACCAAGAAAAAAATTAAATAAACTTTGAAAAGCAACTTCCCTTTTCCTAAGCACTAGTTAAATGGGTGTGTGCCTTACACGTGAGTTTTCAAAAGGGCTAATCCCCTAGGCCACCAATGTTGCTATACATAGATAATTAGACCTCTAACGTCTCAAATGATACAATTTGATCACAAGTTACAAAATGGTCAATTCAACCACTTATGTTAGTGAATCTCAATTATCACTTTTATTCTTTTAATCAGTGTTAATTATCAAAAATAAATACGTGAACCCCTCTTGCAAAACTATTTCACTCAAACTGACAATAATGATAAATTTTATGTCATTATTATTATTATTATTATTACAACACATCATTTTAATATATTTTCTCAAAATGTTAAAAATATTTGTCAAAATTAAATTAACTCCAAAATATCATAAAAATAAAATTGATGAGATTAAATTCAAAAAATAAATTATACATTATGCAATAAGATAATAAGCCATTATTTTATCTTAAACGATAATAAAACATCAGAAAATATTTATCTTTAAGGTATTAATAGCACCACTCAATTTACATTAGATTTTCATATATATTTTATGAATTTGATTGTATCAAATTACGTTTTACTATATTCATTCAAAATTTGAAATATATACAATATTAGTAATGATATAATATTTATTTATTTATTTATTTTTTATAGAATTTCAGTATGTTTAGGATATTCATCTAAAGATAGATTGTCGTAAAAGTATAAACTATATTAATTTTCTTACATTTTTCTTTCATCCTTTAGAAGAGTGCCCTAGACAAATTAAAATTCTATGAAATTTGATAGTTACATAGATTATGTAGCATTTTTTCAATCCATGCCATTAAAATTTATTATGAAAATTATTTTAAATTATTGATGGATAAGTAGTGCATCAGCCCCATTAAAACCAACGGAGGAACCAGTTCCCCGTAAAAAGGGTCATTTCTTAAGAAACCTCCTTTTTTAATCATGCTTATTGGACCTGTTACCTATTTGAAATTTGTTTAGCATACTCCTAAAATTCATATACCATCCAAAAGAATTATCCGAAAATGTTGCGAGGTATTGCCATGTCATTAGTTGGGTTATTATAGATTAACTGTTTCTAGGATTAAAATCTTGACCGTAACACCACCATAAAAGAAGACTAATGATACGAAGAATAAGTAATACAATAACTAATATAGGAAAAATTATCTTTTTGGACCCTTTAGTTTAGGGTTTTTACCGTCTTAGTTTCTCATGTTTGAAAATGGTTGATTTGGTCACTTAAGATTCCTAAAGGTGGTCAATTTAGTCTTAAACTAATGAAACCGTTAGATTTGGATGGAAAGCCCCCGCATATCGTGGGTACAGGACCCTTTACATGTAAGACCTATTGCTCATGCAATTTGGGATCCTCATTTTGGTCAACCGGCTAACGAATTGGTGTGGTATATTCATATCACAACATATGAACAGTAAGAACTAGCATTCTTATTGAGACTAGAACTCATAGGGAAGAAAATAGATTTATGGATGAAATCTAATCAAAAACAGAAGGTCTTCAATTGGAATATGAAAACGTGACTGAATTGGTCCTAGTTACTCTTCGGGGCCGAGTGGAAGAAGGGAGGGGATTCTCGAACGCGGAAAAGGATCCAATGACTCTATGAGGGGATCGAAATTTAGATTCATGCCATGGTTTCAAACAAAAAGGAAATAAGATCTTTATTTGGATTGGTTCATCAATAATAATGTTGGAGCAGAATCCCCCTTTGACTCTGTACTATGGATTCCACTATTATTAGTGAGCACTAATGGAATAATACATAGAATTAGAATGTCTTTGTTTATAACGTTATAACGGATTTTTTATTTTTTTTCGACTTTTATCCTACCGCGAACCCCAGTTAGATTCAGGCATGATACACTTTTTAGTTATCGGGAGAACCCAAGTACTCTCTTTCGGATCTAGGAAACAACTCGACATTCAGGGGTTCCTGCTATAGCCGAATGCGGGGGAAAGATCATTTCTATCAATGCTGACAAGCTTGGTACGTAGACCAAATGATACAATGCAAGCAAAAGTTCCTAGATTCATGGAGATATAGAGCGTCATATAAGTTATCATGGAAATCTTAACGCCATAATGCCTTTTAAATCCTCCTATCCATTATCCTACTGCAATAATTCTTGCTAAGAAGAACGCCCTTGTTGTTGCTTTAGCAAAATGATATATTTGACATTTGTAAAAAATATTTCAATTTTTTAAATTTACATTTTTAAAAATATAAAAAAAAATTACTTATCAATTTTGAATATAGTCCTATGAAATTTGAAGCATTTCTGGAAATTAAGCTTAAGAATATCCCTTTCCCCTATAAATATATTACTTTACCAACATGTTGCAACGAGGAAAAAGAAACTTCAATTTAACGCTTATATTTAGCAAATTTATTACAAAGAAAAAAGAAATTCAAATTTAGGTCCTTGCTTAAAATTCTAATAAAAAATAAAAAATTCTAATGTATTTAAAAATGATAATATATCCAAATGTTTATATATAATTCCATTATCTTTTCATGAAATTATAATAAAAAAAGGAAAATTAAATATTTTTGAATAAATTTTAAATCTATCATTTTCCATTCAAATCTAAAGATTTTGTTAAGAGAGGAGTTTGTATTTTACCACTCTCTCTTTTGGGTTGTTGACACTAATATGTGAGGGATTGAAGTTGTGGAATTAGGGGTCAGCGCTTTTAGAATCGTTGTTATGGAATTATTACCGGCCAGCACTTTTAAGAATCATCTTTGACAGTCTCTCTATTTTTATTTTTATTTTTGAAAAGATACCCGCGCTCCTCTTAAAAGTTCTTTTATGGAGCAAAAATATGGAATAAAGACTTAATTTTATTTAAAAAAACAGAATTTGATTATGGTAATACAATTTTTCAATTATGAAATGCATGCATTTTTATGATTTACTAACTTGTGATCGGTAAAAAAATAAATTTAGAATATTCGAGGGATGCGTTTAGCCTCACAAGATTTGGCATCATCCTATTATATATTTTTTTTGTTAAATTCATCCTATTTTATAATTGGCACTTAAAAATTTGTAAATCAAGACCTTTAAAAAAAATATATCTAAATTCAATTATATACAAATCATCTGAAAATTTTCATGCCTTTTTAAATTTTATGCAATTTAAATCAGTAAAATTATCTATGATTTTATATAGGAATTTCAACGAACGATCATTACAAGTTTGGTATGTATCAGTAGGATCTGGCTCCTCTCTAATATACTTTCCACCCAAGAGGAAAATAACTTGTACGGTTATGACAGTTAGCACAAGTTTTTTATTTCCCTCCTCTCTTAATGTTTAGTTCTTTTTTTTTTCCTCTCCCTTACGTCTGCTCCTCTTCCATTAAAGATGTGATCTATTTTCATAAATAGTTTTGGACCAAATCTATTTTGGTAAATAATTTTAAAACAGAGCCTATTTTGGTCAAAAAAAAAAAATCAATTTTTGTCAGTTACTATACGTCGGCGTGAGCGTTTTGGTCAAAAACTCAATTTTTGTTGGTTACCTTATGTCGGCATGAATGGTTTACCTCTAAAATTGCTCGAAATAGTTATAACTTAGGAACAAAATTACTTATTTTTCCTTTTTCTTTTTCATGTATGCTATTAAATCGAAAAATAATTACAAAACCATTTTCAGCTAATTCGGGCACCGATGCAAGCGGACTAAAGTGGCATTTTCCTTTGCGTTTGACAAGTTGAAGTCCATTTTCCCCGACAAATTGCACAAGTGTGGAACTAGGCTAGACCCAAAACTCGAAACTACCCGAGTAAGAAATCGACTTAACTCGAACTCAAACTACTAAAAATCTAATCAGCTCAAAACTCGAATTATTTGAGTAAGAAATTGAGTCAAACTCAAACTATATTACTACTCAAACTTGAATTATCTTAATTCGGAAGTACATTTCCGATTGTGGGATTCTTTGAAAACATAAAAAATGAAGGAGGAAACGTGTTGGACAAAAAAACAAAAACTCAAGCATTCCGAACATTATAAAGAGAACAATCCCTCTTATTTGAAATATTAATTATGCGATGAGTATGATCCTCCCTCAAAATGATGTAATTTTAATAAAAAAGTAATTCATATTCATTTGGTCGTTGAGAATAGAATGGAAAGATAATAAAATGGTTATTCTCATTTATACTCTCATTCATACATCTGGTTTGCTTAATGATAAAATAAAATAAGCATGTAAGTAACTTCAAATAACTTTATATATATAATTATAAACATTATAAGAATGGTGCATTAAGGTGTCTAAGGTGCCACATGATGCCATGAGAATCAAGCAATGCGTTAGAGATGAGAATGATAATTTCCAAGTATTACGAGTGGGGTGGTTATTCTCTGTTATGCGAGAATGGTCGATCCCAGGCTTTATGTATAGTTAAACAAGGAGAGGAGAATCAGTGCTCCTATTCTCATTATATCATTTTAGCAAAATCACGCGGTTTTAAGTCGGACTGGGCTTGTGTTCCTTTTTCTAAAAGAAGGGGAAATATCTGAAGAATAGGAGGGGCCATCACAACTATTTTTCCTCAACCATGCTGAAGTTCCGGAGGAATTTAACAATTGAATTATTGAACACTCGCATGAAATAGGTCTCATAATTAATATCACGAGATTAAGGTTTATTCTCGTGTAAGTGTTCGATTAGCGATTCCATAAAATCCTTTGATTCTCTAAGATTTCTCCATTTTTCTGAAGGATTTAGTAAGTGTATCATCGTTATGGGTCCCATTATTAACACCATTGGGTTGAAGTTCTCATACGAGTGCTTGGTCGCCACCTTCTTAAAATCCTTCGGTCCCCCAAGACTATCATTTTTCCTTGGCATGTTCATCTGTGTAGTACTACACTGTAGCTTGAATCACCTTATTGCTACATAAAAGATTTAGGCCCTTCAATCTGGTTTTCCCCTTTCGCCTCCAAAAAAAAAAAAAATCATTTTTGACCAAAAACTACCCTCCTATAATATTTTTATTTTTTGTTGCCTAAAGCATAAGAACTTATGGGCATGTTTGGTTCACGAAAATCTAGAGAATATCACATTTGAGCGTTCACTATGACTCTTAATTGTAAGATTCCTGAAATGTCACACTGAAATTTCACAAACCTCAAGAATGGAGACTTAATGATCCTAAATTGAAAGCTGAAAATATGAAATTCTAGGTACACCAAAATATATGAAATAGAACATGAAATAGAATGTCGAAATCGTGAACAGATTGATACAATTTACATTTAGGTATATAGCTCATATAACATAAAGTAATACTAATAATGAATAAATATATTATTGATAATTTTATTTTAAGAAATTTATTATTATATTTTAGAAATTTAATTTTTAATTAGTAAATATTTTAAGGGCTGCTGAGTCGGATAGGGACGCGTGGTGGGTAAGTGCTTTCACGAAATGGACTCTGTTCCGCTCTTGCATGCACTTGTTCTCAAATTCGTTCCAAGGAACGTTACTTTTTATATATTTTCCTTCTGATAAAGTATCTCGAATTTTCTTCCGACACAACCAGTTTTAGGACATTAAGAATTTTTTTTATCGAAAAAAACAAAAATTCTGGTTAAAACTACAGTTTGAGTAATTAAAGTTATTTTTCATCCCGCGAACCAAACTACTGATTAGTTGAAAAGAATTTTTCAATAGAGAAGCTAAAAATAAGTTTCCTCAAACTGAACTTAAATACGCATGCATGAAAAAGGTAAAAAAAGAACTTCTAATAAGCTTATCAAAGTGTTCTTTAGCCATAAATTGAAAGGGAATTAAATAGTAATAAAAATTTTAGATACTTAGAACAATTCAGAGTTTTTTTCCTTTCATATTTTTAAGTATTTAGATGAAATTTTTTTAACATTACCAAGTTAAAAAAAGTTCGTTCCAACGAGAGGGAAGTAGTTTAGATTCCATTAAAAATAGAACGTTAAGACGATTATTATAAGAATAAAAATTTGTTCTTATTTTTCGTCCATTGCGCCAAAATTCTAAATATTATTATCCAATTGTATGCAAATTGTTTGTTTCTTTCCCTTTTGGGACAAAGGCTTTATAGATATCCTTGAATAAATATAGTTGTGTGCTAAAAAAAATGTTCATCTGAACGACTCCAATGATTTTGTAAATTGTTTTAATTATTTGGTGACTGCAATACAAACCTGCAAATAGCTTGCCCATCTTTTATAATTCAAATCTTAAAAATGGGATAAAAATTTAGATAGTTAATTCATTTTTTAAAAAACACCAATTCATGATGCAGTTTGCATAATGGAACATGGCCTTGCTAAAAATCTTGAGCGCTATACATTATTTTTTCCCGGTGCTTGAAGAAGTCCAGCCATCCAGCCGCCATTTTTGAAGCTGCCTACCATTGTTGAAGCCACCAAACCTTCCACCAACACAGCCCACCATTGTTGAAGCCACCAAACCTTCCACCTACACAGCCCACCATTGTTGAAGAAGGAAGTTGCATTGTTCACACCAACCAAAGCCCTCTATAAATAGAGGTGGATACCTCAGTTGGAATGCATCCTGAAAATCACCAAGACAAGAGTGATTGTGAGAGTTTGAGAGTTTTTTTATGAGTTTTGTAAATACTCGTGTAATCTATTCTTGTGAGTAATAGAGGTTGATTTTTCTCTCAAATTCGTGTTTACCAACGCCCAAGTTGATCCAGGTATCCCAACAAGTGGTATCAGAGCCTGGTTAGTGGCGTTAATTGAGTTTTTAGGTGATCGGCCGAATTTGGGTTTTCTGATTTTTACTCAAAATCCAATTCTGAGTGGACCATTGGATTTTTCTCGTCGAACTGAGTCCAACACACCAAACGGCGACCTAATTGGAGTTCAAACAAGCCCAGAAATCGCGGTCAAAGTTTGGTCAACTTTGCCGGAGGTTCGCCGGAAACTCGCCGGAGAAGACAGCCGTGGCCGAATATTTTCGCCGGACAAGACGACACTGTTCACCGGAGTTCTGCCGGAGAGGACGACACTGTTCACCGGAGTTCCGCCTGAGAAGACTGTCGGAAATACTGTTCACAGCCGGAATTTGCAGTATTTCTGAAAATTGCAAATTGACCCCTCAAGTTGTTTCAAAATTACAGTTTTGCCCCAATAGTGGAATTTTGGCCCTATAGTGTCTATTCCACCTTTTTCGACCGTTCCGGACGCAACGGTAGGCTCCGTTTTTCAAAATCCAACCTCTATAGTGTTGAAAAGATATTTGTAAGGTGATAATGTCCACAGAAGAGTCAACATCATCTTCCGGAGCCATAATTATGCTTACTGCCACCAACTACACGCTGTGGAAACCTCGGATGGAAGATTTCCTCAGCTGTAAGGATTTGTTTGATCCCATCGAAATGAAAGGTACAAATCTTGATCCCGCCAAAGAGTTAGAGTGGAAGAAATCAAACCGAAAAACTATTGGTCAGATCCGTCAATGGATTGATCATAGTGTCTTCCACCATGTTGCATAAGAGACAAATGCATATGCTCTCTGGAAGAAGTTGGAGGACATGTACCAAGCCAAGACCGCTCGGAATAAAGCTTTGTTGATGAGGCGTTTGGTCAACATGAAGCTTAAAAGTGGAACTTCAGTTGCCGAGCATACCAGTGAGTTCCAGAGCTTGGTCAACCAGTTGTCGTCTGTAGAGATGCCGCTTGGCGATGAAGTTCAGTCGTTGCTACTACTCAGTTCCCTTCCCGATAGTTGGGAAACGCTGGTCGTATCACTCAGCAACTCAGCCCCTAATGGCAAACTTACCATGTCAATGGTCAAAGATGCCCTTTTCAGTGAAGAAGCAAGGAGAAAGGACATGGGCACAGATCAGACCCATGCCCTTGTCACAGAAAACAGGGGGAGGCAACAAAAGAGTAGCAAAAGCAAATGGAGAGGCAGAAGCAAGAGCAGGGACAGGTCCACTGATGGCAGAAAACCAACATATAAGTGCCATCATTGTGGAATAGAGGGGCATATGAAGAAGAACTGCTACAAATGGAAAGAGGAACAAGGCCAAAGCAGTTCACAGTCGAAGAACAAGGGTGGAGAAACATTAGTTACTATCTCTGGTGATGTAGCTTATTGTTCAACCCAAGATGAGACATGCCTTCACGTCTCACGAGAAGACACGGAATGGGTGGTAGATACTACAGCGTCCTACCACGTGACTCCATACAAGGAATACTTCACAACATACAAAGCTGGTGACTTTGGAGCTGTGAAAATGGGAAATTCCAGTTCCGCTGGGATTGTCGGAATTGGTGATCTCCAGATAAAGACAAGTTCTGGAAGCACAATTACTCTGAAGGATGTCCGCCATGTGCCAAATCTTCGGCTGAATCTACTTTCTGGTATAGCTCTCGACAAAGAGGGCTATGATAGTCATTTCAGTAGAGGCACATGGAAATTGTCAAGAGGCGCTATGACAGTCGCTCGAGGACATATTTGTGGCACGCTATACAAGACTTATGTGAAGATTTGTACAGACAACCTCAACGTTGCAGAAAAAGAGGCTTCACAAAATTTATGGCACCAGAGACTCGGCCACATGAGTGAGAAAGGGCTGTCTACCCTAATAAAGAAGGAGCTTATCAATGTAGACAAGGACGCTGCACTAGATCCTTGCAATCATTGTTTGTTTGGTAAGCAGCATAGAGTCTCGTTTAATTCCTCTTCAACGAGAAGATCAGAGTTGCTCAGTCTAGTACACTCTGATGTTTGCGGTCCCTTGGAGGTTGAATCACTCGGCGGCAACCAATACTTTCTGACGTTCATCGATGATGCTTCTCGAAAGGTGTAGGTGTATTTTTTGCGGACGAAGGACCAGGTATTTGATTACTTCAAACTGTTCCATGTCATGGTAAAACGTGAGACAGGAAAGAAGTTGAAGCGTCTTCGATCCAACAATGGAGGTGAATACTCTTCCAGGCAGTTCGATGCCTATTGCAGATCATATGGCATCCGACATGAGAAGACGGTCCCACGCACCCCTCAACACAACGGTATAGCTGAAAGAATGAACCGAACAATCATGGAACGTGTTCGGAGCATGCTCAGTATGGCTAAGCTGCCAAAGCCATTCTGGGGAGAAGCAGTCAGAGCCGCCTGTTACTTGATCAACCGATCTCCATCAGTACCATTAGATTTTGAAGTTCCGGAGAAAATTTGGTCTAGAAAGGATCCATCATACTCCCACTTGAGAGTATTTGGGTGTTTAGCGTACGCACATGTATCCAAAGAGCTCAGGCAGAAGCTGGATGCAAGGACCACTCCATGCATATTCATAGGCTATGGAGATGAAGAGTTTGGATACAGATTATGGGATCCAAAGGAGAAAAAGGTGATCAGAAGTAGGGACGTGGTGTTCCATGAAAACCAGACAATAGAAGATATTGAAAAGCCCACAATATCTCGGAAGTTGAACGTTGCTCCTCAGGTGCCAGAGGCAACATCGGAATCATTCGTGAGAAATGATGATACAGTGCCAGAAGAAATGCCAGAAGTAGAAGACAATGAGGAAGATGACGGTGCTGAGCAGGGGGAGCCACAACCCCAGCTGCCAGACGTTCCAGAACCATCACAAGGCCAAGATGATGGTGGTTTTCCTCAGATTGTTCCAGAAGTTCGTAGATCTGAACGAGGTCGGATTCCATCAAGAAGATATCCAGAATCTGAGTACCTTCTACTTACTGAAGATGGAGAACCAGAGAGTTTCCATGAAGCATTATCTCATAAGGACAAAGAAAAGTGGTTGCTCGCAATGCAGGACGAGATGGAATCCCTGCAGAAAAATCAGACTTATGAGATCGTAGAACTTCCACGAGGGAAGAAGGCACTGAAAAACAAATGGGTGTTCAAGCTGAAAAAGGATAACAGTGAAAAAGTGGTGAAATACAAAGCACGGCTTGTAGTCAAAGGATTCCAACAGAAGAAGGGGATTGACTTTGACGAGATATTTTCACCAGTAGTCAAAATGACTTCAATTAGAGTCATACTTGGATTGGTCGCAAGTATGAACTTGGAGCTTGAACAAATGGATGTGAAGACAGCTTTTCTTCATGGAGATTTAGAAGAAGAAATCTATATGGAGCAGCCAGAAGGTTTTGAGGTTTCAGGGGATAACCTCGTTTGCAAGCTGAAGAAAAGCTTGTACGGTCTGAAGCAGGCACCTAGGCAGTGGTACAAGAAGTTTGACTCTTGCATGGTGAGTCAAGGGTACAAGAAAACTGCAGCAGACGAGTGTGTCTACATTCAGAAGTTTTATGATGGAAATTTCGTTGCTCTTCTACTATATGTAGACGATATTCTAATCGTGGGGAAATACGCAACGAAGATCAACCAGCTGAAGAAGGAACTCTCTAAGTCTTTTGACATGAAAGACTTAGGATCGACTCAAAAAATATTGGGAATGCAGATCACCCGAGACAGGAAGAACCAGAGGTTATGGCTATCTCAGGAGAAGTATATTGAACGAGTGCTTGCACGGTTCAATATGAACAATGCCAAACCAGTTAGCATTCCATTAGCCAACCATTTCAAGCTGAGCAAGAGTTCCTGTCCCTCATCCAAGGAAGAGATTGGGAAGATGTCGTCAGTACCATATTCTTCAGCAGTTGGAAGTTTGATGTATGCTATGCTGTGTACGAGGCCCGATATTGCTCACGCAGTGGGAACGGTGAGTCGTTTTCTCTCCAACCCCGGGAAAGAGCATTGGGAGGCGGTAAAATGGATTCTTAGGTACCTTAAGGGTACAACGAAGATATGTCTTTGTTACGGGGAAGCTGATCCAATCTTGGAAGGCTATACTGATGCAGATATGGCTAGAGATCTTGATAGTAGGAAATCTACTTCAGGGTTCATTTACACTTTTGCAAGGGGAGCTGTTTCATGGCAGTCAAGACTACAGAAGTGTGTTGCTTTATCCACAACCGAAGTAGAATACATTGCGGCCGCAGAAGCTGGAAAAGAGATGTTGTGGTTAAAACGTTATCTCCAAGAATTTGGAATCAAGCAAAAGGAGTACAAGGTACATTGTGACAGTCAGAGTGCTCTAGATTTGAGCAAGAACTCCATGTACCATTCCCGTACAAAACATATTGATATTCGCCATCATTGGATACGCGAGGTAATAGATCGACAACTGTTGAGACTAGTGCAAGATCCACACAAAGGAGAATCCTGCGGACATGTTGACGAAGGTGGTGACTCGAGAGAAGCTAGAGTTATGCAGAGACATAACTGGGATGTTTTCGGATATGGCTGGAGGGGGAGAATTGAAGAAGTCCAGCCATCCAGCCGCCATTTTTAAAGCTGCCTACCATTGTTGAAGCCACCAAACCTTCCACCAACACAGCCCACCATTGTTGAAGAAGGAAGTTGCATTGTTCACACCAACCAAAGCCCTCTATAAATAGAGGTGGATACCTCAGTTGGAATGCATCCTGAAAATCACCAAGACAAGAGTGATTGTGAGAGTTTGAGAGTTTTTTTATGAGTTTTGTGAATACTCGTGTAATCTATTCTTGTGAGTAATAGAGGTTGATTTTTCTCTCAAATCCGTGTTTACCAACGCCCAAGTTGATCCAGGTATCCCAACAGTGCTAAGTTGCCATTTACTTTCTGAAAGAGGTGATATATCTAAAGACGTGCTATGATTATTTTTCTTGAACGATACGGTGAGATATGGAGGGATTTTAATGAGTGAATTGCCGAGCATCAAGAATATTTAGGCTCCATCATTCACATCATAAGATTGGATCCCATTCTCATGTGAGTTTTGGGCCACTGAATTCATAAAATTGTTCGATTCTGAAAAAATTTCCAGTTTTCTCCATTTAGGCCTCGTTGTTCATTCCAAAAACGTTCTAAATTAGTGGATTGGATTGCACAACAGTTCGATCTTCTAAATTTTGGGGTAAGATTGGAAGCGTTGTGTCTATGCATTAATTGAACAAGCAGCCTTTTTGGAAGTCCTTGAATAAATTGTCTCCATCTAGAAAGAACGCAACTGTTCCTCTCAAAAAGGACTTGCTTGGGCATCAAATTTTAAATTATATGTCAACGTTATAATTTTGGAAATGCATTATCTCCTATATTTACAAAACTAAATTTTATAAATTGAATTTTGTGACAATCAAATAAAGGGCCTTTCACTCGGGAAATTAATGACATGGCCGATCGGCTTTATTGTAGGAAAACACTAGAAACAGGAAAACACTAGAAATATATATGATTAATCTACTTATCTGGTACAGAAAGCCCTTCTCCCTTCCATTCTATGCATAATATTCTTGACTACCGATTCACATTTGGTTTAGGCGAAGTTGGATGGTGCTTTTACGTGTGCATTTTGTATGGTGGTCTTTGGATCAAGTTTCATGTATTCAGCTCTTCTGTTTTTGTTCCCAATTCTTCTTAACTTTCTTTTGTGCTCCCTAATTTCGCACCTTAAATTAATTCATGCTCAAAATTTTGACATTTTTAAAAACATAACCTTGTGAAGGGTTATAGGTGATGATAAAACCTTATTTCAGAGGTCCGACCGACCTTAAACAATAAGAAGCATGTGAACATTGGAATCATAAAAGAGATAAACGAAATGTATAAGGAGTGAAGATGGCTTCATATCTTAATCAGAGAGAGAGCAAGTGGACATTAAAATCCTATAGGGATGAGTGAGCCATATCCTTAGGCAAGCAAGCGACCAAACAATTCCAACGATTGCAGTGACGGCCATCAAAGAAAGATGGCTTGAAGCTAGGAAACCAATTAGCGGGTAAGCGTGAGAGATAGGGCCGTTACGCAGTGGGCGGTTGAGGTAGCTTCCCAATCTCTTATTCTCTTTAAGCAATCACCCCAGAATAGGTAATCTCTGCCACCTTCTTCTTGCGGGCCTGTAGTTCATCTATCCTAGCAGAGATGGCTTCCGAGAGAGGTATAGTGAGATCCAACATATTGCAAGAATCGAACTACGCAGAATTGGAAGGCGGATCTGATTCCAGCGGGTACAGGATCTATGGGAGGAGTTGGAGATTTCTTCTTTCACAGAAATAAGTGGCTTCCGAGGAATGGAAAGAAAGCAAAAGCCACTTCCGGATCTGATCTATCTACTCGGCAAATCATCTGGAGACTTGATGGTCGCCAAAGAAGGCCCAAGAAGCATCAAATATTTCCGATGAGATACATGGAGCAATTCTTAGATAGCAAAAACTAGCTCTCGGTGCTGCTTCATTATAACAACTAGTAAATAAGTAGGGACAGTCTTTGTGTTCGTTCATTACTTTGTCCAATCCAACATTTAATGTATTTCTCTAATAGCATAGCTGGATCTGGCTATTATTGGGAAACCTATAGAAGTAAGAACTAGAAGGAAATCCTACGAGTTGGATTGCTCGTGTGTCCACAAGACAAATCCCATTTAAAATGGATGGTGTGGCTAAGTAGGGTGCTAAGAAAGCACTTGCTAAAAAACAGGAAAAAAAAAAAAAAAAAAAAAAATGAGTGTTCCAACTCCTGCAGTACCCCACGTCAGTCGATCCATCAGTCAGTGGCAGTGCTCTTCTTCTTCCAACCCCAAGAGGGAACAAGTAAATATTAAAACTCTAGAGGGACGAGGAACCCTATCTTAATTGAGGGGTAAGGATGACCTTAAAAATCTAACCGAAGAGTACAGGTTTATAGGAGACGAATGAACTCTACGTAAAACTTTAATCTAGAGATACAAATATAAATAAATAATTTTGACAAATAGGTGGAAGATCAATAGACGGAAAGTATCTCATTAAGTTGAAACATAGTTCTATTATGATTACAATAATTTAGTTCTTTTCAACAACTTTTTATCAATTTATTAAAAAAATTAAGTTACACCTCATACATTTTATACACATTATTCTCTTCTCTCAATTCAATGATCGAACTATTCCCCAGGCAGGTGGCCTTGGAACACTATATAGACAATCAAAAATAAAATAAATAATAAAAGAACAAATTCCCTTAAAAATTGCCATTTTAATGGATTGCCAGCACAGCCATTTTTCTGGAAGTTGGTGGATTTAGCTCAAGGTCCCATCTTGGTGTTACTCACTGGGCCCAACATAAGAACTTGTAAGGGACTACTCTGTTCTTTATTTTCTTTTAGAATCTCTTTACACCTACTCATCTCAGGTTTTCGTGCCTGAAAAAATGTACTGTACTGAATAATTCAATTATCAATAATTATAAATTTAATATATATTATTAAAAAGTTATAAGTTCAGTCAGGTACACGAACATTCATAAATAAAAAAGAAAAATTAATAATAAAAAAATCGTAAGAGAACCATATTCGTAATAATAATAATGAAGATGCAAACTCATAAATTAGATAATTATTTTTAAGTTCACGCAATTTCACTAACCACGTAAACATTAAATAACTCACAAGTAAGTAAGCAGATCGAAACAAAGAGCTCACGATTTACCATTAAATTAATACTTCAAATATGAATAAAAATTTGTAGAATTAAGTTGGGCAATTTCTTGGTCACATTTTAAATCTCTCTGAATGCGACATTTAACAAGCACATTAAATATGGTAAACGACAAAGTGAGATGGGGATGGCTTCAACAATTGCTTTCACCATTCTGCAGAATCGTCGAACTACTTTCCTCATCACGCTTGAAGTTGAAGCTTCTAAGCTCGAAATCATGGACTCACCTAAGTTTAGTGATAAAATTATATCATTTTGCCGAACATAATGTTAGGGTTTAAGTGAATGCTTAAAGCATTATACTTTAGGTATCGAGTTTGAAATACATAAACCGTTGCTTCAAGCCAGTATATATAGAATATATCTAAGATTTTTGGATTAACGGGTTTTACCCTGTAAGGCCCGTTCGGCCTGATCCATATCTATGTAGTATATGTTTAAAACATATATAATAGGATACAAAATATCATCAACGCATAATACCTATTCACTGTAATATTTTGATAAATTTTACTAAATTTATTTAGAGTTAAACTTTCTAGAATGATGCAGTTCATAAAATGGTAATTTAAAACTTAAAAAAGGAAAAACTAATGTGTAGTAGCTGCACATAAGTTAAAAAAGAACATAAAACTCAAAATGACGTCATTTTGATTCTTGTTTTTTTTTTTTTTCCTTTTTTGCGTAGTGTTGCATAGGTGCAGCAGTTGAACCAAAGTTTAGTCTACTTAAAAATGAATAAATATGATTTTTATTATACATTCAAGAACAGACTGTTATATTTCCCATCTTGAATGCAACCAAGCAGATTGCTACTTTGACCTTTCTCATTCATGTAAGCTGTTAATTGAACAAATAAAAATTGAAATTAAAAGGAAGAATTTAATTACTTCATTAGTGAAAGTTCTGACGTAAAAAAAAAAAAAGTTTTCATGAATCAAATCAATGTTTTACCATTTGGCCGGCTTTTATACTTTCAATCGTTATAAATCAATTGGCACAAGTATTTAAAATTGTTATAAGAGGAAATTTTATAAAGTATTCACCAAATAGCATGCCACGAAAAAAATCTAGTGTATATGATTAATTTAAAATTTCAATGTATGAAACTTAAACTGGTATAAACTTCTTACCAAGTAAAATTATTTTTAAATAAGATAAATGAATTTATAATTTTTCCAGTTTATAATTTTATGAACGAAAATTTAGAGGAAAGAGGAAATACATAGGTGAATGAATGGTCAGGAAGAAAAAATAAGTTTCTAGAAACTTTCAGAAATAAATTATAAAAAGTAAATTAGCTACAAGCCATCCGACTTTTCCAATTATTATTTTCTTCCCCCTCCCCTTACGAAAATACTCTTTTCTGTCCTAATCTGGGTGTCAGTAAATAAATTTTCAAAGTTTAGGGAAAATATCGGCATAAACAAATAATTCCCATCACCGACTTGTCAGAATAATGGCATTAAGTTTCTAAATAAACAATCAATCAATACTCGATCAGACCCAAATCTCAAACACTGTGTTTCACTCTCGACCTGTCCCAATCCGATCCGCCCACGTTTCTCACTCCATCTCTACCCACTCGATCATAGCCGTCCCTCCTACCCTCTTCCCCCGTACCTTTGAAAATGTTCCATTTTTATGTGTGAGAGTATGAATCATGCTATTTTATAATCAATCATGTACAGAAAATCCAAATTCCAATGAGAATCAATCATACCCTTCAAAGCCCACTTCGATTCACACCCATTTCCCACACAAAATCAACGATCTACTGAAACCCCGTCCCCTAGGTTTCCAAGAAAAGGGAGAATTTTCAACTTTTTTTTCGTACCCATTTCCCCTGATCATCCATGGCGGTTCTGAAAGAAGGTACCCGGCCGCCATGGGTGGGTCTTGCGGCTGCTCTATGGCTCCAAATAGCTGCTGGGAATGCCTACAATTTCCCTCTTTACTCTTCTTCACTTAAATCAGTTCTGGGTTATAATCAGATGCAGCTCACGATTCTTGGGGTGGCCAATGATATTGGAGAGAACGTGGGGATTCTTCCGGGAATTGCTTGCAATAAGTTCCCCCCTTGGGTTTTGCTTGTGATTGGGGCCCTTGGATCCTTTTTAGGGTATGGTGTCCTTTGGCTTGCAGTTAGTCAGACTGTTCAGAATCTACCCTTTTGGCTGGTGAGGGTTTTTTGCTCCTTTTTTTTTTCCCCCTCATTTTTATCCATTATATGGTTTATTGTGTACTTGCTTTAGTTCATTTCTGTTATGGGTTTGGATTTGAGTTCTTAAATGTTGGACTTTACCTCTCTGATTTTGCATACTTGTGTTATTTCATTTCTCTTATGGATTGTGCGTGACCTATTGGATTTTAGTTTTTATGGAGTCCAATTTCTCCACCCACTGCCTGTATGATGCATATCCACTGTAATATTTGATGCCATCAGTTACTGGTGAGAGGTTTTTTTTTTTTTTTTTTTTTTTTTAATAAAAAAAATCTGGTACCTATCACGGAATTCTTTGCATACTTGAGTTCGTTTGTCTCATGAAAGCTCATATTTCTCTGTGGAAGCTGTCACTTGCTTATGGATTTGGATTTGAGTGCTTAAGATTTAGGGCTGGAGCCCAATTTCTCTAATCACTATTTCTCTCATGCATGCACACTTAAATATTTGCTTGCCATCCCTTACTGGATGACATTACCTTTGATAAGTTTTCGCCCTATTTGTTTGTGGATTTAATTTCCTGGACTCATTTTAATTGAATTTCGAATTGGGTTGTTCTGCAATCCATGGTTTGGGAATGATTTATTAGATTGTGATTTGTGAGGTAAACTAATAGGGTATTAATTAATCAAAAACAGCCAGCTTACTTGAGAAGCATTACTAGCTTTCTGTATATTAGATCTTCCAGTTGGATTCCATAAGCCAGCAATAGTGCAGTTTAATTAGGCATTTCCATGTACATATATGCATTCTGAATTCCTTTTTAATTGCCTGAACATGTCTAATGGATGCCTCAACTGGGTTGTACTATTTATTTATTTCTTTTTGATAAATTTTGAGTTGGGAGGGAGATTATTTTAGGGAAGGCATTAGAGGGAGGGACTAGTTGATCAAAACTGTTGACGTTCTCACTAGTTTTTCTGCATATAAGTGTTTCTTTTGGGGGTGAATAAAGGTCAGTTTTGGGAACCTTATGATCAGCCACTTTTGTTTTTTTGGAAAGCCCAAAACCATATTTTTCAAATGTGATCCAAACTGCACCTTATGAGCTGTTTTCCTGTTTTCACACACAGATTTGGGCTTTTAGGGAGGCTGTTCTGAGCTTTCTATATATTTTCTACACTCCTGCTTTTGTCAAAAAGAACTCTTCCAATAGATAAGCTCAAATATTTCTATGCACAGATTCACACATTCTCAGAACCTTCTTGCTGCATTAGCTTACTTTAGATTTGCAAAAATCTAGTACTATGGTGTTTGGTAGGCCGATCTTCTATCGGTCAAAGAAATGTATTTTGAGCTCTTATTCTCTTACTCTGTAATATATTGCCCATTTTAAATTTTTATTCAGATGCAATTTCTGATAAATATGGGAGTTGGGAATCAGGAAAGGCTTGTCTGGTTTATGTTTTCATGTTTTTGATCCAATGTTGACAGCACAATCAGGGGAAAATCTAATAAAGTCAATTTAGTGAGCTCGAAAGTCAGATCTGTACGTTTAAATTTTCACAGTAAATCAATTCATCTGAAGGAACACCCAATGAAGATAACTTGTAACTCGATTGGAGTTATGGTTGCCTTAGCGTCAAGCTTTTGCAAGCTGCAGATAATCTCAAAACATGTTGTTTTGGGCAACACAACACCTTACTTAGGTGTGGGTATACATTGTAATGGGTTGCCCTAAATATATAGTTGTTGTGTGTGTATATATCAAGTGTAGTATCTCGGAATGGCTTCATTTCAGTTAAAACAGATTCTCATATTTAACAAATTCGGTCTGCTATAGAAAATTTTCGATTGTGGTACCTACATAAATACATACATACATATATATATATATAAGTTTTTTTTTTTCCTTCTTTTTAGAGAAGATTTATGTAACAATTTTTCTTTACTGTGCATTACATATTCTTTTGTGATTTTCATCAAGTTTTCTGTTTCCATTTGTGTTCTATCATTTCCATTTATATATACACTCTAACTCTATTTTCCCATTACATAACAGTTATGGGTTGCTCTTTGCATCGCCACCAACGGAAGCGCATGGTTCGGAACTGCTGTGCTCGTAACAAACATGAGGAACTTCCCTCTCAGTAGGGGTACTGTTGCTGGCATTCTCAAAGGTTATATTGGCCTCAGTGCCGCAGTGTATACAGAAATCTTTAGTATGCTTCTTAATAATTCTGCTTCAAAACAATTACTTCTCCTTACACTTGGGCTTCCAGTTTTGGCCTTCAGTACCATGTATTTTATTCGGCCTTGTGCACCGCCTTCCCGAGAGGAATCTTCCGAGCATGTCCATTTCCTTTACACCCAAATTGGAAGTATTATTCTAGCCGTTTACCTTCTCACCACCACGATTCTAAAGAACACAATATATTTGAGTAATGCAGTTAGCTACACACTTATAGCTATCATGATTGTTTTTCTCTTTTTGCCTCTTGCAATACCAATCAAAATGACGCTTTTTCCCGCAAACCCAAAAAAACATGGCCTCCGAGCTGGTTCTTCGGAAAATTTGGTTGCAGAAGAGGGTAAGGTGGACCAAACACAGCCGTTGCTTACGCCATCGTCGTCAGCAACGAATTTTGGGAGTTTTAACGAGAATGCAGGAGATATGTCGGATTTGGACATCCTTCTGGCGGAGGGGGAGGGGGCGATTAGGAAGAAAAGGAGGCCCCGCCGGGGGGAGGATTTTAAGTTTCGCGAAGCGTTTATTAAGGCAGATTTCTGGCTCCTGTGGTTGGCTCATTTTCTAGGCGTCGGTTCGGGAGTGACGGTTCTTAATAACTTGGCGCAGATTGCGGCTGCACTTGGCGTCGATGATACAACAATATTATTGAGTATTTTCAGCTTTTGCAATTTTCTCGGCCGTCTTGGCTCGGGTTCGGTTTCAGAATACTTTGTCAGGTCAGTAGTTTTCTTCCTCCTCCTGTTTTGTAGATCTTATAAACATTGTGGTAGAAATTTTCCTCTTTTCAGGAATTTCACTTGCATTGGACTTCTGTTTCTCACATGGAAAAGAAAATTCCTTGATTACATAGGGGGCTGCTATTAGCCTAGCCCTCCACTTCTTTTCTTCAGTTCTCCATTTTCTACTGTAGCTAAAATGACTTATCAACCCGTTATCGATTCATTCATCTCCGCATTGTCAATATTTCACTCAGTTAAATTTTTACATGATTTTATTATTTTTCCACGGCACTTGAAAAGCATCTACATTATACTATTACGCTCATAATGAATCCTGATCCTACCAATCTCTCATTGTCAGATTTTGTAAAATCTATAATGCCATTATTGACAATATGAAGGTGAAAGAATCAATGAAGGTGAATTGGAGTGGGAGTGGAGAAAAGTGGAGTGTTAATAGCAGCTCTAGTGTTACTAGACCAATTTGTTAAGTTTGATCAGGCCCAACTAGTTTTGTGTTAACAAACCTAATTCTAGTATTCTTTATAAATTTCTCTTTCGTATTAAATTATCGAAAGGACTTGAACTTTTGTATAAATCTTCTCCATTTCCTTTTCCTTCCCTTTGCTCCTACCTGTGGGGCTGACCCAATGTTCAAGTTCCGGAATCCAAATTCATTTTTTAGATTTTGTCACAGCAAATTCCATTTTCGACTTCCTAACACTTTCATGATTGTTTGGTTGTTTATAAATAAACCCGAACCGAATCTCTTGCAGTATGTTTGGTTCGCAAAAAAAATAATAATTCATTTCATGGGACATGGGAGGGGGTAAAGTATTCTTCTGAAACAGGACCTAAAAAGGAACAAGTATTTGATCTCTAGTGTGAATTGGACGAGGTAATAGCTATTCCATAGAACAAGAATGGAATAGTTATTACCGTGAACCAAACGTAACGTTAATTTCAAATATTCTTTATAATGTCTTATATTAGATTATGATTTCTACAGGACAAGAACAATTCCACGGACGGTTTGGATGACGCTCACGCAAATAATTATGATCATAGTATTCCTTATGTACGCGTCGGGTCTCAACGGCACCCTGTATGCCGCAACTGCCCTGCTCGGCATCTGCTTCGGCGTCCAGTTTGCTATAATGATTCCAACTGCTTCTGAGCTCTTTGGCCTCAAACACTTTGGAGTAATTTACAACTTCATGGGAATCGGGAACCCTATCGGTGCACTCCTTTTCTCTGCCTTGCTCGCTGGTTCTGTATACGATGCCGAGGCTGCTAAGCAGCAGTCATCAACCTGTGTGGGACCCACGTGCTTTCGGCTCACCTTTTTGGTCCTGGCTGGCGCCTGTGCAGTGGGGACTGCCTTGAGCGTGATTCTGACCATTAGAATAAAACCCGTTTACCAGATGCTCTATGCTGGGGGGTCGTTCCGCATCCCTCCAAGTACAAGCACTTGATGTTCGAGTTGGCGGTATGTTCAAACTCCACCTTTGAGATCGCCTCAGTTGTGAAAGTATGTCAAATAATGTTGTTTCAATATTTTGGTAAATGAATGATTTATAAAATCTGTTTACTATCTGGGTTGTTGAGGGAGTTCGTATCGGTTTATAGGAATCTCCGAAGGGTTCTTCCTCCCAGATTCTGACAAATTTTTTGTCTGCCAGTTTCTGTATCTACGGAAGTTTTATGATTTTGATTTAGATGAGATCAATTTAGTCTGTCTGTTTCATTGTGAACTATGATATGCTTCTAGGAGCATATCTGATTTCCCTGTTCTCTTCAGTGTTTAGATGCTCTCAATTCATTCATAATCGGATGAGGCTCAAAACTGATCAGCTACTAGCCAACGAATGAGAGGTTCAATCCAGTGGTTGAAATTTGTCTGTGTGGTCCGATATGGTCCTATAGGCATTGCTGATGCGCGTGGATGTGTGGATAACACGCGTGGACGAGCAGATAAATTACACTCGGAAAGTCTAAATTCATTCCTGTGTTGTGATCTCCGCAGGTTGTGTTGCTGTGCATATCATGTTACATATATAAATACTGTAGTGTTGCTATGATCCAAAATGATCATGTTTTGGGGTTTCTTTCATAACAGAGGGGCTCGAGATCAAAAACCCTAAAATTACGTCATTTTGGCTTAGGATGATGCCTAACTCGACATTGGCATACACCATATTGAATTTTCTCGAAATATATGCATACATACATATGTTTATGTGTGGGGTGTGTGCGCTTTTATGTAGAGTTAATGATGTCAATGCAGATTAGTGGGGCGTGCATGATTTTGTTCCAATAAACACACTCGACTATAATATTTGTTTGCATTTATAACAGTATAACACACACTTCACGTAGGACAGGGGCACCTTCTCTTCTACCAAATTATTTTTTAAAAAGAAATACAAAAAGATGTTTAACATACAAAAGCAGGGGGAGACGATCTCATTACTGGAACTAAGACCCTTGGTGCTAAAGTGGGTGTTTCCATGGACCACCACCAAAGGGAAAGGAGATGCAGCAATCCTTCTAAATCAAACAACCAGAACCCAACCAGGGAAAAAAAAAAGGAAAAATGAACACGCGCACACACGCACTCCTCTGGTGTAAGAACACAAAAATCCATCTCACACCATCAAATTAGTCTGGCAAGGAAGAACACAGAATTAAGAAAATTCTCACGTGGGTTTCAAATCCTGAAACATGGTGTCCCACCTCGTCTCCTCGGCCGGGGTCGACCGGTGCCCGTTTCGGCCCGAATCCGCTGTCTCCCAGTCGTACAAATCACAAACCTCTGGGCTAGAAAAACTGTTCATTCCATAAGGACTCCCATTTGTAAGCATTAGCGTTCGCTGTTGCTTCACATTCCACTCCCTCTTTTTCCTCTTCACCATTGTGTCTCTCCATCCGCCGCTGGGCTTCTCCGTGAGCCCCTTGAGCACGAGCGCTGAGTTCGAGTCCTCGCAGCGACCCAAGTCCTGAATGTACCTCGTGACGCGCTTCTTCGTCCTCTTGAGAGCACCCAGGAGCCTCCAGGCCGCGCTGGGAAACTTCCCTTGTCCCCGCCCCCTAGCTCTAGCTAACTTGAGTATCTCGAGCCGGTGTTTGGCAACAGAGATGCCCATGCTCTGAAGGAACTCGTGGTCGAAGTACACGATGTCTTCTTCCTCGAGCTCGTTGTGCGCAAAGGCGAGGCCGTATTCGTAGACTAGGGTCGGGTCGAGGGCGGTTTTCGAGAGCCATGAGAACCAGTCCATGGTGCTAAGAGCAATGGGAGTAGGAACAGTCTTCCCCGTGTTTGATGAGGAAGGGAGAGAGGTATATGCATACAAAGTAGAAAGCGAAGAAAGTGGGAAAGAGAGGGTGGTGTTGGGTGGTGGTGGCTTTCTTTTTCTTGCTTTTTAAACTTTGTGAAATCAATGGTTAGTTGAAGCTTGAGAGGGACAACAATGGAGGGTTGGAAGCTGTGGGCCTTTGGCTGTCCCCATTCGGTGTCTACACCTTCAAGCTAGTTAATACTTTCCTTTCTTATGTTTTTTATTATTATTATTATTAGGCGCCACTTGAATCAAATAAATCTAAGATGAGCAGTCGAATTCTTTACTGTATTTATTGCTAATTCATGGTTCATTCCCTCGAAAATTAAATACTTTTTTTTTGTTGATAAAGGAATGGCACATTCAAAATGAAGCAATGTTTTCAAGTCTAAATCACTCCGACTTGCCATTTGAATTGAGTAGATCTAAGATGTGTGACCCTAATAATCAATCCTTTTACCATTCACTTGGTCACATGTGATGTATTCCTCCTCCTAAAAACAGCTCTGACTTTTCTATTGGGCACGTCCGTGATAGAGCATTTATTTTCCAGCAACCCTTGCAATCACTTGAACCGACAAAATTTAAGGTACGTGACCCACTAGTCAAAGGTCAAATATGGTTTACCTTCCCTCTTGTAAACGGGGAAAACTGGCTTGACTCTTTTGTTCATAATAGTCGAAGAGAATTCGTAAGATTAATACCTTTCACTAGCTACTTGAACCGACTAAATCTAAAGTGGTCAATAATGAAACCCAAGTTAGCTAGATTTTATTTAGACTGGTCAACCACTTTGAGGGCGTGAAATAAGAATCTCTTTTGGGAGAAAATTATTTTCCGATTTCCATCAATCACGGGCGGCCAGGGCTTGTGGGTCGCCCCCACAAGATGTGGCGTTGTGTGTGGGTTGGGGCTGGAATGCACCATTTAGGTGACCACAATTTCATATATAGGATAATTTTAATATGTGCAAACTCACGGATGTTCCAAATTAAGATCTCAAAAAAGGTTCTGATCGTTTGATCAGAACCTTTAATCATATCTTATTAATTGATAAAAAAAAATTAAAACCTCATTCATCTAAAGATGATATTCCATCCAAACAGTCGATTAGGCTTGTATTAGCTCAAGCCTTTCATCTAAAGGATGAAAGTCATAACACCGAAGATCTCTTCATATTTTCACATGAAACTATATGAAAATTAGCAAGTCCTCTTAGTTTCACACATGCTCTTTCAATCCATATGGGTGAAATTTTCGGAACAGGTTCGAGGTGGTGTATGCTCGGCTTATGCTCACATAAAGTTTTTTATATCTATCTCAGAATGGACCACGTAACACCATGTAAAATGATTCTGATACTTCGATTAAAACTTTTCCTTGTATTCTACTGACCGAAGAAAATTTCAATGTCATCCGATTATAAATAAAGTTTCATCTAGACGGTCAAAATTAGAATCTAACTCGGTCGGTAAAGAAGCCGTAACAAAAGCCGTAAAACTTTAAACTTTTCCAATGGAACATCCATAATCCAACATGGATAAAATTTTGGAAGCTAATAGGATAGTTGGCTCCTACATACATTAAAAAAAATAAAAATTGGTCCTCGAATTCTTTCCAAGATTTTCCAATATTGTGTATAAATGTTCTTCTTAATGATTATGATTTGGGGTTGTTTAGCTCACAAGCAACAGCTGTACCATCCTTGCAAGGCCCTTTTTCAGACTGTTGGGTCCGAGTGTCTCACCTTTTTTTTTTTTTTTTTTGTGTAAATTATTAGCCACCTTTATCGATTCTTTTCAACAAGTGGCAACTTTGACTGGTCTTAGGGCTCCTTTTTTTTTTTTTTTTTTTTTTTTTTTTTTTTTCCTGTTCTGAACTTTCGCACTTTAATTTGAGAATTTAATTTGAGTTTCTCACGTTGGCCTCTGGATCCTTTTCTGACCAATTTTTTTTTTTTAAACGGAAATTCCAAGTCCTAAATTTATTTCACTTTTAATAAAGCTGGAAAGGACTCTTATCTTGCTGAGATCCCACTTTTTGTGGACAACAACTCGGGAGAACAAGTTTTTTTTTTTATATAATTTTTTTATTTAAAAATATTGGATGATTTATGTGATACAGCTGAACTTCAATATGATGCTATGTGGGCCCTAATTTATTAATATATATTGCGTTTAATAACAATTTTTATAATTTACTTATACATGCAGAATTTTCTTATTTATTACTTGCCTCAAAAAGTAGTAGATTTTCTTCTTCTTTTTTTAATGAAACTGCGACATTTGAGGCTAGGCCTTAAATTCCCTTTATCCTTAATTGAGCCACTTAAGTCCCACATAAGATCTTAAACAAAGAAGATTCTGATCAAAATTGTTTTGCTCAATTCATTTTTACCGTTCTTTTCAGTTATAAGATCAGATACATCGAGAACATTTAAAACGCAGTATAATTCATTTTACCGCAGTATAAAATGAACAAAAATATTATTCAAATGGAAACAAAACTTCTCCATTTTTAAAGGGGAACAAAGTTGAGATTTGAGGCATGGCAACAATCTTCTTTTGGTGGAGAATTAAATTTTAAAAAGAGTCTCAAAGGAACCAGACCTTAGAATAAACAAAATTTTATGGATTTTAAGCTTTGGTAACAAACCCTCTCTCTCCCCCCATTTCTCATTTCCTTGAATGCTCATCCACTTGGGGCCCATGAAAGTATAGATGAAGTGCTTCACTCCCCGAATTCCTTCAATTCGCTACAGATACAACTGACACAAAACACTGCAATAATTCTACACAAAAAATGTTTATAAAGCTTCATAAAATTGATGAGGTTGCAGAGATGTACGGTAGCATAATAAGGGCGTTCCGGGTACTGTCATTTATTTATTGCGCTTTTGTACATTCTTTGCCATCTCAGCACATCTCATGAACATTTTGTGCATGTGGAACTGCCCCTAGAAAGTTGACCTGTTTACCAACGCCTGTCGGTCCAAGTGGTGAGGAGCTTGGTTCCCCTCAAATAAGGTCTTGAGTTCGAGTCTTGTAAATGAAAAAATTAGGCGCAAAGAGAGCTTTACCCCCTTGTAGGTCCTCCCAGTTTAGTTCAGATTTAGTCGAGGTCGTTTGGCTTTCAAACACTGGTGGGTAGTCCAGAAGAAAGAAAGTTGGCCAGTTTAACGAGCACATTTTGTAAACTGATGTGGTGACTGAGGAGATCAGTTGTTAGGCATGTGGTTCGCTGATTCTGATTACAGTGAATCATAATTAGTGTGGACTTCTTACTGCACAAATATGAACAAGATACAGTGAAGGAGAATTGTGGTGCTAAAGGAATCTAGAGATGAGCACAGGGGATTCTAGACAATGAAGAAATCAGCTAAAGAATGAGTGTGTGTGTGTGTGTGTGTAAAGTATTGCACCCATACGGCAATTCAGTGACAAGAATCAAATAATGAAGAAATTCAATCTGTAGCAGTACAATTAATTACAGCATGAACAAACAATCCTTTTCGTGCTGTCTGCAGTTTTCGGTCAATTAGATCGCTAGTGCTCTCGAAACAACAGATCAGAGAAAAGCTATTAAAGGGTGGTTTCAAAACTTACATTGGTTGAATTTTTTCTACTGCGATCATTTCACTGGACTCCCTGCAATCGTCCTGTAAAAGCGTCGAGAGTAGTCGATACGAGGAGAGAATTCGTTCGAACGGTTTTTCTGTATACCATACCATCTGGAAAAACGCAAGCACAACAAATGAAGGGCCCAAGTTGGAGATAGGAGGATCTCTCTGACTGAATCACTCAGACTGAGCTTTGACACTGTAAATATTCCCAATCACCCCAACAATACCAACTGTTATTGCCAATATCAGCATAACCCAAGACAAAAGCCTCTCCCCGGATCCCAGACCCACCTCTTGCCAACCTAACCTCAATGCGATGAGAGAAGGGAATATAAACCCCAAAGAGACTGCAGCCGTTGCCCCTGTAAACTTAAAGGCGGTCCATATATTGGGAATCATAGTCGAACCGAAATAAATCAGTCCCAGCAACACTGCTGTTAAACCTAAGCACCTACTCTGTACGAGCGGAGGCGATCCATTGAACACCAAGGCATCTACCGTTTGCCGTAGAGAGAAATGGACTACGGGGAAAACAAGCACCAAATGGAGAATGTACCCAACTCTAACAATGTAGTTCAAAGCTGAACCGAAGGGTATTCCTAGATCCTTATCGAAATTGGTCAACACGTCGGGCTCGGTCTCCTCTCCGAAGCGTAGGTAGCCTGAGATGGAGATGATGACAATGCAAAGAAGGGTCGTCACTCTCCCCCACTAAGTTCATCTTCCGAGGGGATCGCCCCTCGAGCTCATTATATATCGGCTGGACATTGAAGTGGCAAATGAAAGCGTTTGTCATGATGGGAATGACTACAAGCAGATCGAGTACCGCGCGCTTCGATTCAAAATCGGGGGCCAGTCTTGGGGCTTCGGTTCGCCCTTCGACTGGCTTTATGAATGCAATGGCACAAGCGACTACAACAAAAGCAACTGCCAGGGCAACTGAAGCAGCTGAAGTGAGGCTTAAGGAATCGATCTTTTCTAGGGCACGAGGGGTGCAAGAAAAACCACGACGACGACGACAATCACAAGTTCCCTATGATCCCGAATGCCAGGCCCCAGCCATTGGTCAAAAACACCGGCGTGGTGCACTGATCCGGACATCACATCGCCTATAATTATCAAATAAACAACCAAAATCCCTGCATTATTCACGATTATGCAAAATCTCAGACAAAATCCTTGCGGGGCGGCCCAGTGCGTGTTGAACCACCTCCCCGTAAGAGGTCGCCTTACAGGAAACTGCGAACGGACGAGCATTCGACGCTGACCTCAGATAAAACGCCCATCACTATTATCATCAGAAACCCTAGGACCAGACCTAGCGCTTCCATGGTGGCTGGGAGGGCCATAATCCCCGCACCGATGATCGATGTACTGAGATTAAAAACGGCTCCATGGATCCCAGATCCCTCTTTCATACCACCACCACTAATAAGAGGATAATTATCAATATCAAAATCATCATCATCATCAAAGAACCTTTCCATCCTTTAGTTCTAAAGCCTCTTCTCTACCAACAGGAAGCAATTTGATTGGGGTTTTATCAGTGGATCTGTGAATGCGATCCTGATCATGATTGCCATTACTGTATAACTGCAGTTCTACATAGGATTTCTTAGGAAGAGCTGAATAATTGCTATCCATCCGTAGAATCAAATCCGAGAAAATTGAAACAATGCCCAGGAGAACTTACAGTGGATGCTGATTTCGGATCGGGGTCTGATCGGAAAAGAGATTTCTTTCCGTATCTCCCGAATTCAAGCTAGAAATCCTAAATCACAGGGTCAACGGTTTGAGAGAGAGGAGAGAGAGGGAAGGGGGAGAGGGTAACGTAGCTGGGGGGAAATTTAAATTCGGTGGGTAGTAGCACTGTTATTTTGAAAAGGAAACGCATCCATTGCTTGAATTTAAACAACTCGTGCATTTGTAAATTTGGACAGTTTTTTAAATATTTATTTTTTCTGCCTTCAATTTTTATCTTTACTATTTTGACGATGAGCGATTAAGATTGTTCAATTTTATAAATTTATTACCTTTCAAATTCGAATAACTTTGATCCACGAGCTTGCGTGTTGCATTACCTTTCGGATTCAACCATAGACAAAGCTAATACATTTTTGCTCGTGTAAGTTATCCTACAATATATATTGCAATGTGAGGTCAAATTTGTCTAAGGTCAACTATATTGTTTCTAAAATTAATTTATATTTTCATATATAATCGTTTTTTAAATTTTATTTAAATATTAAGAAAAATTACATTTTTAGTTCATCAAGTTTAGGGTTAGTGTCAATTCCCCTTAGTTGAACATGGCCAAATTAATTTTGCAACTTTTTGGTCCAAAGCTAACAATTTCATTGCTCAGGGGATAATATCGGCCACTCTCATAAACTTCATAGCCCAAATTGACCATTTTTAAACCAAATAAACTTTCTTTAAATAAACATGCATCCAACCTAACAATTACAAGGGATCTAATCCTAGATCTGCAAGGTAATCTATGAGAGAGCTTTAATTTCCCTTTTCTCTAATCTAATTGAGTTGCAGAACTTGGAATTTTAATTTTATTCTTAACATTATTTTAAGCATGGGCTTAAAATATGTGGCCCAAACAAGTTTAAAATACAGGTTTTGGATGCATATGGCTAATGGTTAACTTTTTTGTTCTAAGTATGGGCTTGAAATATGGCTCAACTTATTTAAAAAGCCCAAACAAGTTTAAATTATGGGTTTCAAATATAAAATTAATTACTTTATAATTATGTGGGGGACAAATTGGGGCAACTTGGAAAAAAAAATACTGCTCAAAAAAATTAAAAATTAAAAATTTCAGAGAGGCAATTGCATACCCGTGCCCCCAAAGAGCATCGCCCTTGAATTTAATGTTCGATATTCAGAAAAAAAAAAATGCACGTATGCTACTCAGTTATAAATTTAAAACAAATTTGTCACGTGCGCTTATTTAAGGTTCATGAATATGAGCACTATAAATTTTGCAAACCTCAAATCGCACCACCCCATAGAGAATGATATTTTTGAGGGATTTGCCTCCTCTGAAATATACTTTATCTCCATTACTCATTGACGCATTTACCTTCAAAATTTTAGGATATTATTTAAAATTTTTAACAACCGGGATAAAAAGAACTTGTAGAAATATATAGGTTTATTTATTTATTTTCATGAGATATGATATTGTACTAGTTGTAGATTTTAGTACTTAAAAATATAGGGAAAATAATTTTAAAAATAAAACCAAACTTTTAATCCCTATAATTTTTACATGTTATTTAAATTCATAAAATTAAAATAATTATGACTTATGTAAAATTCGGTAATGTGCATGTCCTTTTTCATCTATAAGATACAGATTATAAAATTTTATAGGAATGAAGGTTTAATCATTTATATTTTTCTTAGTTATATGAAATCTCAACGCTCCGTAATTTAAAGTCATTATCAATGTTGCTGGTCACGCATTATATTTACGTATTAATTTGCTTAAATAATGAATTTGTCCGGCTGGCTCATCATTTTTTATTACTTTGTTTATTTAATTTGCTCGATAAGGAGGGTGAAGATGGGGGAAATAATTCTTTTTTGAGAAAGAAGAATTTCATTGTTAATGTTGTCCCTTGATCTATAATGATGGGAACATTTCATGGGGAAAAAAATGTTTTTTTAGTGCTCATTAACTATTGACACTTGTTGCTCCTGTACATGGACGTGTATGACAATAAATTTGATATTATACTAAATTTTATAATTGAATTGCATGGGTATACTGATATATAGAAAGCCGAAGCATCTCGGTGTTCGATGAGAACTAAAATATTTCTAAAATTTACGATTGTCAAGGAGATCAAGGGATTATTTGATAATAGTTAAAATCATCAGCGACTTTAATTATTCAGTGCATTCAATAAAAAAAATAAAAGTATAATATTTTAAAAAATCATTGAGCCTATTACTGATTTTTTTCATAGAAATTTCTGAAAGTTATATTTAGGTTTCAAGAGATGGAGGGCATTTTGGGAAATACGCGAGAATTTAACTTCTAAAATGAAGGTACTTGGGGAAACACAGAAGAGTCCAACGCACAACGCGGGTTAAGGTTTGCCCTTTTTCTTTTTAAGGGATATATATATATATATGGTACGATAAATTGGGCAGTGTCAGATTATCGTGTTTGAACACGAGATAATGCTTTATTTATGTCTTTATTTTTACGAGGGAAAGGGTACTTTATATCGGGCAGTGCAGGATAAATTGGCGTTTCCAAATTATCGGGGTTGAGGATCGTGCCGTTCGCACATCCGGTTGGAGAAAGGGCGACCTTTCAAAATTAAAGAAAATGACCGTTGCGTTTATCGTCGAATCCCGAAACTACCCCTCCAAAGCATTCTCTCTCGTTCCTCTGCTCTTCCCCGGACCCACCCTCCCCCCGTGATGACAGCTCCCCACTTGTTGCTCAAATGAGTCACTGTCATGACGTGTCCAAATTTGACTGGCCAGATGAACTTACGTAATGAATTATCTTTCTTTTTCTTAGGGTTTTTTTTTTCTTTTTTTTCCCAAGATGGGATTAGATTGGGATCTACTTATCTTGATAGTGTATATAATAACGTAGTATTGAAATTCTAGCCACAATATATGGTTTATTTCTATCATTTTAATAAATATTATTAGCTTAATGCTCACCAACTCCTATATTCCTACACAAATTCATTCTCTCTGATTCTTATCTTCTTCTTAGGCTCATCTATCAGACTTATCTTCTTCTAATGACTACTAACTATATATTTTAAATTAGAAATCTTCTTTCTTTATATTATGTGCCCAAAATTTAATTATTATAATTATATTTATTAAATTTATCATAAAATTTTATTATATAGTTATATATGTTATGTTGAGGATATCTTAATATATATGTTCTAATATATGTTACATCTAACGGACCTACAAGTTAGAAACTATAATATCCCAAAAATACCTCAGAATTTTCGATATATTTTATAATTTAATATGTTTAAATTGGCATAAATTATGAGATTAATGATTTATTGTAATTATGAGTAATTAATAGTAGTTATGGGTGATTTATCAAAGGAAAATAGCGGTTATTAGTGAACAGTATTTTTTAAAAAGCGTAATGCAAACATGAGGTGAATAATAGTTTCACACTAAATTTGAAACTCACAAAAAAATTTGACGAATCGGCGAGCAAGAGATAGTAGGAGGAGCGCTGCATGGGTGGGCCTCTCCCATGTGGCCACCATGTTTTGGGTGGTGGGATTTTTCCCCGCCACCAAAGACCGCCTAATGTAGATTTTGTTCAAATATTTATTACATTATTTTTATTTTTATTTTTTAAGAAATGATTGGATTTGGGTTATAAATAACCATTTTTCATAGCACTCCGCTACGGGTAAAAGTTGAGGCAGAAACATCAGGGCAAAGGAGAGAGTGAAGAGTAAGGAGAAGAAAAAAAAAGTTTCACTTAGTTACACCCTTCATTTGAGGTATTTTCTTTTTTAATTTTTTTTGAGTTTTAATATTTCCTTTCAAGAAATTCTTAAGGAGAAGCATTGATTCTCTAAGTTAGGCTTGTGTTCTCTCAAATCATGTTTAGAAATTGTCTATTCAAGTGTAGCAAGGGAGTAGTGTGACTCTTTTCAAATAAGATGTTACAAAACACATTCTTTTGACATAAGTGTGCGTTTTTTATCTTAAAACAATGTTTCAAAATCACTTGATCTACACTTCTAAAAGCATATGAAACAAATGTTGGATATTTTGGCCGGAAATGCATAGAAAATAATATGTCATTTTTGTCTTTAAAATATTACTTTGCGCACAAGTTACAAATTAACTTGAAACATAATCTTGGAGGTTGAAATGAACATTTTCTAGTAGAGAGACTTTGATAGAGGACTTAAAGTGGAGCTACAGGCACCAGAATCACTTCAACCAGAGTTGAAATGAGCCCCTAATGCTCTCGTTTAGAAGACAATCCAATTCTGAAACAAAAGTGGGAGAGGCCAAAAATAAGTTTCTTTGTTTGAAGCTGTTTCTAAGTCTCGATGGGCCATGAAATTAATGTAAACCTAATTTATGACTGTAACTGATGTGTTTTTAATTATAAATTATATATTGAGCTTGCTTGGACTAATTTCAAAGGAAGCTTAGTAACGTAAGGGTTTATACTCTTTTGTAATGGATTCTATTCCCTTGCAAGGTTTATTACTTTCTTATAAAGGCTTTGTTATGTTGTTCTGATTTGAGATACTACCCAAATTCTTGATGAAGTCTTCTTTTGGCTTAACTATTGATGATATTATATATATTGACAAAGGCGGGTTATGGGTGAACTCTAGTACTTAAATAAATACGATGAGTTGTCTTAAATCTAAGAATATGGGTGCTTAATGCAGATTTATTGGCTCATTACCACTCAGTCAATAATATTTTAGTGTAGTTTATGGTATACTCGGTGATTATTGTGATGTTACTGATTCAAAGTATATGACTTCTTTCATATGCTTGCTATAAATATATATTGCTGAAATTTCTGCACATTGTTTGTATTGAGTAGCTTTCATATTCACCCTTTGCTTTGGTTTCTCTTTGAACTGCAGGTGATGATGTAGCTGGTCCATATGAGGACAATGGAAAAGGGATTACGTATGACTAGGAGGCTAAAAGACGACACTTTTGATGTACTTAATAAACTTGGACAGTCTAGTGGAATATTAACCAATGTTGTATGACTATAAAACAAATCCTAGTTTAAGGCTTAGTTAATATTATATGCTCTTGATGATAATGTTTTGCCATCTGGTTAGGCACTCCGCGCCTCATCCTCTATTTTGATGGTGTATAAGCTTAAGTGAAGGATGAAACAGAGGACGCTCATTGTAATGTCGTCAATTTCTGATAATGCTTTGGGTGGTAGAAATGGGAGACGTTACAAAACCCATTAACCTAGAAGCTTAAAATATATTTTATATATACTGACTTGAGGCAACAGTATATGTATTCCAAATACGATACATAAGGTATAGTGCTTTGAACAACCAATTAAGCCCTAACATGTTAAACTCATAATTATTGACAATTAAATAACTTATGCATTAGATGAGTATCAAATCTTGTTGGAGAAAATAATAGTAATGTCGTAATATTGAATCCCTTCCTCCTTAAAAAGTTGATCCAAAGAGGATAATCTACAGACCGTGCTCCGCACTCCTTTCCTTCGGTCCTCTCCATTCCCCTCGATTCAAATATAGTACGACTCCAAAATAATATCACTTTATGGATCACAGCAAATAATCTACAATGATATATGACAAATACTTTTCCTTTTTCTTTTTTTTTTTTCCTTTTATTTCTTCTTAGAGTAGACATTTTGTCTTCACGTAGGATAAAAATCTCTCGTGCACATCCCATCGTCTCAGGATTTTGGTACATTGAGTGGTCACTTTTCATTCATGTGTCACCATTGGTCTAACCTAATGGTACTAAAACAAAAAACTAATTAAAATCAATACTTACATTTGTTAAATAAGATGCCTATACATGATACCTTAAATATGTGGTATTATCTACATTTTGGTGTGACTACAGTCAATATTTTTTAAAATATGTCAAATTTTTTAAAAATATTTTTAAAATCATTTAAAATAATGTCATTTTCGTCCTGATTTAAATATGAATAATACCACATATTGACTTTATACCTTATGTGCATACATTGATCAATAAAATAAGATTATTTTAGTAACATTGTCCTTTTCCCAAGGTGGAGATGATAAACACGAGACTAGTAAGTCGTACAATGAATAAATTCTCCATCCCCTTGTTAGCATCTAGTTCTTTTTTATTAAATAGAAATAAAAATAGAAACACTATTTAAATTCATTACACACCTTTTGCTAGTGCGTTTGATAATTCAGAAACGGGGTAATACGGCGGCTCATGCTAGTGGGGATTGGGTTGTTGAGCATATTTTTAAAAAAAAAATTTCATTGGGCCATAAAAGGTAAATATAAAGGTTTGTATATACTGTATAACATTCTAGATGCACCGATTGCTTTTTTGGTTTTTTTTTAAAATACTTTTTTTTCAGGTCCATTTGACCCATGAAATTTTTATGGAAATATAATACACAAAAATATAAATTCTTAGAATACGACATTCTTACGTCTTGTACACTTAGTTGAATTTTTTAAATATGATATTATTATATTTGGGATAAACAACTAATTTTATTTACTTTGAAAATCAGCACGAAATAAAATTTTAGTCCTTTTTAATATAAAGAGCAAATAACTTAGTCCAAACGTATACTAACTTAATAAAATTCATATAACTGAAAATAGAATTCAAACAGTCATAACTTTTTCTTTGTTTAAATTAGCTCAGTTGGTAATAACATGCCTTCCTATTGTAGAAATCAAGCATTCAAGTCTTCACCAGTAAAATAATTTCTCATTCTCTATTTTCTAAACTATAGCCTCATTTATAATAAATATATATATATATATATCCGGGTGGGTCAAAAAACTATGTCACTCCTGTTACACGTGCATTCACAAAAATATCTGGTCATTATTGATTTATATCTCAATAATATGATTGTACTGTACTTTTACTGAACAAAACATACTAGAAAAATGGATAAACGAGAATGGATATAGAATCAGTAAATATGATGGGTAATAATTCTATGCACACAAAAATTTTATAATAAAATCATAAAAAAATTATGAAATACAAATTTAATAAAATTAATAAAAAAATTTTATGTATTCGCCTCAAATCCAATTAGCTGGATAAATTTCAGATTTAATCAAAGCGAGTATGGAGGGTAAGATCCCTCCATCCCTATCAGTGGACCACTTGATAGGGTACCATGAATTTCCCTGGCGTCTGACAACTGACGCCCAATTAGTGGCAGCAAAAGCAAAAGAAAATGCCTCTCCTCCCCCACACCTTCCAAGTACTACTCACTCCTCCCTCATCTCCCATTAAATTCCACGCGCTATGTACGGCCTCAGCCGAAAACTACTATTTTCTTTTTATTTTTTTAATATGGATTTTTATTGAGGACTTAGCCCCTCAAAAATTCTACACGAGAATAAAATGCTGTTTTATATGGTGGAGGGAAAAAAATTATGCACTTTCAGATTATTTCAGTAAGTATCCTCATAATTTTAATATATATATATAATTTCTAAGATGATGAAGTATGATGAGTGAGTTCTCCGTGTTTGAGTACATGGCCCTTTTATTATCCTCCTACTTAACCATCCACGTTGTTTTTAAAGCTTATTTATGCCTAATTTTATATTTATATTTATATTTATATATATATATGGCATTGGATACATAATTTTCTCTTAGTTTTAAAAATTAATGGTTCATCTTTTTGAAAGCCATACTTAGGACAAGTTAATGACCTTTAGTTCTCTATTTTTCTCTATCTGCACTCTTTATCTTATTTTTTAGACCATCGAATCATCCATCTCTGAGTTGTCAGTCTTACCCTTATTCCTCATAAGTAATGGGTAGTAAAGTAATTTCATTACTCTACAGGTGTAGGGAACAGGAATGGAGACAAGTGGCTGCCGAAAAACTTTGTTAGTGACAATAAGTTTCTATGGTTCTCCAAAATATATGAATTACAATTTATGAAATGACAAGTGAATCGGATAAATAGTTTTAATTCTATAAATTTAGGGTGCATCAGCTGAACACATTGAAAGGGAAACAGGGGCAACAGAGGCAAACATGATTCTTAACCTTTTTGCTTAAGTGTTAATCATCCTGTTTAAGAACTCTTTTGCATTTTCCTTGATCTTTAGTCACTTTGATTATTTAATATTTTGAAACTAATTCTGTTTAAATAATTTTCCGTTACTTAAAGTCATGTTTATTTGTCACGGTGGTCAAATTCCCTAATTATTATATTTATCTAACATAAAGGGATAATATTTTAAGAAATCGAGACCGAATCATCTTATTATCAAATGAAATTGGTTCTCAATTTTGAAACCATTTAACAAATGAAGCGATTTTAGGAAACCTGATTGAAATCCTGCCATGACCGTTTTAAAATAGCAACTGATTGAGGCCATGCCATTTAAATTGGACCCGTCACATTTGACTCCCTAGTTTAAAGGGCCCACGGAAAAATTAGTTTTATCCAAAGTTAGCCATGTCGATACTAACTACTATTTATTTATAATTATATAATTTTAAATCTTTTTAAAATGGTCCATTCATATCGATAAAAATAACATTAAGAATTAAGATTATACATAAATTTTCATATAATTTGGTATTATATAACCTTACATTGAGTATGGAAAATTTTAGTTAGTCTTCAACAACTCAGATTTGATGATTTTAAATGATATAAATTGGAGATCCTACATTATACCAAATTTAACGGAAATTGATTTGGTGACTTATATTTTCATATCTTTTCATCGATACGGTTGAATCTTTAAAAATCATTAAAGATTATATAGTCTTGGGAGTACATCTCGTACGATTTGGATCCTCTAAATTTTGAAAGCCATGAATTCGTAAATTTGGATAATCCTTACTGCTCATTACTAAAAAGGGTAGAAAGAGGCGAAAAAAGGACACGTTAGAAATATCCAAAGCTATAAATATAGGACTATTCAAATTTAGAATATCCATATCCCACTTTACATAATTTATATGAGACGCACCCAGGGACAAAGTTCCATAGAGGCTAGGGTATGCAACCCATTAAATTTTTAATTGTTTCTCTATGATATTCATTGATTAAAATCCCCCCCCCTCACCCCTTAAAATTCTAAAACTTTGCCCTAAAAGAATTCTGTAGTAACCATAATTTTACATTTGAAGCCCTTAATTTAAACTTGTTTGGACTTTTTAATAAGTTGTGTCACATATTTTAAGACACACTAGCAAGAAAGCCAATCATTTATAATATGCATTCAAAAACCCATATTTTAATCCCACACTTAAAATAATGTTAAGAATGAAATTAAAATTCCCATTTTTGCAACACAATTAGACTAAAGAAAATGAAACTTGTATATTACCCTACAAGCCCTCTTAATTTGCAGAATCTTACATTTCCAATCGATATCACATTTCTTGGAATGTGATGCCCAAAATGTAACATTCCTCAGTTTGGCATAATAAGTCGAATTCCCCAAAATGTAACATTGTTATATTTGGTATAAACAATTAGATTCAATAAATGTTAAAGTTTTCTAATAATATCCTTTTATAAAAAAATATAATATTCATAACATAAAATATAACAAATTACTTACATATTAAAAAAATGTTCAGTTTAAAGTTAGCATTAAAGTAAATTTTTGCCTATTTTTTAATTTTAAAGTAAGAAGAATTTAGTTCAAACATTTACCAGCTAAAAATAGAATTTCTATAACATAATAATAATTTTCTCAAAATAGTATTATCAGATCTTTATTATGAATGATATACTTATTTATTACTGATATTATTATTATTATTATTATTATCATAATTGTTAATATTATTTTAAGTTATATGAACTATGTACTTAAATGAGAAATTTGTCAGTTTATTCATCTATAAGGCTAGTTTTGATATTCTATTGCACGTACACGTTCTAGTCTATTCAGAATCTCACATTCTCATCTCTCAACTCAGGAATGTCAAGCTCCCCTTTTTTAGGAATGTGAGATTTTAGGAATATAACATTTCAAGAATCTCACATTTAAAAGTCATACTAAACACTAAAATATGACTTTCCTGAGCACATTACGAACATATTTCGCGAACCAAATGAACCCTACAAATCTAGTATTGAAACTCCTTTAATTATTAGGTTAGATACATGTATATTTAATGATAAAAGTGGTCAATTTGATCTTTGAAGGTTACAAAAGTGTTCAATTTGGTTCCAAAATTAATAGAATTGTCAGATTTGGATGAAAAGATCGCAAAATTTGGACCAATTAGACTATGCTCAAATAACAAAGATTGAAACTACGATGAAAGTCGATGAACTGGAAAGGTAATTTTCCTTAGTATTTAGATAAAAATTTTAAACAATCATATAAAAGGTCTCTGATTTCTTCTTGACATTATGACTATCGTTGAGGGTTAGGTAAGAACAAAGAAAATAAAAGCTTCACCGCCGGAGTGAGTTAAATGCACTTTTGATCCCTTCAAAGCACGGATTTTCCTATTGTGGTCCCTGTTTTTTTTATTTCTCCTATTTTGGTCCCTCAATGCTTAATTTTTTTCAATCCGCACAAATTAGAATAAGCCTATACCACAAAGGACAAATAACACTTATGTGGCATGAATAGAGCTTACATGATAGCTTCTAAGCTTACATGGCAGCTGAATAAGGTCACATGGCCTCCCCCTCCCTCTTCATCCTCTTCTGGTACGATGAACCCTAATCGAAGGCAACATTTCTAGCAAACTGAGGAAGGGCATAGAAATCGTGAGAAGGTTTCAACCCTAATCCGATTCTGACGGTAGCGACCTTCTCCTCAATGATGGAACCAACGTCATCCTCCCCTCTCTCTCTCTCTCTCTCTCTCTCTCTCTCTCTCTCTCTCTCTCTCTCTCTCTGGCGGCTTTCATCCTCATAAATAGAAGAAGGGCCAGTTTCCTTCTTTTGCCAATTTCCACAGTGAAGGAATTTTATTTCACCCATTTTCCCCCAATGGATGCACTGCCCCTCAAAGCCCATGTCCAAATTTGCATCTTACCTTGAGATTTGAAGAATCAAAAGGGAAAGGAGGGATTTGGTTTCTGGTGTGCTGTCCCTCTTGGGAGCCGATCTCGAGTTGGCGGAGGGAGAAATCGGAGAGAAGAGCAAAGATCGAGCCACCAGGATGCCGGAAGTCCACCTGAATGCCGGACTCCCATCCTCGTCTTCTTCTCTTCTTCGTGGGTCTCTCTCTCTCTCTCTCTCTCTCTCTCTCTCTCTCCAGTCTTCTTATTCTTTTCTTCCATTTGTTACTTTTGCAAATTCTCTCTCAATCTCTATTGGATCCCTCCTTTCTTGAATCCTAAACGGCAACATTGGAGTCCCCGATTTCTGGTTCTTCATTGCGGCTGTTAACACGAGACATGTACACTATAATTTAGAACCTCGGCTTCCGCAGCAAACATCCCAGATAGAAGCAAAAGGATTTCTTCATTTTTCTCTGTATTTTTTTTCTCCTAGCAGATGTTAAAAAGAAAAAGAAAAAGACGAACAAAATTAGATCACGAGTTCTAATCTGCCTATCCTTATATTTATTCTAAGCAAAAACAGATCCGCAAGAGAGAGGGTCATCAATAGAACAACAACTTGTTCTTCCTCCCTCAACTTCCTTTTACTCCGACTGCGAGGCTCTGCACTCGAGTCAACCGCGAAGACTGTGAGAAACCCTGCCTGGATAAGTTCATATTCCGCGTCACCGAGGCCTTCCTCACCAGGGACACCTTAGCCGTCTCTGTCGAGATCTATGTTGTCGGCTCCATCAAGGATGGCCTCGTCGACACTGTCGGCTTCCTCATCAACAACTCCCTCCACTCCGCCCTTCTTGGCACCTCGCCTTCTCCGGTCGAACTAGGTCGCTTGGCAGCATCACCGCCTAAGAATCGATATTGACTGCCATTGTTAGGGTTTGGAGGGACAACGTCTTTATGGACGAGAAGAGGGACAATGTTGTTGCTGCAAAAATTAGAGTCATGTGTCCTTATTCAGCTGCCATATACCATGCAAGTTGTATTCAGGTTACATAAGCGTTATTCGTTTTTTAGGGTATACGCTTATCCCAATTTATGCAAATGGAAAAAAAATTAAACATTGAGGGATCAAAATAGGAAAACAAATAAAACAAGAACTACAATAAAAAAAAAAATGGTACTTTATATGGATCGAAAGTGCATGTAACTACCGCCAAAGCCATTGCACCAGTCGCTTTCTGTGCTTATTAATATTAACAATAAGTGTAGGACAACACTAAAACAGAAGGAATAAATCTATACATAATTATATATATATATATATATATATATATGACTCATATATTAATAAACAAACAATTTTGTCACGTTCTCAGTGGGCCCCACTGTACGTGCTTTGGTTCGGGGTATGATATTCCACCCACACATGGAAACCCTAACTCGGTGGGTCAATAGCTAGCTTCGACTTGTTCGCGTGAAATTGAAAATCTCTCTGATTTATCGTCCGGCGAAAAGGAGAGAACCTGGGAAGCGAGATATCGCGGGGAGGTGTTGGGGATCGCGTGGGATGCGATGGGAATCGAGTGCTTTTGCGCCCCAAAGAGGTAAGGAATGAGTGAAAGAGAAAGGGCTTACGTGGCAGCTTAGGCAACCGGGCAATATTTTATGCCTGATTCCTCGGGTAGTATCTTGCTGATTTACATTTCCACCCTTTCAAGTACGGCTAATAATAATAATACTTTACCTTTTGTGACCGTTTTGCCCTTTCGACCCTCGCCTAAGTGTAATCACAACGAACGCTAAAGTCCGAATGTTTGGCATTTTAAACTTTACATGGATGGTTGTTGATATAAGGTTAAAAATATAGAACATACGAACTTTAAGTTCGAATTTATTAGACTTAGGATTTTAAGTGCAGAATTATCAATCTAAGAGCATAAAAATATAATTTTCTTACTATTATTACTGTTGTTCGATTCTCTGTTTAAGAGCTTTAAAAATCATCCATCCATGTCATTCGTACATGTCATTATGTGCAGATGGAACACAATTTATTTAGAAGTTATTACAATTAATAGGTACAATCCTTCCAAGAGATTAATAAGTTCAATTAATGCGTCTGGCACCTTCATTCTTAAAAATAAAAAATAAAAAGAGAACATTCATCCTTGTGTGGGAATACGAAAACTGGAAATAATGGTTGAATGAGTTCCCCCGTTTGGAGCTTGTGAAATTTTATTTTCAACAAAAAAAAAACATTTTCAATTTTATTTATTCTGCTGTATGATAATGAGGTGGCAATGGCGAGTTCAGGGTTTCAAAGTCCTATGGCAAATAGCAGTGGGCCATGCAAATTCAGAAGTGGCTCAAGCAATAACAATATAAAAACAAACATAAAGAATACATATGATGGATTGGTGTTGAGACCTTCTTATCCCTATCGATAAACTTAGGCATCAAATATTTGTTGTTTTGCATTATTAACAACAACGAAAGAAAAAAAAAAAAAGACAAATCAGTAATATTTACATGCTTCTTTAATTATACGTACTCTAGATGGTTGGAACGAAAATGAGATTGGAAAACGTTATTATTTTGTATATATACGAAAATCATGAATTTATCAACTTCGATAATTTTAGTTATTGCTCTCTTTCACATTTCATTTCTCTCTGTTCATTTTTTTCTTTTTTACAAGAATGATCAGGATCGTGCGAAGTCATAAATTTACTGGCTTTCAAATTAAAAAAATTCTGATCTATTTTCTAATCATTTGATTTTCATTACTATTTTTTTTCCAACCATTCAAATGCCGCCCAAGAGTTTAAGCTCTTCATCAAGCCTAAATTAGCGATGATAACTGAAAAGTTAAGGGTTGGTGACCGAACGACCAAAAAGAAAAGAAAAGAATATGACGGATTAGTGTTGACAACTTCTCCTTCCTAATGATTTAATTTTTGAAAGAAAATTGAAAGTGATATTAATAAAGTTGGTTGCTGGGAGGGGCATGGGAGAAGCAAGACGTCATGTCTGACCTAGCTTGAATGAATTATTGTTGTTTTGCATAATTAGAAATAATAAAAGAGAAAACGAGAAAGCGACCATTAGCGGGGGCAACAAATAAGGGTCAACATAGTTGTCTCTCGTATGTATGAATGGTAAGAAAATGATCTTTTTCGATTGTGCAACTCCAAGACTAATAAGGAGAATTTGGGGAGGACTGTTATAGTTAAGCCGCCCATTCACCGGGGCTTCGGTCGCCGGTTTTCTTATCATCAGGTTATCAATTTCTTTGACCTTCCGGTACTAGGCAAATATTAGCCTTCATACATGGTCTTACGATTTTGCAGAGACCTGTAGTTTTGGTAAACAGTCGTCCGAGCCTGATCACTGCGACCCCCTTTGCGAGTTCTCACACTTGGGTAGTGCAGCCATGCCCATGTGGGTCCAGCATACTCCTTCAAGATTTCCTCAACCCTCTAGTTATATATAATCTAGTGGGAAGCTAAGCCATACGTCAAATCTCTCATATGGATCCCATGCAATCCTAGTGATTCTTTTAGTTCCTAATCTCTCTTAAACCTCCCATTTTAAATTTAGAATGTGAGTCGCAGGCTACCTATTTGAGCAATTACTTTGATTATCACTACTATCGAGACGAGAATTAGTCCATTTTTGCGAAGTATTTATATTGATCAATTATTTGGCATTCCTCGTGTTAGTGAATCCTTTTACTACTATGCTCTGCTAACATAATTTGGTACATATCTAATTATATATAATAAAATCTCCAATGCATGGTGAGTCATGATTGATTGACCTTAAAGCTTATTAAATAGACTGTAATTGCGATTGTGAACTATAACTATACTTTCAAGGAAATTTTTGGAATTTAAGTTCTTTATCAAGGGCAAATTGGCGATGAAGATGCAAAAGTAAAGGGTAGTTGGGCCTACGACGGAAACAAAGATTAGAATATGATGGATTAGTGTTAACTCCTCCTTCTTAAAGACTTAATTTTTAAATGATTTTCGAAAGTGACGTAAGAATAATGACAGATTAGTCTGACTTCCAATGCCAACAGCCTTGAATCAATTATTTGTTCCTTTGCGTAATTAATTAGCAAGGGAAAAAAAATATTGGAAGAAGAAACTCCTTTCTGCAGTGTTTAATTAAACACAGGTATAAATAATATTGTTTTATTAAATAATTTTTAAAGATAATCTAATTTGATTAAAATGATGTAATTTTTCAAGCGTGTTTACATATATTTATCCATGTGACTGAGAAAGATTTATTTTTTTCTCAAAAATAATAGCCAGAGAATTTATAAATAATAAAGTTTTGTGCGCTAATCAATGAGTAGGTGCCAAGTAGAGAAATGACGAGAAATCGTTTCTCACGAAAAGTAAATTATATTTTTAAATAGGTAAAAAACTAGCATCATTCTAGAGTCAGATCCTATTAAGGACAATGGGGTACAGCCTCAAGAGTCTCCATGTGATTTTATTAAAATATACAAACATTAATTAATTATTTTTCCTTCATGAATTAGTATATTTTTGTCTCTCAGATTTTATTAGCGTTTAATATAACGTACTAATTAAAAATTATTGAAGTAGATACGATGTCATATACAATGTAATAACTAAATTTGATTAAAATGACGTAAGGTGCCTTTACATATAAGTAGATACCCCAAGAGAAAAAAAAAAAAAAAACAAAACAACGGGTGGGTTATCCATATGATTGAGAAAGATTTATTTTTCCTTCAAAAAAAGATCTTCAGAGAATTTATATAATTTTAAAATAATAATATTTTATAAACTAATTGGACGATTTGCAGGCATCGAGCAGAGAAAAGTGAGTTATATTTTTAAAAATTATTATAAAAATGACATCATTACAGAGTCAGAGCTCCCTATGAACAATGGTGTACAGCCTCCAGAGTATCCGTGTGATTTTATTAAAATCTGCAAACATTAATTAATTATTTTTTCTTCATGAATTAGTATAATTTTGTCCCTCGGATTTTATTGGCATTTAATAACTTTGTAATTAAGAAATTTTGAATATGAAAATTAGTCAATCGTGGGACCCAATTGAAGTCATTAATGGGGAAGTCACAGTTTTCCGAATGAAAGTTTCTTTCTGACAACTGACAGCCATGAAACTGATAAAATTAATGAAAATGATTTATCGTCGGTCTCTCCTTTGTATCTTAAAAAAAGTTAAATGACTTCTCATCTCAAATCATCTTCTCGCGATTTTTTAACTTTCTCACGATCTTTTGGCAGGAACGAGAAGTTTAATGATTTGAGTGTCTGGTGGCCCACCTGAGCCTTCGCTCTCTGTGGTTGCTATTGAAACCTTAAAGTTATAAAATATAAGGAATATTACATTTATAATAAATTCAAACTAATATCATATTGGGAATGATAGAATAGGGACACCCCCACGCCCCTTAAAGAGCACGCTCTTTACTGCAAAATTTTTTAAATTGATATTTATATTCTTATTCAATCCTAATAAAGACTTGAGGAATGTAGTTTCATATCATTATAAAAACTTTTTTTATAGTTTGAAAATCAACACATAATTTTCTTTTGGTTTCAATGGATTTGCAAAAGTTAACTTTTTTATCAATTCTGATTGCGTATTCTTCCAAAAAAATTAGATTTTAAAAGAAAAAATAGACTTTAATTTTTCAAATTAACTAAAATTAACTCTTTACTTCAATCACAATAGCTCTCAAATAACTGATCATTTTTATAATTCTTAGGCCATGAAAAAGATATATTTATTGTAAAAAAAAAGACAAGGGCATTTGTATGTGCGTCTACCTAGATGCTTGTATACATGTTTCTGATTGTTATGATTAGTTGGGATTATGAATATATAACCTCCATATAATATTTTTTTTTTAAGGTACGATAAGTATAAAAGCATCCATTTATTAGGGTATCGTTACTATAGGGGTTAAGAAATTAGTTTATGGGCAATTTAGGAAATTAAAGTATTTTTTATCATATTAAATACTAAAAAATTTGTGAAAGAACAAACTGTTAGATTTGATAGAAAAATGAACTTTTGCAAGTCCATTGAAACTATAGGAGGGTTACGTGCTGATTTTTAAACTGCAAATAAGTTCTTTGCAACTGGGTCAAACCACAAGGGGGTCAAATATAATTTCCTTTAAAGATTTTATTCCCCAAATTTGTATTTTGTAAAAAAGAAGCTATAAAGTAGGTACAGGGTTATTGTGATGTGTTTTTTTTGGGGATTAGATTATTTGATAGTATTTTAATTTATCAACTTAGAAAAAAGGAAGTATGCACTTAGGTGCATGTAATTTGAGTATGTTCGTCTCTAAAAAAAATGGCGCGCTATTTTGCTAAAAAATTTAAGCACACATTGAAATTCTTTCGCACGCCAGAGGTTCATTTTTTTTGGGGGAAGGACGCATGCAAATTACTCTCTTTTATGATCAACTTGTAACGAGCAAAAACTGTAATTTTTTATATAAAAAAAAAATCTAGGGGTTAAAAGTGTTTTTTCAGAAAATAGAGGAAAAGTGTCAATATCTTTTTAGGGCATGTGTGGGGGTATCAACGTACAAGTAGCACTAACGATCGGAAAAACTGCATGCAGGGGGCCTTTTACGCAATAAATTTGAAATCTGATTGTTTCTAACAAATTTCAGGGAAAAAAAATCAAATTAGGTCTTTCTATTTGTTGGGTCCAATATTTTTTTGTCAAAACTTTAATGAAATACCCAAATTTGAGTTGATTTTTTAAACCTTTTTATTGCCTACTAGAAATAAAATATATATTTGGCCAACTTTTTGCTTTTCTGGAGGAACATGTGGAAAAAAAAAATGTATATATTGAGAAAAATTAAACCATCCAAGCTCGTTTTGTAGATAAGACATTAAATTTTAAATTTATTCATGTCTAAGTTGCTTTTCGTCCAAATTTGAAGATTTGGTTACTCCGATGGCCCAAGCTGATGTTATGGAAGGGCTTAATTTACCTTAATGCCTATATTACTTTAAAAAAAAATCATCTATTAATTTTTCAAAATTAGGGTTTTGGTGGATCGTAAAAATAGTGAAACTTTTTGACTTTTAAAGTTGTTTGACCAAATAGAAATTGATGATTCATTGCTGAGACATAGTCACTCTCACCTAGTGGCGCGTGGAATGCCGTCAAGGCCATGCAAGCAAAAATGCAAAATTATACGCGCACACAAATTATCCTTTTTTTCATTTTTTATTTTAGTTTTTTTTATCTTCGACAACCTTTTCTATCTTTTTGATTGGACACTGGGGAAAGAAATTATTCTCATCCCAATCACTAAAATAAAAAACATAATTATCTTATTTAAACGAATAACCGGTAAGTATTTACTTCACCTTAAATAGTTACTCGGTAAAACAATAATTTTAAGATTCAATTTATCCTACCGGGTAAAAGGCTAATTTTTCAAAAATAGAATGTTTAATAGAAATACGTTACTTTTAATTGTATTTAAGGCTTAGAAGCTTTATTATGGCTATCTACATAGTCATTTTATATACTTAAATGTTTATATATACGTGCGTGTGTGTCGCCCCCCCTAGTTATAACCATCTACATAATTATTTTATATACTTAAATGTTTATATGTATGTATATATATAGTTATAATGTGGCTCTGCCCCTATACATGCATATATTTATTAAAATATTCATGGGTAAATGGTTAGAAAGGTCATTTTATCCTTACCCTATCCTTTTAGTTAAACATGTACAAATCTTTACCCTTACTCCACTATTTTACTTAAGCGGGTAAAAAATTAGTAGCTTGACCTAAGAATTACAGAGGGTAAGATGGGTAAGCGAATATATATCCTTACCCATTCCCACCCCTTATAGTCATGCATGAGATTATATTTGGGTCACACTAAATTTCAAAAGCAAAAAATATGTATAGTGTTACTGCTCCTAATTAGGCACTGCTACGACTTTGAAACGATATTGTTTGATAAATAACTTTCAAAAATAGAGCCCATTATCATCCAAACAACAATTTGGTTCCCCTCCACTATATTTATCTCCATTTCTCTTCAACTTTCTTAGTCTTAAAACTTTTTAGCTATTTCTTTTAATTACTCTAACAGTATGGATTTAAATAACATATGAAAACATAAGTGCATGATAATTTTCATGAGATTTTAGAATCTCAAATATTTAATCTAAGCATTAAAAATTTGGTGTAATTTTTAAAGCTCTTGATTTATCACATTCTTTGGAGTACTAAAATATCCGACTAATACATCATCAACTATCATGAAAACAGGCAAATCTACGTCTTTTTGCATGTTCTTTTAATCTATATTATGTAACTTTTAAATTGCGTCCAAAATTTTAAAAATTGTCGCACTGTTGACTAATTGAGATAAAATATGCTGAAGGGGAACAAATCCTGTTTTTTTCTTTACTTGTAAATTAGGATAAAAAATTTTAAATTTAATGATTACATATTTAATATATTACTGTGTTTTCATAGCGTGCTTTTGATTTCCTTTCCTCAATATCTTAAAAAAAATACGAGGCTTCAATTCAATAAATAAGTCATGCTTTTACTTGTTAGCTGGAACACATTCTTTCATTATATGAAAATAGTAACCGAGATCATTTTTATTTAGGGTGAGAGATTCACCTGCGATCTTTTATTAAATGGTCGTTATGTGTATGCTGAAAATCTTGACTATTAATTTAAATTTTAAATTTATCAAATTTGTTTAAATGAAAAGATCATCAAAAATTAAATTGGCTTGTAACTTTAAAGTTTTAACCCCTTAAAAAGGAATGGTCAGAAGATTTTATATTTTGCTCCGAAGAAAAGAATAGAATGACTATTATATTTTATTGTAGATGAAAGGCCCAATCGAAGATTCTGAGAAAACATGCTCTCTGTGTTTTTTTTTTTTTTTTTTTTTCCCACTTCTTGATAAACCAAAAACCTACCACCTCATCTAGTTCATTTATCCTTTAAATAAAATATTTATCGACTAACCCATTTGTCATGGCCTTTTTATTTCAAAAATTAATATTCAAGTTCTTAATCAATTACAATATCTTAATATTAAATACAATCATATAACTTAAAGCATTATAGATTATGAATTTTTACTAATGACCGATCTGAAACCTTCTTTCTCAAGAAAGCAAAAACCTTTATCCTTTCAATAAAATATTTATCGACTTAACCCGTTTGTCGTGGCCTTTTTATTTCAAAAATTAATATTCAAGTTCTTAATCAATTACAATATTTTAATATTAAATAGAATCATATAATTTAAAGCATTATCGATTATCAATTTTTATGGATGACCGACCTGAAACCTTCTTTCTCAAGAAACCAAAAACCTACCACCTCATCTAGTTCCTTTATCCTTTAAATAAAATATTTATTGACTAACCCATTTTTCGTGGCCTTTTTATTTCAAAAATTAATATTCAAGTTCTTAATCAATTACAATATCTTAATATTAAAGAATCGTATAACTTAAAGCATTATAGATTATCAATTTTTATTTATGACCGATCGGAACCTTCTCTCTTAGTCAATATAAATTTGATTAGAATGTGGCAATTCTTTCTTCAATTCGAGTCTTCGTGATAACATATGTTCCTTTATAGAGATAATAATTTAGTGGGTTGGGCAGATTATGGGTCGACATGTATTACGATTTCCATAAATATGTCAAAAATTGATTTAAATTATTTTATGCATGGATTCCATCCTGTTATTTTACTGTTCTAGACTAATTTTTCAAATTTTCATTTTTAATATTTATTTTCTTATAGTGATATGCTACTTTAACAGCTTACCATTCGTCCCACGCTTTCATACAGATTCGAATAAAAAATAATATTAAAAAGGGTGGCTATTAGGAAAAAATAAGTTGAATACAATGGATCTGCAACGAAATTTAAACTACGAGGGATTCCTAAAGGTATGATCCAAATCTCAAGGGGCCTTCCCTCAAAAAAAAAAAAGCCCAATAAAAATTCGACTCAGTCGAGAAGGGTTAGATGAAGTCTCCACCGTTGGATCATCCGCCGAGATGTGCGCAGGCTACTTGTGAGGCGCATTATATTCTATTCTACTCTGAAAAAGAAAGTGCACAATAGTAAAACCCGCAAGCATGAACTTTACACTTTTGCATGGGTGTGGTGCCCCCCCACCCCAAGCACCAAAGCCTGTGCACATGTTCTGATGCGAAAAAGATTGGGTAAATTCTAATTACTCAAATCGGCCCTTTTTTTTTTTTTTTTTTCCTTTTCCCGGGGGTTTAAATGCAACTCCTAATTTTTTTTTTATTTGTATGGGTTCGTTTTTAAAATGATATAACTTTATTAAAAGTAATTTCTATTTATTTATCGTTTTTAGCTAAATTTGGGTGAAATACGGACTAATATTCTCCCTTCACTAAGAAAGAAGAAAGGTGATTCTCGAAAAAGATATTGAGTAAAAACGAGCCCTATTTACATACATGGATGGCATTTTTCGTCTGATACATTATTATGCTTGGTGATCGTATGCCCTGCATTGTTAGATCTGGAATATGTGACATTAACTTTTCTTTACCATGCTAAGCACCAGCTTTAGCATTCATTTTTCTATAATAAAGGTCAGAAATTCGAATCATTTTCGAATCGTTTATAAACATCAACTCAAGCTCCTGTTCTTGTTTTCCTCAACGATAAAGACAAAAACAATTTAACTAGGAGTTAAACCAATATATAAAGTTAATATATTTTATCCTTTCGCTTTTGAAAAATCTTCAACATTTGAAGTTAAATTAATTACAAATTTCAAAAAAATCTAAAGAGCCTAAGGTAGCATTGGCCGACACTGACCACTCCTTCATTCTATCCTCTATATTTCCTTTAATTTTCTTGCTTAGCCTTTTGTTTTCCCAGAAAAATAGAGTTGAGTGTAGCAAATTAGAGAGGAGGACCCTCTGAGAAAAATAAAGGCCATTTCTAAGGCAACATTTTGTTAAATATTGGGTACATTTAACATCTCCCTGAATTTAAAGGCGGGCACTTTCTCAATAATATTATGAAACACAAATAATTTTTCAATAAATTCATAAAAGACCTATGTAATACAAATCTATAAGAGCATATTTTGGCGTTTAGTAAAACACTCCCCGCTAGATTTGTACTACATAAGTCTTTTGTGATTTTACTCTGAAATCCTTTGTGTGTGTAGAATTATTCTAGATACACAATGTTTTGCTTTGAATTTATAATATTTATGCCTCTAACCATTTTAGATTTGACGAGGATAAAATTACCTTTTTCATAACAAATTACATAATATTTTAAATTAGCTATTGAGATTGATCATGGATAAGATAATTGAATTTTTAATATTTATGTCTTTCACCATTTTAAATTTGATGAGGGTAAAATTACTTTTCCATAAGAAATCGCGTAACATTTTAAATTAGCTATTGAGATTGATCATGGATAAGACGAGTGAATTTAAAACATTTGTATTTTTTCTTTAAAAAAGACATAAATATCATTGAACATGCAGTGAGCCATTAACAAAACACATTTTACACACATTCGATAGCAAACAGGAGTTACAATTAGATCTCCACTCTTACAAACGGGCTGGTCTGCATTTAAGACGAGAAATGTACCTTCCCATCTATCTTAGATGATTGTCTTGAAACTTGTGTGAGAAAAAATACTAATAAATTAATGATTTAAACTGTGGATGTACTAAAAAAAGTTAAGAAATATTTCATAATATAATTAATGGGATATGTAAAGCATTCAATAGTCAATAACGTAACCAAATGAAAGATCACATCGTTCAAATAATTTTTGCACCATTTTATGATTTTCAAAGAAGCATGTGCTAAAGAGTTGGAGAATGAAGGCAGTCGTCCTTCACAAATTGTAATAGTGAACTTTCTTTTACCCAATAGATGGAATTATTATTTAATTTAAAACATTTTCCTTTGATAAAGAGAGTATATATATATTTTTTAATTGGACAAGAGCTTGCCATTTGTCCATTTATGACCATGTGGGAAAAGGATTTTTTTTTTTAATTTTAAATCTATGGACTTGTCATGGAAGGTGACACAATCATGAATTTTAATAAAATTTTCATGGAGGACGATTATTAAAATTCCAAAATCCTACATGCACACACACTCGCACTACAATTTAAATTACAATTATGGGTCAATAAAATAATCGATATCTGGTTTTACTTTTCTGTCTCCATCATTCCTTACTTTTAATCGTAAATAAAATTATATTTAATTATACTCTAGAATTTAATATGCTCCACAGTAAAATTTTAAGAATTTCACTGGAATTTGATAAAGATGTATAATAATAATAATTATTACTTCATACCCAGCATTATTTATTTATATTAAAGAATTTCAATTTTGGTGGCGACCAAGCTAGTCCAAAACACTGCCTTGTTTGGAATATCTGACCTTATGAATTAAAAGAGGTGTAGACCACTCATTTGTAGAATAAAAAAGGAATAAAAATATGAATATTTCAAATCTCATTTTTTTGATTTTTTTTTAATTTGTATCCTACGGTTGAAGGGATTATACGTACTAAATTATCAAAAATATGACGTAGTTTTAGGGTAGTTGGGAGGAATCCCTTCTCCCAATTTCTTTATAACAAATCTATGCACATAAAACATTTTACAATAAAATCACAAAAGGTTGATGTGGCTAAAATTTAGTGGAGGGTGTTTTAGTAAATAACAACTTGTGGTCTCATATATTTTTGACACATAAGCCTTTTGTAATTTTACTGTGAAATCCTTTACGTCCACAGCATTGTTCATTTCTTTAAGTTGGACTACTTGTTTACGCAGAACTACCATTACTTAAAAGGCCTGTGGTAAAAATAATCATGTACCTTCACCTTTTTTTGTTGATTTAAACCCTAAACTTTTAATTTCATGATTTTACGCGAACTTATACTAACTAAGCAATTTCAATTCTAACCCTAACTTTCATTTACTTTTATGATAAAAAAAAAGAGCCTCCATATTAACATGTCGAATAGCATAATTTACTGGATTACCACATTCTTCATCTTCAAGGCTATTCATCATTTTATTATGCTTACATGGACCTTCTTGTTTTTATCCACATAAAAATAAAAATAGATAGATCTGAATGAAAATTAAAGTGAGGATTAAAATTAAGTCACGGTTAGAAATTAAAAAATGGAAAAATTAAATAAAAAATATAAGATTATTTTTGCCGATACTTGTAATTTGTCTATAATTGAGTTATTGAAAAGACGGTAAAAAGACAGGGTTAGTAAGGGTATTAAAAAGTTATTTTGTTCACACAAAATATCGTGGGCCGCTGCCATTCACGATCATTATTGCTGCATGCATTTTATTTGTAAACTACTCCACCGTCATCATTCAATATATCGCGATAAAATGAACCTTCATTTTATCGTATCGACTCACGAGTACACGAACTGAGAAGTAAAATCACGTGATACAGTAATGGCAAGCGATAAAAAATACCCAATGGCACAATCGTAAATTGATCCCAAAGCAAGACCTGATAAGTTAGGAACTTGTCCTAGAAAAAGCTTGTCGTTTCTTTCAGGGATCTGAAAAGAGTGAAATTCACTCGTACCCGACAATATTCCCCTCCTCCGCAGTGGTACGTCTTCCTTTGATTTTGAACCGTCCGATCAGAGGGCAGATCGGGATCCGGTGATTCTACTCATAGCTTCGTATGAGTGCCACGTGTTTAAAATATAATGACATATTATAACAGTCCCCTTTCATGTTAACCTAGGGCACTACTTTATTATTAGCAACACACCAAATAAAATCTTACCGTAATCAATCAGAAAATAAATTTTTTTTAAATAACATAATTCGAAACAATGAAGCTAATAATAATATCTCGCACAATGTATCTTCATAAATTCATGTCTAAATTAAGATCTTTTCTTATTTTATGATTTTTATATATAAGATTCATCAAGTAAATCAAATCAATTCTTATCTTGAGATTTCTAAAATAGGGTGTTAGGGACATGAAACCTCTAAATCTATAAAGTCATGAATTTATGTAATTAAATAATTTTAACCATTCATTACAAAAAACTAAAAAGAAAAATATAAAAATAAAAAAATATTTAAATCCCCAACTTCCAAAATTCTTGACATCCTTATCCATCTTTTAGAACCCATGCAATCTGGATGTAGTGGTAGGGAACAGCTTAGTATCTTACACCTGACCGCATGAGATAACTCCCATGGCTGTATGACCCGCTGGCAGCTGGAGCTCACGCGCCGATAAAATCGACAAGGTGAAACCCGCTTGAGAGACCCACCCCCGCACTGTGCCTATGCATAAGCCAATGAACTTATGAGAGATAAGTCAATTGAATTATCTAATAAGTAGAACTACTTATCTCCGTTCAGTGTCGTCTCTCCTATAAAACCACCCATTCCTGCGATCTAAATGTCGCGTTTCTAGAGAGAGAAAGGGAGAAAGTAGAGAGAGAGACTAGAGAGAGAAAGCAGCTTCTCTCTCGTCCCCTCTCTCTGGTCGTCGTCGTCTTCTTCTGGTGTTCTTTATTTCTTCTCTGTAAAATCGATCTGTTCGATTTCGAGGTAAGCTTCTCTCTCTCTACTGTAACTCTTTTGATTTTCTCTCTCTCTAATTGAGGTGCTTTTATCTAATCCCCCCTTTCCCCTTGCGTCGTTGGTTCCATGAATTTTAAAGCTGCTTTCATGTTTCCCGATCCTTTTTTTTTATTTAAAAAAACCTAATTTTTTCCCCTCTTTTGTATTTTCACACGGGTTTGGTTCGAATATAGGGTTACCTCGTTCCAGTTCTTGGGTAGTATTTGGAATTACTTTATACTATTTGTTTAATTTATATTTTATTAAGGTATGAATTTGGGGGGTTTCAATTCACTTGCTCTGTGGTTTATTTTTTTAATTATTATTTTTTTAATTTTTTCCCCTGCAGATCTGTTGGTATATCTGGTAGTTACAATGTCATCTCTCAGTAGAGAACTCGTGTTCTTGATCTTACAATTTCTCGATGAAGAAAAGTTCAAAGAGACTGTTCACAAGTGGGTTTTTGATTTGATGTTTGTCTCTTTATCTTTATTATTGTTATTGTTATTATTATTTTCATATTTTAGTTCAAATTTTGTGATGTATGTTAGTTTGTCTTATTGCATATGAATAGGCTTGAGCAGGAGTCTGGGTTTTTCTTTAACATGAAGTATTTTGAGGATGAGGTACAGAATGGGAATTGGGATGAGGTTGAGAGGTACCTCTCTGGTTTCACCAAAGTGGATGACAACAGATATTCCATGAAGATATTTTTCGAAATTAGAAAGCAGAAGTATCTTGAGGCGCTGGATAAGTGAGCTTGAAACTTCTATTGTAATGTTTCCCTTTGCCATTATAACTTTTATTGGGTTCATTCCTTATTGTGCTTGTACATCTGAATTAAACAGACATGATCGATCCAAGGCAGTAGATATCCTCGTGAAAGATCTTAAAGTGTTCGCAACATTTAATGAGGATCTTTTCAAGGAAATCACTCAGCTTTTGACATTAGAGAATTTCAGGTATAAAGCTTGTGTAAATGTTCTTAAATAAATGTCACTTTGGCATTTGCAAAGCAAATATTATCAAAATTGGTTTGGATGTATGATAGGGAAAATGAGCAACTGTCCAAATATGGAGATACAAAGTCTGCAAGAGCTATAATGTTGGTTGAGCTCAAGAAGCTTATTGAAGCAAATCCCCTGTTCCGTGATAAACTGGCATTCCCAAACCTGAAAAATTCGCGGTTGCGAACTCTTATCAACCAAAGGTAAGTTATGAATTTTGTTTCTTTTGGTTTTAATAGGTCGGTTGTATATAACTGAATTTAAAAGGTGACTAACTAGGTATCTTTTATGGAAGTGATTCGACCCACTGTCGAACTGAATTGAGTTGTTTCGTGTCCCATATAATTTTAACTGAGTAGTTGGTGGAATATTTTAAAGTGGAAGTGATTACTAGAGTAAGGAGCTCAGTATCTCAAACAAACTATGGTTTCTATGTTATATGTTATATAAAGGATTTTTTTTTTGTACTTTATTTTGATATATGAGACTAGTACAACAAAGTGAAATGCTGAAGTAGATGGAATTCCCTAACTGAGAAAACAGTTTCTTTCAGTTGTTTATGTTGATTTATGCGCCATAGGATAATGTACCTACTATCCATCATATTTAGGGTCACATTTTGATACAGTTTCATCCTTCTGTTGTGTATATGACCTGCCAGTACTGACTTTCTTATTTAAAAGCAGCTTAAATTGGCAACACCAGCTTTGTAAAAACCCAAGGCCAAATCCCGATATAAAAACTCTTTTTGTGGATCACTCTTGTGCCCAACAAAACGGTGCACGTGCACCATCCCCTGCTAGTAATCCACTGCTAGGACCCTTACCTAAAGCTGGAGGCTTTCCCCCTCTTGGAGCGCATGGGGTGAGTTCTCATTAGTTTATATCTTAATTTGGGTTCAGATGTAAACATGGTTTAACATTACAGATTTCTCTCTGCAGCCTTTTCAGCCTACAGCTGCCCCAGTCCCAACTCCCCTTGCAGGTTGGATGTCCAATCCCTCCACCGTAACTCATCCAGCAGTTTCTGGAGCAGCTATAGGGCTTGGTGCTCCATCAATGCCATGTAATACTTATCTCAATTTGATGCCCACACCTTCAGAAGCATATAAATCACTCTGTTGTCTTATTTACTGTTATTTGTGCTATTTCTTTGTATAGCTGCATTAAAGCATCCAAGAACCCCTCCAACTAATCCCTCTGTAGACTATCCTTCTACGGATTCTGACCATGTTTCAAAACGAACAAGGCCCATGGGGATCTCTGATGAGGTATTTTTTTTTTTGTTTTTTATTTTCTGCTATGACCTTGTAAATCTTCATGTAATCCCATGGGTAAAATTTCACTACACTTATATTGACTTTTGTTGTTTCGTATAGGTAAATCTGCCTGTTAATGTACTGCCAGTATCATTTCCAGGTCATAATCAGACCTTCAACACACCTGATGACTTGCCCAAGACAGTTTCACGGACTTTGAATCAGGGATCATCTCCTATGAGCATGGATTTTCATCCTGTCCAACAAACTCTGCTTCTAGGTGCTTATTTTGCTTAATAGTATCTTCTAATTTGCAACTTGTGTGATTACCACTATGTTTCTGCGACTGTTTGAACTGACAATTAACTTATGTATTTAGTTGGTACCAATGTGGGGGACATCGGATTGTGGGAAGTTGGCTCTAAGGAGAGACTGGTTTTAAGAAGCTTCAAAGTTTGGGATATTGGTTCTTGTTCAATGCCTCTTCAGGTTATTTTCTTTCCTGCCTATTTATATTGTGTGTTGTCTTTATTTTTGTTCTCAATGTGCCTTGAAACTATACTTGTACTGATGGAATACAGGCAGCACTTGCTAAGGATCATACAGTGTCAGTTAACCGCATAATTTGGAGCCCTGATGGTTCCTTATTTGGTATGCCTGAATCCATTTGTCCATTCCCCCCCCCCCCCCCCCCCACCGGTGTAGCATCTATAAATATGTTATTTACTTTTGATGAACAGGAGTTGCATATTCTAGACACATTGTGCAAATATATTCTTATCACGGGGTTGATGACGTTCGGCAGCATCTGGAGGTATTGTAGTACTAAACTCTGAATGCTCAGTAGATATATATATGTATATATATATTTACACACGTGCGCGCGCGCGGCTCGTGTGTATCAAGTTTTCTGCTTCATAGTGAAATTTATTTTGTCTTTCTTAATATAGATTGATGCTCATGTTGGTGGAGTAAATGATCTTGCATTCTCTCACCCAAATAAACAACTTTGTGTAATAACTTGTGGTGATGACAAGACCATCAAGGTTAGTTTGTCATGTGATATGCTTTTTTTTCCAGAAAAGTTACTGACGATGCTGCAAGAGTTGTTAATTTTTGTTTTTATTTTTATTAATATTAGGTATGGGATGCCAATAATGGCGCAAGACAATATACTTTTGAAGGTCATGAGGCGCCTGTTTATTCTGTATGCCCTCACTATAAAGAAAACATACAGGTATGGACTCCCTTAAGTGTTTTCTTTCTGCTGTTGTGCTTTATTTTGCTTTCATTTACTATTCTATTATTTTTCCTTCACACGCTGGTTTTTTTCTTTCAGTTTATTTTCTCAACTGCACTGGATGGAAAGATAAAGGCATGGCTTTATGACAATTTGGGATCTCGAGTTGATTATGATGCTCCCGGCCGCTGGTGCACAACAATGGCCTACAGTGCTGATGGCACTAGGTTTGAGTTACTTGATCCATCATCTATGTGTAATTAATGCTGTATTTTTTTTTTCCCCTTGGGTGCAAGGTGAAAGAATACTACAATTTTATTTATCTTTATATGTACTTATTTATTGTTATTAATATATATATTTTTTTGGGGTGGGTGGGGTTGTGGTTTCTCATGCAGGCTATTTTCTTGTGGAACCAGTAAAGATGGGGAGTCGTTTATTGTTGAATGGAATGAAAGTGAAGGGGCTGTTAAAAGAACCTATCAAGGATTTCGAAAACGTTCTTTGGGTGTTGTGCAGTTCGATACAACCAAAAACCGTTTTCTGGCTGCTGGTGATGATTTCTCGATTAAATTTTGGGATATGGACAACATTCAACTTTTGACCAGTATTGATGCTGATGGGGGCATCCCAGTAAGTTCGATATGCTAAAAATTTAAATATATATATATATATATGAGATAATAGCACTTTTGGTTCGTGGAATGGAATATAGTGTGAATGGAATAGATATTACATAGGAATAGGATATTGAAGCAATAAGTGTTAACTATACCCATAGACTATGTGGGATAGGTATGGAATAGCTATTCCCAAGTACCATGAGCAGACTGATAAGGAATTGTAATTTTGAAGGGCCATATAAGTGAAACATGTACTCTTGACTGGGCTGGGAGCTCTAAAGTGAAACAAACGAGGTAATGGCTATTCTATAGGAATATGGGCAGAATAGAATAGCGATTACCATGAACCAAACATGGCATAATGTTATAAAGTATGACCATTTAGTTTTTTCCCTTGTCTAATAGGCAAGCCCGCGCATTCGCTTCAACAAGGATGGCATTCTGTTGGCTGTTTCTGCTAATGACAATGGCATTAAAATTTTGGCGAATTCTGATGGCCTTCGTTTGTTGCGGACATACGAAAACCTTTCTTATGTTGCCCCAAGAACATCTGAAACACTGACTAAGGTAACTTTGTCAATATTTATAGCTCCTTGTCAACTTGATGTGAAGTGACGCCCCCCTCGTATGTATTTTCTCGTGCAGCCTTCCATAAACGCTGCTACCAGCGTTGGGCTTGCAGAAAGAGGTGCCTCTGTTGTTGGGATAACTGCAATGGTTTGTCTTACATCTATGCACTTCTATTAAGACTGCCTGAATTTAACTTGTGAAAGGACTAAAGGCCAGTTTGAAGGCATTTACTATAAGCTGCTTTTGTCTTTTTGAATGAGCACCATTGTAGCTTAAGAAAGCTGTTACTTAGCTTCTTGGACCCATTTGATCTTTTTGGAAAGATATTTACAACTTTCCGGAATTTTTCAAACACATATTTTGTTGGGAAGGGCTTTTCCAATGGATAAGCTAGAAATTAAGCTCCCCTAAACTAGCTCTAAGAGCTGGTAAAGAGGAAGAGGAAATAAAATCAGTTGTTGCCTTTTTCCTGTTCATATCATTGTTATATTTTTCTTGTTTATTATATGCAAAGTAGGGCTTTTTACCTTGATTAGCACTTTCATAGTACGTTTTTGGGTTTCTTTAGAATGGTGATGCTAGAAATTTGGGGGATGTGAAGCCTAGATTAACGGAAGAAGCCAATGATAAATCGAAGATTTGGAAGTTGACTGAGATTAATGAACCTTCACAATGCCGGACACTGAAACTTCCAGAAAACTTGAGGATAACCAAGGTATGGTTTCTCTGAAAATTTTCTATCTAGCACATGCTTTACATATTGATAGATTGATGATCATGTATTAGATATTGCTTTATGATCTACTCTTTTGCCATTCAATGACCAGCATTCTCTCTGGCGTTTAATTGACATTGTCCATTTATACAAAATATGTGATGCTTTGTGGACGTAATTGTGCAGTCTTTTTCTCATTGTTTATATGTATCCTGTTGGCGACTAAGAACCCACCTGAATTTTTATTGGCTGTTTGTAGATCCCTTGGCTATTAATCATAAATTACGTAGCTTTGACAGTTACGACTTGAAGTCTTTGCACGTTTATTGTTCAAGCTGTGTATTTATTTTATTTTCTTTTTTCTTTTTAAATGTTTGGCTTCACTCAGAAATAAAACTTGCTAGTCAAATTCATGAATAAGTTCTCTCAGTTGTGCCAAAAGCATTTTAATTAAAAAATAGATTTGAGTTAATAACATATCCCGCGAAGCATCAGAATTTTGTAGGGAGTTAACATACCCTTAACTGTGTCCTAATTGGGAGGTGTACTTTTGGTTCAGTATGATATAACTTCTTGGAGCATGTCATACTATTTAATTGGGAGGTGCACTTTTCCCCCAAATTATATCATGCATATACTGAAAAGATTTTAGCAAATGGTGCATTCCTTTCTCTTGATACAAATAATGGAAGAGTGGAGATGAACAATCACTCACTTTTGACAGTTATACAATTCCAGAAGATGATCCAGGATTGGGTCAATAACGTTTATTAGAAGTGGACAATAGAGTGGTTGTACCAGGAAAAACTCATCTATATATTATTATAACACCTGCTGCTGTACCTCATAGTTGGGTGTACCTTCCTCAGGTGTCAGATGTGATGCTGTACAGTAAACAATGTACTTTTGAAGCATTGGTAAATATGTTTGAATTTATTTGAAAACAAGGGAAACTCAGTCATATTAGGTCGAGCGAAAGTGGATCCTTATAAGGCTAATTGTCAAAAGCTTTTATTAATATCATGGTTTTCCTCCATTTTGTCATCCTTGCTCCTATGTCTGCTCAGAATCCATCCCCTGGAAAAGCAGGCCTGCTAATATATATTTATATGGCGAAATGTTATAATAAGCGCAAAGCAAGCACACACCACCTAGGATCCATTCTGAAAATTCCTCATATGTAGATTGAAAGAGCATGAAAAATAGGAGAGGTCCCAATTTTCGTGCAATTATTGTACACGCACAGCTGTCATCTAAAAATAGAGATGAACAGTCACTTTTGACAGTTATATGATTCCAGAAGATGATCCAGAATTGGGTCAATAACATTTATTGGAAGTGCTCAATAGAGTGGTTGTAACCGGAAAAACTCATCTATGTATTATTGCAGCACCTGCTGCTGTACCTCATAGTTAGGTGTACCTTCCTCAGGTGTCAGATGTGATGCTATACAGTAAACTTCCAACTTCTGAAGCATTGGTAAATAATCAGTTTGTAGTTGTTTGAATATTTGAAAACAAGGGAAAATTCTGTTGTATTAAGTCGAGCAGAAGTGGATCCTCATAAGACTAATGTCCGAAAATCCTAAGAATCCCTGTTGGGACGGATTCTAACAAACCTTTTTTCAGGAATTTTGAATAAACCCCTTATTTCTTTATTAAATTAGAAGACAAGAACAAAAGAATAATAATGGTTATCATACATATATTTCACGTAGAAAAATGACAATGAATAAATCCTCCGTTTTGTTCCTTGCTCCTATGTCAGCTCAGCAATCCATCTCCTGGAAGGGGCCACCAGATAGGAAAATGTTATAATAAGCACACTGTATGGAGGCATAAGGCTACAGACCACCTAGGACCTGTTCTGAAAATTCCACCCATAAGGATTGAAAGAGCATGAATAAAATAGGGGAGCCTCCCAATTTTCATGCAATAATTGCAAGTGCACAGCTATCATCTGAAAGATGAAAATTATGATGAACTAGAACTCTTCATATTTCAACATTTAAAATGAAGTTCCCCTATGTATCTCCGAACTGTATGAAAATTGGTAGGTTCTGTTTTTTCATGCTCTTTCAATCTGTCTGGGTGGAATTTTCTGAAGAGTTCCTAGGTGGTGTCTGTCACCCGACATTAGATAACCTATGTTTATTATAACATGTCCCTATATATGTAGATATAGTTGTGTTTGTGTGTGTGTTTTCCCCCCTCTGCTTGCACCTTACTAGACATTAATGTGTGTGTAGGCGTCGTGTTGAAGAATGTGGATATAATTGGAGTTCGAAAATCAGTTCTAGGAAGAATTTGATTGGAAGGGATCAAATCTTGAATATGGTGAAAAATCTGATTGAGAAATCTGTTAGCACCACTAGAGCCAATGCACAGGATAAACATATATAGACTCCGTGATAAGAAATGCTTGAATGCCTTGCAATCTATTTTGCACATATCTCAAGCTAGCAGACAATGGTATAATGAATCTTCTAATTTTCTATCCATTGACATTTTCTTGCTGTCCATAATGCAAGATGGACTGTCTAGCACCTCCAGGATCAAAATCTGGTTAAAAATGTAGGACAGATCTGACATATAAGACAGATCTGGGTGGGTAGTATAGAAAAGGTTAGGTGATGGTGGTGCTAGAAATCAGAATGAAGATGCTGGGGATAATTACGATAGGTCACAAACTAGGGTCTCAGCAGTTTAGCCATAGGAGTCTCCTGAAGGTATCCCTTCTTGATCACTTAGTCTTTGCTTCTCACAAGTTAAATCTTGATAAGAGAGTATGATATAATTTACTGAGTTGCTTAAAGTGAGCAACCCATGATCTCTTTATAAGGCGCAAAAGGAGGCTAAAGGCCTCAAGTTACAATAATTCAAGTTTGGAGTTCCAAGACACGAGGAGTTCCCAAAATTGAAATCAACAAAAGACCAAGCCCAGCATTTAATGCTTATTGACTTCTTCCTATAAAACTAAAAGACACTTGAGACTCTGCAAGTCAGATACTGGGCTTGGGCCAAATTCATGTAGGATCCATTTCCAAACCTGCATCAATCCATAGTGGCAAGTGCATTCATACTGTACAGTACACATTGACATATAGGGTAAAATGAATATGGTGTATATTTATGTCTATATGTACACCTTTCTTAATTGTTTCTATGGCCAAAATGGCTTTTGCCTTTAAAAAGAATTGATGCCCTAATTAGCTTCTTCCTTCTTTGCTACAGATATCGAGATTGATCTATACAAATTCAGGAAATGCTATTCTGGCATTAGCCTCAAATGCTATTCATCTCCTCTGGAAATGGCAGAGAAGTGACCGCAATACAAGTGGCAAGGTATGAATGAACTGAACAGTACACGATATGAAATTTGCGAAATGAGTTCATCCCCTCTTTATGGTAGATGCTTTATTTTGTAGGCAACAGCTAGTGTTCCACCTCAATTGTGGCAACCATCGAGTGGCAATTTAATGACAAACGATATTACTGACACAAACCCAGAAGAGGCCGTGCCCTGTTTTGCTTTGTCCAAGAATGATTCTTATGTGATGTCAGCATCAGGAGGGAAGATTTCCTTATTCAATATGATGACTTTCAAGGTAAGAATTTATCTTTATTGTCTTTTCTAAACCTTTGGTACAGGTATTGGACTCGATTTATTACAATATATTTTTCTTTAGACTTCTTCGTGAAGAAAGATATTTCTTTTGAACGATTTGAACCAAAACGCTGATAATTATTAAATTTAAATGATTTTCTCAATATTTTTTATTTCATATTCTTATCTATGTAATAATATTATTGTTAAGTTAAGAGTGATCAATTTCTTTCTGGGCAAGTACAGACAATGACTACTTTCATGCCTCCGCCACCTGCTGCGACCTTTCTTGCTTTTCATCCTCAAGATAACAATATAATTGCTATTGGAATGGATGACTCAACAATCCAGATTTACAATGTGCGCGTTGATGAGGTATGGTTTATTTCATAAGCAATTGTTTGCAATTTTCTTAGCTTCACAGAACACGCTTTTACTTTGGCTTATCTTCTCGATGCAGGTAAAAGCAAGCTCAAAGGCCACTCCAAGAGAATTACTGGCCTCGCATTCTCCCATGTTTTGAATGTGCTAGTTTCATCTGGAGCAGATGCTCAGGTTCATGAACTTTCCATCTTTTAATGCATAAAATTATTTTCAAGAACTTCACAGTTGAATGATTGCCTTCATGTTTGGAGTGCATTTCAAATTAAATCTGCAAATCACTTATGGCATGCTTGGTTCATGAGAATGGAGTAGCTATTATCTCTGAAATAACTATTATCTCATTTGGTTTTAGTTCTCAGAGTATATTTTCCTCTCTAGACCTTATTCTGGACCAATCAATAATATCCAGTCCAATGGCTTCTGGGAATAATTATTCCTTACAGATTCTATTCCTATGCAATAAGTATGCTGTTCGGTAAACCAAGCACTCATGGCATGTTTGGCTCATGGTAATAGCTTTCCCATTTGGTTTATTTTAGATATCGTAAAAGATATTCCATTTTAGACGTTACTTACCTATTCTATTATCCTGTGAGCCAAGCACACTATAATCTCTTCCCAGTTCATAAATGGATATATTAAACGTTTCTCTTTTAGGATCCCTGCTGTAAAATTCTGCTCAAAATTTGCATACTGATTCTCCCATCACTTTCTCTAGCTGTGTGTGTGGAACTCCGACGGATGGGAAAAACAGAAGAACCGATTCCTGCAGGTTCCAGGTGGGAGGACGCCAACTGCACAATCGGATACACGTGTACAGTTTCATCAGGATCAGACCCATTTCTTGGTTGTACATGAAACTCAGCTCGCTATATATGAAACGACAAAATTAGAATGCATAAAGCAGGTACCTATTTCTCGAGGTCAACCTTCTTACATAAATAACGTCTTGGGGCCATTTAATTGTGGAAATTGTTCTCTGCCTTTATCTTCAGAACTTAAAGCCTAAGTATATCATGATATCGGTGATTTATGCTATTCATTTCGAGTTACTGGAAAACCTTACTTTCTAACCGAGTCATATGTTTGGAGAACCTAGAGAACATGTTTTAAGTGCTTTCAAAACAAATTATGATATTATAGCATGAAATTGAGTCTGGAGAATCTGAGTCATCCACCAAAGCTATGTCGTTTTAATCATTCTTTTAAAGAAAGGTGGCTATATTTTCACTGTGAAGTTACAACTGGAGATGGAAAACTATGATATTTAATATTTTTTTTATCAAAAGAACATAGTTTTGGGCCCCAGTCTCGGATAATAACCTGTCCTGGACTTAGATTCTCTTTTCACTATGAATTTATACTTGGAGGCGAAGAACTAGTTTTCAACAAGTAAACAAGCCCCTTAACTTTTGTTTCTAATGTTGTTTTCATTTTCACAGTGGGTGCCACGCGAATCTTCAGCTCCGATATCCCATGCAACATTCTCATGTGATAGCCAGCTCGTATATGCCAGTTTTCTGGATGCAACAGTCCACATATTTAATGCTAAAAATCTTCGGCTGCGATGTCGGGTTAATCCTTCTTCTTACCTTTCTGCCAGTGTGAGGTAATAATTTCCTCTATTTTGCCAATTTAGGTTTATTTAAGTGAGGTTGGTGCTTCACTTTGAAAATAAATTTGCAGTCAATATGTTGAAATATGTGCTTTAGATTGTATTTCGCAATTTTTTGCGTTGATTGCCAAAACCTTCAATCTCTAGAAAATTGATGGTAAATGTTAGGACTATAGTCCCAAGTAATTGTTGCAGAAATCTTTGGAAGTGGTATTATTTAGATGATCAAAATGACGTAAAATAGAACAAAAGTGTTGTGCAGCACTGATTCTGTTTTTCCCTTCCTGTTGGTGGATGCTGCCAGATGACTACTTGTAATATGTTTATGCAGTTAGAGCTTATATTCTGTAGTTATATGTGAACATCTGTTGATGAATTCTTTGCCCCTTTGTGGCAACTATAATTTAGACCTCGTTGCAATAAAGTAAAATTCTAATTTAAGCATAGAATCATATTTCCGCAGCCCCCTCTCCCCGCGAAAGAAAAAAAAAAAAAAAACCAATCAAATTGTTGTGCAGTAGATAATGATTTTAAAATGTTTTATGCAATGAAAGTCAATATTCCTTGTCTAAATATTTTTTTTCCTAATTTCAGGAAGCACTTTTTCCAGCATCTAGGTATAAACAACTGCTGATTTAACCCTTTCCTCTTTGCAGCAATTCTAATGTGCACCCACTTGTAATTGCGGCTCACCCGCAAGAAGTAAATCAGTTTGCGTTGGGACTCTCGGATGGCGCGGTTCATGTATTGGAGCCTCTTGAATCCGAAGGGAAATGGGGAGTGCCACCACCTGTAGAGAATGGATCAACAAGCAGTCTGCCTACTACATCTTCTTCAGTTGGAGCTTCAGGTTCAGATCAACCGCAAAGATGATCCGCTGCCTGCCAGAGATTTATTTAGGTATGCTTGCATTTATTTATTTATTTATTTTACGGTGAAAACCTTGAGACATATTCCTGAGGCACGTTTTTGGCAGGCGCAAGAATGAGAATGGGAGGGATGGGAATGTCTCTTCTCATACTTCTGTTTGATAACCGCAAACGCAATACAATAGTAATTCCTTTGGATCTTCCACTCTCTCACACGAGGGAATATGACCATTTTCATTCTCACCATTCAAAAACAACCTTAGGACACATTTAAATGGAAGAAATGCAAATACCTTTTGATGGCTTAAAGAGTTCCCAGAGGAATGCAATCCCATTCCACTGTTTGATTACATAAGATGTGACAGAACGACCATTTCGTTCTCGTTTCCATTACTTCGTCATTGCATTCCCATTCTCAATCCATTCAACGCCTTAGGACAACATTTGAATGGAAGAAGCAATGTGAATATTGATTCCCGTTGTGCTTTTTGATGTCTTCGAATGTAATGGAATTCCTCGATACAGATGCTCGTAGTTTACTCGTTCCGTTCCTTCCATTCCCATTCATCATTTGTTTTGGGGGACACTCTTACACATTTTCCCTCCTCTTGCAGTTTGGGAGCATGTAATTTACTCACTCAAGCATCATCAGCTCAGAGATTTAGGCCCTAACTTGTTGGATAAGATTTCACATTTAAGGCAAATGCTTCAGTAGTATTATTAATAGCAAAATTTGTTTTGTTTTGTTTTTTTTTTTTTATTGGCTGTGGAATGGTAATGTTAATGTTGTTTTTAGCGGATCAAATTGAATTGTAGTCTATAATTTTATCACACCATTCAACCCTCCACCACCTTGTGCTTCTATTTTCTTTATCATCTTTCTTATTTTCTCCTCCTGATGGGAGAGAACTAGAAAAAATAAAAATCCTTGTCGTTGAAAGGGGGAAAAGAAAATAAAAAAAGAAGATGAGGGCATAGATTTATAAGGAGAAAAGGGATTATGCGTTTGAATGTATGTAATTTGTGTGCGTCTACTTCTAAAATAAGTGCGCAATATTTTTTTTTAACAAATCGATACAGTTCTGAGGTTAGATTTCCATGCATTGGGATTCATATTAGCTGTATAGTCAGATAATATGAAAATGAACAACATGCTTATATCTTTTCATTTTTTGGCAGACAATGATAAGAACCTGTGTTTTGTTTTAGTAAATTAAATGATATTAATCACCAAAAGGAACGGTTACAAGCTTGCGAGGAGATTAAGCCCAAAAAAAAAAAAAAAAAATCAATGCAGCCAGAGAGGCAACAAAGATGTAAAATGATAAGATCGAAACAAGAAATAATAAGAAATTCAAAGGTGGGAGGAGGAAATCGGGAAAATAAAACCTAATTTAAATATTATATGGCCAAGAATTTCATACCACGGGACGAAATTTAGAATGAATTTTGTTTTTCACAAGCCAACCGAAGGATAGTTCTACTAAGAAAACACATCAACTAAGTGTGGAAGATACAAACGCATCAAGTTCACGGTGGTGACTGACTGTATAAGTTTTTCTCGTGATGTAAATGTATTATTTAAAATATATTAAATTTTCAATACTTATGATGAATAGGTTTTATATTTCTAAATATCATGAATTTGTTTTACATACCCATGTATTACTATACGTTATTTTTATTCGTACAGTCAAAATTATTTAAAAATTTATCAAAGAAAAGAAAATTGCTCAAGGGACTGCACACAAAAACCGGAGAGAATTTGGTTCCGTCATTTGGACCCATGTAAGAAAAAAAATGGTTACATGGGAGCCCATGGCAAGCTTAGGAATAGAAGCACCACTAGGGTTTCATTGATTGGGGGATTTATGGAATAAAAAGCCAAGCAACCTAATTCGGAGCTAAAAAAAGGTCAGATCCGTCCCGAATTACAACTCCACCTGCTCCGAATTACAAGATCTAAGTCGGAGCTCCTCTCTGTTGACTCCTTTGGGTTCCACTTACGTGAGTTCTTGTAAGGCCCAACTTGAATCAGTACTAAATCCATTCCACAAGAAATGGTTGAGGCCCGTTTTGAATGCTCATTAGAGCCCAATTCGTGGGAGTTCATTTGAGGCCCAAATGGCAAGCCGAAGCAAAGGCCCACCCAATTCGCAAAGCCCATTGCGGCCACCAATTCCCTCTTTTCGAAGCACCCATGTTCCCAATTCTAATTCTGAACCAATAGCCAATTCCCCGTCCGACTTACCCCACTTCTTCTGAATTACCCGCAATGAACCCATTCCAACCTACCACTTTAGAGTTACAAAGAAGTTAAAGAAACGAAAAAAAAAAAGAAAAAAGGAAAAAGAAAAAAAAAATTAATAGGGCTCGTTAGGTGATCAGCCTCTTTACTGTGAAGGTTTGGTGTTCGAGTCTTTAGTACGTTGAATTGTGAAACAATTTGGCTTTAGTCTCCTTTGTAATCAAAAGAAATAATAGGGTTCGTTCGATAGTGCTTGTCCTCCACTTGCTCCATAAATAATTTCATACACGTTAACAGCCTGTAAATTTTAAGCATATAGATTGAAAATGTCCTAAAAAATCTACGTACCTACTAATTTTCATACTGTTTTAAGATATCCAGAACACAAACACAAGAGGCTGTGATTTAGCCAAAAAAATGAAAAAAAAAAAAAACATAGTTGTTGCCTCATTAAAATCTCCTTTGGAGAGAAAAAACAAAATCCAGTGAATTAATTTCTATTCAATATTGTTTAATAGCTTTAGCTTGTTCCCTACAAATCAAAATTTCTGTTACTAGCTACGCAAGGCTTTGAAAGTTTTGAACTTTAAGTAAGAACAGTTCCATGTTTCAACACTTTATTTCAGGAATCCTTGGGAACCAGTGTCAAAATTTTATGGATCTTCTTCAAAGTCAGCTAATTAATAAATTTTTTTTAAAAAAATTTGAGTTAGATTTCAATTTACTTACAAAAGCTTTCCCTAATTCTCAGGCTTCAACATTCTCTGAAGATTACATGAGATGGTGTCCTATTCCTTTGACACCAAGAGATCCTACTGATACAGATTAAAAATATTTTGTGATATGATATCTATCCAATGATTAGATATTTATATTAGGCACATTTATTTTATTTTCACGTCACGCATGTACTTTGTCACATTTTTGAACAAATCAGGCTAGGGGATTTTTCCTGTATTTTGGATGTTCCCATTGAATTTTTATGTAATATTTTCTAGAATTTTATAATTTATATTAGGTTCTAAGGTGAAAATTTTGATCTTTTGAATTTAGTTTCTGCAATTCATAAAATTAATTTTAAAAAATCAAAAGTGGTAATCGTAAAAAAAAGAAGAAGTGTACAAGTGATATAAATAAGGATAAAAGACATCGATACTCCCTCACCTACCTAAAAAGATGCTGACACCTCTTATATTTTCTATAAAGACACTCGTACTTCCACCAATCCTTTAATTTAATTTCATTTTTTTTTTACTTATTAAATGGCGATAACTATCAAAAAAAAAAAAAAAAATCATTTACCATGTGTTTTATATTTAAAACATTACATTACCCTCGTTACGTTGCATGGAGGGGCTTATGGAGGATAATGGGTTCTACCTCATCTTTCATTAGTGCTTATCTTCCTCAAATTGATGGCAGATGGAGGTGGTAAACAGAAGTCCAAGGAAGATGGGTCATTGTAGTTGAGAAGATAAATGATAATGCTTAAGGTTTCACATCAGAACTCATGACATCATGCCTTCAATGTGAAGCATCTTTGCTCCATACTATGGGGACTCATCCGAGGTTGAGGCTTTTGTACTCGGGGATGAGTTCACTTGAACCTGGGGAGGCTGTTGCAGTCCGCCAGGCGTTAGATTTCTGTATGATTCTTTTGGGTCGGGTCAAGCCCAAGCTTTCTCGGATGAATCTGATACTTTTTAAGATAAGTAGTTATCGGATTTAATTGAGCTATACAAAACGAAAGATCTGCAATTTAGAATCTTATGAATCAAATGTAATGCGAGAAAGGGTCTACAGAACCTATAACCAAATGCTTTGTTACCATTCTGTAACACCCCAAATCACGGCCCCACCATTCCGTAAATTCTCACTCAAAAAGGCTAACCAAAAATATACTCTTAGGTTAATAAGCTTGAACTTATATATTACACCCACAATTCCCACACTCTCTGATGTGGGATTGAGATATTACAAGATAGCAATATAAATTCAGACGGCAACGTTAGGTAGCGTCATGGTGGCTGTGGCATTAAGTGATGGTGGCTGTGGTATTAAAAAGCGGTGGAGGAGGCGCGAGGCGGAGGCACGAGGACTGCGAGGGAGGGATGAGGGATGAGATAGGAAGATAGATGATGAGGAGGGACAGAGTTAGAAAGAGATTACGTTTGTGTGAAAGAGAGATGAGAGAAAGCGATGAGGTGGGAGAGAATAAGGAGAGATGCAAGAGAGGGTAACTCGGCCGAGACTGGGTAAGTGGGACCTTTATATACAAAATAATGATATTAATAATAAATAAATATTAATTTAATATGTACATGTCGGTTGGGCCGGCCTTTGAGCAATTGGTAAAAGAATAATACTACTTATACATTTTTTTCACAACTTTTACATCGAAAGGATGACGTGACAGAATATGAGTGATCATTTTTGAGTGATATTTTGGTCAAATAATAATACAGAATCACACATATTCTGTTACGTACCCACTTTTTGTGTGAAGGTTGGGTAAAGGATGGATAAATAGTATTACTTTTAGCAAAAACATTGCTCGCAGCATATGTGTATATATATATATATATATATATATATATTAATATTAATAATATTATGTGCGATTGACCGTATCAATTTTTTGTTGAAAAAGAACTAACACTAAATCAATCGAAAAAAACCAACCGTTTATATTAATCTTGGATGATTTTTTAGTTTTTTTAGTTTAATTGAACTCTCCTAAATTTATCCGCATTTGAATGAAATTAAGAATAGACGTAAAGGATCACATTACTCAAAATTAAAGTTAAAATAACAAAGGAGCGAGGGCAAAGTTGGATGGGGGCATTTGGACGTTTACCCTTATTTCTGATCACTGGTCCGTGGACGTCAGGTGCTACCTCACTACAAGCTTCCACTCTTCCGGATAAACCCTTTCCCCGCTTCCCTGTACGATATCAAAAACCCTAATAAAACCCTATTTCACCTCGGCCTCCGATTCAATTGAACAGTTCCTTCCATTCCCCTTCTTCTCGCCATGGCCGCAAGTTCAATCAATGCCGCTGCAATCTTTATTAGACTCGCAAGGCGTCCCGCCAATCGATCTAGAGAAGAACGATCCGCTGCCTTTCCTCTATTTTGGAGGCCTAGAACCCACCGTCGCTGTTTTCAAACCTCTGCAACTTGTCCCACAATCAGCGCATCTGAGTTCCCGAAACTCTCTTCAAGAAGAGTGTCTCGAAGGTTTGCGATGGGCGCGAGGGCGTCGGCGACGGAAGAGTGCGAGAGTTCGGGCGCTGTGACCATGATTCCGCCGGATAATCGGATTCCGGCTACTATCATCACAGGGTTCTTGGGTTCTGGAAAGGTAGGTTTGGATCTTCTGAAACGCTTGATTTTATGTTTGGTTCATTTTTTTTATTAATAATACATAGTCGCCCAATCTAATAAGGATAAGCTTTTGAACCCTGACCATGTCCAACTCAATGATGTATTCACATGATGTTCATTGATGCGAATAATTACAATGGGCTCTGCATATATCTACGTTAGTTAATATAATGATTCCAATAAACTAGGTGGTTGTTGTTGTTTTCTTCTTCTTCTTTTTTCTTTTTTCTCCTTTTTTCGGATGGAAATCGGGTATGTTTGATTGAAGGAATTCATGTCTTGTTTGGTGGGCAGAGTCGACTACCATTTTCATGATTTACGAGGATGAGAACTCCTCTATGAGAAAAAGCCAAAAGAACGACAATCACATACAAAATAAAATAAAATTAAAAAAAAAAAAGGAAAAAAGAAGAAGAATTACATCAGAAAAGATTTCTAATCCCTGTGGATATCCCTAAAATTGATTCCTTTTGATTAAGGCCAGGCTGCAACTCATAAGGAAGAGAGAAAGGAAACTTTATACTAAACATTATGCCAGAACATACCCTTTCCTATGAAAATCCTTTTACATCTTTCAAGTCAAATGCACCAAATAAATTGGGAGCCGGGAAGGGGCAATTCCATTCTATTTTGGTCGGATCGATGGTGTAGAGATATGCCCCTGAAGGAGGCCTTCCCATATTTGTATTATATGACGGTGGATTAAAAGCCGACCATCTCTTCTGTGTGGGGAAGATGGGGTTGGAACGTTATTTTCGATAGAAATGCTCATGATTGGGAAATCAAGATTATTTTATGCTTCCTAGACATACTTTATAACCTTGAGATCAACAATTCTTTTGAAATTCGGCTAAGTGGAGCTTGAATAAAGCGGGGGAGTACAAGGTCAAAGATGGTTATTTGGACATCCTCAGCAACGAAAGTATTTGGGAGTGTGCATCTAGTCAACCCTGGAATTTATTTGGGAATTCCGTGCCCTTTACCAATGATGCTTTCTTTGCTTGGATAATTTTCAGAAGAAAGGTATGGTCATTGTTAATAGATGCCATGTTCACATGGTCGAGGCTGAAACTATTTACCATCTTCTCTGCACTGTTGTGGACTAGGCATTTATGGGCCTTTTCTCACTCTATTATTGGCATGTGACATGTCTTGGGTGGTGGTCTGGAATGTTGGGAAGGAATTAACGGTGTGGGAAGGGATTAAAGCTAGCAATAGGAAGAGGGAGCTGCTGAGGTTGATTCCCACTAGTGTTATGTGGACTATTTGCAGAGAGAAACCTCAGAGTGTTTGGAGAGGGGGGGGGGGGGGGGGGCTTCCATACAAAAAGTGAAGCATAAGTGGTTATGTAATGTTAGAGAGGGTTATATTTGCTAACGGAGATAGGGGTTTACTGATTGTACGGACTTACTGATATGGGCTTGCACCCCTTTGTGGCCATTAATATATTGCTCTTTTTCCATCAAAAAAGCCAAAAGAAAAAGAAACCAAAGCACCAAATGAAAGCAAAAAATAGATCTTGTTCAGAGCATTAATTTGTCTTGTAATGCCTGAAGGCCTAAAATTTGGTCAAAAAGAAAGAGGAAACAGAAATTGGACTACTCAAGCCTCTCCAAAAATATTGAAGAGATTGCTCCAAAGGTTTCAGGAAAAAGAATAGTGCATGGGCATATGATCTTTAGTCTCAGCATCCTGAAAATAAAGCACCTCGGAGAAAGGGACTTATGGCCTTCCTTAATTGCAAAAGGCCGTTGGTATTAATCCTGTTAAGAATCACAATCCATGCAAAGGTTTATTTTTTATGAAATTTTAGATTTCCGAATCATCTTGATAAGTATGAGAGATAGAATGGCAGAAGGCCAGCATAATTGATGGAAAGAAAGAGTTGGAACTGAAAAGATGAAAATTATCAATGTTCTAGATCCGAGCATTCTCCTTGTCATGAATAGAGACATCCTCAAGAATAAAGAGCAAAGAATGGAGTTCGTTGATCTCTTTATTGTTGAAATTTTTAAAGAAGTGGAAATCCCAACAAATGGTCCTACCTTCAACCAAATAGAACTTGGAATAGAGGCATTGTGAATGGTTAAGATATGGTATAAGCCCAAGGTGATTTGATAAAAGCCATCTCCCCTTTTCAAAAATCCTCCCGAAAACGGATATGGAAGCTAGTGCTCACCTTATAAGAAACATTGGGAACAATCTATAAATAAATTCCCAAAGACAGGCATGAGTACTATTGGAAAAAACGTATTTGTATCCCACCTGTTTGGTTGAAGACCATAGGTACTTCGGATAACCTTATGTATAAGCCTTTCAATTCTAAAGGGAACTACTACAATCACTTCCCCACTTGGGAGATGTTTTTAGACACCAAATTGTGAACGTCCATCGAGAGAGAAGACCTTAGAAGGGAGGCATCCGCTCATCCACTTTTTCCATTTAATCTCAAAACCTTTCAAGGCCAAAATCTGATCGATGAAGTCAGTGTTCTAAAAAGGGCTAGGCGGACTCAGGCGTTTGACCTATCACCTAACGCCTAGGCAGCTAGTCGGTGTAGTGGGGGTTTTGTATTTTTTTTTAAATTAGTAGTTCTATACAACTAGTTTAGATAAATTCATAAAATATTATTAAAATAACATAATAAAATACAACAAGATTACATAAATAATATCCTTTCATAATTCACATAAATAATATTATTTCAAGTATGTCTCGTTGCAACAGTAGATTTATAATTGTAATTTTTATTTTTAAAAAATAAATAACGGCCAAGTGTTAATGCTATAAAAAATAGTAAAATAAAAAATAAAGTATGCTTAGGCACCATATCCACTTAGGAGTCCTCCTAAGCAGCTGCGCCTTTGACCAATTAACAGCGTTGACTGCTTAGGAGAGTGGTTTCCTCTTAGACAAGGTGTTTTGTGGCCACTTAGGCATTTCGTGACCGCTTAGGCTGACCCTTGGGGGGTCCAGGCAGCCGCCTTGACTGCTTTTTAGAGCACTGGATAAAGTTTCGATTCGCTTGTTCATAGGCTTTTTCAAAATCCACCTTAAACACCATGCATCTATTAGAGATTAATTTCATGCTCATTTTGTGGTAATAACTATTTCATTCTGGCCCTATTCCTTTTGATAGCTTTCGAGGTTTGCTTTAGAGTTTCAGACCCGAGAAGAATAGTCATTTGACACATGGCCCTTGAGAATAGCTATTTCATATGTATGTCTTTCATGGTCCATAAGAAGAGTTTATCCTAACATCTTTCATTCATGGTCCATGAGAACAATTATTCCTTATATGTTCGGAAGTTATTTCTAAACAATTTCATTTATGGTACATGAGAGCAATTATTGCTTACTTATTTTATTCATATGGGATAACTATTCCATTTCCACTCTATTCCATTTCACGAATCAAACATTTGGTAAGTGATTCTTCTATTTGAGATTGTCTAAAATAAATTCTGAGCACTTCTGGAAATATGATATGTGTCAGCAACTGGTATTGTTTGTTTTGTTGCAAAGTTCCTTGTTGCTGGTGCTATTACAGCACTTTTTATTGGTTAATTTTTAATATTGACACCCATCAATTATTGAATTTAGTTTCATTATGACTGAAGTGTATATTTTGCTCTCATCTCCTTCGTGCGACAAATATCCCATGCTTCATTTTTTATGAGAATACTCAGAAATTTTATTGTTTTGACTTAGTTATAGCTTATAATATTGATATGCTCATCTACTGTTTGAAACAGACAACTTTACTCAATCATATCCTCACTGCAGAACATGGGAAACGCATAGCAGTGATTGAGAATGAGGTATGTGGTTCAATCAATAAATATTAATAATGTACATCAGTGACTCTTATTTGTTTTTTATTCATTGGGTGAGGCTCAAGTGAGAGCTAATTTGCAGGAACTCTGGGCTATAAAAAAAGTGATAGCTAATTTTAGTTTTTATATAAAAAAGGAAAGCAATTCTGGTATGTTGCTTTCACTTTTCAATGATGTTATTTTTCTAATTTTTTATTTGCTGCCCCTAGTTATGTTTTTAACTACAAAAAAAATATATAAGGGTGATATTGTAATGCACCTATAAATGTGTGCCACATCATCAAATTGTTTGAAAACCTATTGTCATTCATGATTTTTCAAGCTTATTCCATTGTTACGGTTGGATCCGTTAGGATGATCTAAAATAGTGTAGTTTTACGTACTTGTAGTGCTTCATTTACATATTCTCAAGCACTCTATTAGTTACATGCACCAAAACTTTCTCACTCACCCACGAAGTGGGAGCTGTAACTGTCTTTACGTGGGTTTGTAGTAATATGTATTTTTGTGCCCGTGCCCATGTCCATGTCCAGTATGGTGAAGTAGACATTGATGGTTCCCTTGTAGCTGCAAAAACTACTGGAGCTGAGGACATAATTATGCTCAATAATGGTTGTCTCTGCTGCACTGTGAGGGGTGATCTGGTGAGGATGATTTCAGAATTGGTAAATAAAAGAAGAGGGAATTTTGATCACATTGTAATTGAGACAACAGGTACTAATTTTGTTCAGATGTGAGTTTATATGGCAGGGATGGTATCTCTTTTTCTTTGCGCGTGCATGTTTTTATTTTATGCTTGTTCATCATCACATGCCCCTTGTACAACTTCAGGATTGGCAAATCCATCACCGATTATTCAGACATTTTATGCTGAAGATAATGTTTTCAATGATGTTAAGTTGGATGGTGTTGTCACATTGGTTGATGCTAAGCATGTTGGTTTTCACTTGGATGAGGTGAAGCCAAAGGGTGTCGTCAATGAGGCGGTAGAGCAAATTGCTTATGCTGACCGTATTATAGTGAACAAGGTATTTTGATAAATATAATTCGACCTACCAAAGTTAGTTTGTTTAAATATTATTAACTAAGATGAGGAGAGTGGGCCTGTCATGTATTGTTGTTACATGCAATGTGGTCTTGCTCTCAAAAGGATTTAGGAATAAGATCCATTATTTTGACTCTCTTAGTCTATACTTTGCATAGAACCTTGCAGTTGAGATATTGTCCGACAAGAATCCTACTAGAGAGTAGGATGATTTAAAAAAAAAATACTATGATTATAAAATAAGTAATTTTATTAAGGAGTGAGAATAATGGTATACAGAATTCATTCTCCAGAAACTGGAAAAAGATAATGGAAATTGTTAGTTGACTGGGAATTCAAGTTAGACGTCTAGTCGTCCATCCTGGAGGTAGTAGGGTTCCTCCAAAACTGTATTCAGTTACATTGGTTAAACAAAACTGTATCCTGTGAATATCTAATCGCCAACTCTTAAACAGGCCCTTTTTTTGTTTGTCCACTCAAATCCCTAATGTTTCAATTGCATATATTCATTAAAACCCTGCTTCTTCCATCTCTCTATCCTTGACTCTACCATAATTTATAGCAAAATATAATGACTCTACTTTTTTCCCTTCTTTTTCCTTCACTTCACAAACTTATGGAAAGATATCTGTATTTGTTTCCTGACCATGGGGATGAACTGACCTCAGGCCTACCCTTCTTTCATGTAGCATATAAATAAAAGACTAGTTTTTTTATTTCAAATGCGGATTTTTTAGTTTCAACTTTAGTCTGACTAGTTACCTGTGAATGTTGATGCAAGACTGATCTTGTTGATGAACCAGAAATTACTTCAGTGGTCCGGCGGATAAGGGTTTGTCTGCTGCTTACGTCTTCCATATTTTTTTCTTCTCCTTTTTAACTTTTAAACAGTACTCTGTTTTAATGCGGTGTTTGTTGTGACTGAGAACAGAACATAAATCAGATGGCTCAACTAATGCACACAGAGTTCGGAAAAGTGGACCTAGATTATGTTCTTGGTATTGGAGGCTTTGATTTAGAGAGGTCACATGTCCCTCACTTATGTAAAAGATGCTTTTTATAGTTCTAGCTGATTTTGCAGGTATCTATGTGATTCTGCTGGGTGTTGACTAATATTATTGCAACCTTTCCCAGGATTGAGACTGCTGTGAATGCTGAAAACTCGGAGGATGATCATGCCAGACATAGCCATGATCATGAGCATGATCACCATGACCACCACCATCATGTGCATGATCACAAACATGGTAATTATAGTATAATCCCTTTGAGAATGTGTCCAAGAGCTGATTCTTGAGGAGAAATTTTAGAGTGATCACTTGATTAGTATATAATATATAATATAGTTTATAAATAAGGGGCTACTATAACCACCACAAATTTTATTGTTTGGTATACACACACTTAAACCAAGGAACAATAAGGATTTGAACGCTTTACATTGTTCGGATGCCAAGGGTTAAATACACAGTTTAGTATGACTAATGGTAATATGCCACGAATTTAGATTATTCTTGATGTTTCAAATAGGTGAAATTAGGAGATTTGCTAATAGATTTGTGTGTGCTTGTGGGTATGGTAATCCCTTGCTAGGGTAGCCTCCTTTTACTCTTTATCTTCTTCTGTAGTACTTTTCATGCATTACCTTTGGTACTACACTCAACAAAAGCCTATCCTTTTAACCCAACAAAAGCCCTACTTATACCAGAATAAACCTCAACCATATCTCCCTGTAACATAATTTGATCGCTTTCCAAAAATTACATCAACCATCTCTTAGCCACTCCCTGTTTTCTGATCCAAACACAATTATAACGAAACAGAACTGTCTTTAATCCTAATCCTATTCCTTACCTTTGTGAACCCGAAGGTCGCTAAAATTTTGCAGGCAGATTATTCAGTTTTGTCTTGCATCATTTATTTTTGGAAATCTGTTTTCTTCTTGAGCAAGTTTGTTTACCTGTAAATGGGAATTTTTAGTGGAATGAAGTCTGGATCAGAAGTAATAATAATCAAATCCCTGTAGCTAATAATTATTATGTAAAAAACTAATAGGTTTTCTATTAAAATTCTTTTGCTTCATATAAAATTTTGATCGTTGACAGGAGTTGCATTTTACTTGCAAGAAATTTTGAAAATTTTAGAAATTTCTTGAATGGCCAAGATGGTATTTTTTTTCCCTTTTAAATCCTCAAATTCTTATATTTTGAAAGCAGCCCCAAAAAGTCATATCTCAGTATTTTGAAAGCTCATAGAGCCTTTTTAGCAAATGCTCTGAATGATCCAAAGAAAATTCTACCATTCTGAATTCCTTTACAATGAATCATTTCTCCCCAGGTAGAATCTGAGCTCTAGTTTATGCTAGAGAAGCACACATTCAACACACACTTCATGCATACAATTTTTATTCCATGATTTATTGTCTGTGGTTCTCTGATGATTTTGTATTCAAGTATTTTAAGTACATATGCAACTTGAATTATGAAGGCATATTTTCGAACAGTTGTTTAGCAATTAAATCTTCATTCTAATGTTAATTGTAGTAATAATGTCTGATGTGATCTTTATTTAATTGAAGCTGTTGGTATTCTTATACTTGTACTTTGATGAGTTCTTATTGTTGTCCTCACTGATATGCAGATCATCATGATGCTCACCACAGTCACGGTCACAGTCATGATCCCGGTGTTTCTTCGGTCAGTATAGTTTGTGAAGGGAACTTAGATCTTGAGAAGGTAAATTCAGTCTTTTGGAAGTCAGTTATTGTTTTCTTTAATATTCATTACGTCTGCATTTGATGTTCTATAGTGTACTCCAAAAGCGAGGGGAGCATTCGTAACAAAAATGAAGGAAAGGTTTGCAAATCTGTTTACGATGCTTTAAAGGGCCAAATGAATGGATAAGATGGGCTTTCACTTTTAGGGTTGGAAAGAAAATCAAAGTGAGAATTTTGGGACTCTGAACAGTCTGCCTGATTCGGTAACAAAGAAATAACAAAGCAAGATAGAAGAAAGATGAAGCCCTAGGAAATCCAACAAGGATTGTGAGAACTCACAAAGAATTATGCAGTCCTTGTAAATCCGCCTAGAATTTGTTAGAAATCCACCCACAATTACCATAAGAAGCAATCAGTTGCTGAAATTCATAGGTTTATTGTCTGTTCCAAAAGATATGAATTACAACAGATCCTTAAATGATAAGCAAACAAACTCTAACGCAAGTCCTACCAACACTCTACTTCTTTCTAATAAATTCTTCCATCCAAAAAAAGAAAAGAAAAGGAAAAACAATAACTATCTAAAACCACTCTAAGACTCGACTCCTAAGCAGCATAAACTTGCAAATTAACTGAAATAATGACTCTGAAAGAAGTACCTTATAACAGCCTACAAAAATAACATAAAATGAGAAATTATGATTCTTTTCCTTCCTTAACATGAGACTTGAGTTTGTGTCGTTCTTGCTTGAAATCATTTGAATAATTTGTGTCCTGGGAATGTGTATCATTTGTCCAAGTCATGCACTTTCTGTAAACATTATGATCAACTTGCTCAAAATCATCTTCAGTTATCCATGTAGAATTTGACTTTGGGCAACCTTTCCACTAGACAAAGAACTCCTGAGGAACCTTCCTGCCATCCTTAGGCTATTTCTCACCAACCCTATGGGGATTTCTTAGGCTATATCTTTTTTCTTTCTTCATTATTTTTGGTTACTGCTCATGCCTACTGTTATTTCCTTTTGATATTCTTTCTAATCTTACAACCTCATCTTTTCCCTGAATTTGGTCCTTTAAAGCATTGCAGACAGATTTGTGAACCTCATCTTACCTGAACTTATGCAGGACTGGTCACAAATCTGCCTGCGGTGCTATAAAGGGTCAAATTAATGGGCAAGATGAAGTTCTAGTGTAAGAAAGAAAATTGAAAGGAAAGATTTATGGGTCTGTGAACCATATGCTTGAAAGGTAACCAAAATTAAAGAACAAAGAAGATGGAACCCAATCCACTCACAAAAAGGAACGGTCCAAGGAAATCTGCTTATTATCTTTTTGAAATCCAGTTACAATTACCATGGAAGAGCAATACCATGAGTTGGGGAGCGACTCCTGAGCCCAAGCAACCCTGGCTGGTCAGTTAAAGGGGGTGTCCCCAAGATTCGATCAACAGCGGATCGAAGTGGAGTCTTTATTTTGCTACTGAACTATCCCTTGGGGTTGGTCCAGCTGCTCCTTGTGCACTGGGGCCTGCCCTTTTCACGAAGGAGCATACCTGTGGTTCGGGCCACCACCTCTGAGGTCAATCAACCTCAGCCAGCCACTTGAACCAGGTGTAACCAAGGTGGTGGTCCCGATATCCGAACCTGGTTAGATCAAAGTAGAGTCTCCCACTTGTTTTTGATTTGCAAATATACACGCCCCAATGCAATAGTTGTCAGGATTTAAATCCTTGACCTTGCGTAGCATCAATGCTTTATTGTATATGCTGGTATCACTAGACCAAGCAACTAGTGGTAAGTAGCCTCTTACATTAAATTATGATTAAACAAATCCTTGGGGTTGGTCGGTGATGTTCTTTGTTTCAGCTAGCTTACCAGTTTAGGCGTAAAATGTTATCTGGACTGATGAGCCACGCTTTTATATTCTTCAGGCAAACATCTGGCTTGGAACCCTCTTGTTAGAACGCAGTGAGGACATATATAGGATGAAAGGCCTCCTCTCTGTTAAGGGTATGGATGAGAGATTTGTCTTCCAGGTGGGTACTCATCTTTTAACGCTTAAACTCGGAATCGATTACTATGTCTGATGTCAAAATAACGGATGTTTTTCCGACCTATTATATATTGGTCCTCTCAAAGTTTCTGGTGCTACTTGTGTTTGTAACAGGGAGTTCATGAGATATTCCAGGGCTCACCGGATCGATCATGGGGCCCAAACGAACCGAGAGTAAACAAGATTGTGTTCATAGGGAAGAACTTGGACGCAAAGGAATTAGAAACTGGCTTTAAGGCCTGTTTATCATGAACCCTAGAGGAATTCTCTTTCAGTGCTTATAATTTTCTCCCAATTTTATTTATTCGCCATGCAAGGTTGAATAATTACATGTATTTCGCCTAAGTTTTAATAATTACAGTATATGTGTTACAAAATTGTTAATTTTATTGATCTAGGACAATATATGTTTTTTCAAGGTTATATTTAGCTTCATTCACATGTGGTCTGATGGATATATATATATATATATATATATTTATTGGCTCTGCAGAATTCAATTATCAAACTTTTGATTTTGGTTTCGCTGGTTAAGAGAGCAAGAAGTAAACAAAGAGACCCACCGAGTTTTACATGATTTCGAAATGTTTAAAGGCTTTTATCTGGTAAGTGAAAAACAGAAGCGAATAAAATTGAACTGTTATAATTGAATTGTGCTTTTCTCCATCATTAGGTTAGATGAGCCTTGCACATTACAAACTTATGGGAAATTGCGCAGGCTTTATTATTTCTTCATGATATTTTTAATTCCTAGGGTTAAAATTTACAAAAATTGAATCATTGATCATTCTAGTTAGATCAACAGGGACTTGGCCTAGAGGGAGTTGGATCTGATCGAGTCCAGTTTATAAATTATTACATTAGATATATTGATTTAAGGGATTTGAAAGGGAAAATCTAAATTGAAATTTCTAAATTGCTATGCTTCTAAATAGTTCTGTTGCCACCTCATTAGTTTGAATGTTAAATATTACAGGCAAATAACTGATTTAAAACTTGAGACCTTTCCGATCCTTTTCCTTATATGCGAAGGATATGTCACTAGACCAACAGCCATTAGTTATTGTTTAGCAATAACTAGGCCATTGCTTTGTAACTTTCCTTTCGCGAAGCTTATAAGAAAGCAATGGAGCCCATCGATGGAAACAAGGATGCGAGTGACACAAAGCATGCTGGTGGATGGTGACGAAAGATAGTAGTGAAGAGGATGAATTCTCTCTTCAATTCATCCTTTCGGTCGATTTAAAAACACCTATAGATAATTTTAATTATACAAATAAAAAGAACATGTTAATATAGACAGGCGTGTCAATTTCCTCAAGACTTGAAAATGAGAAACATATTCATTATAAGTCTTGAAAGTTCAGTATATTTTCCAAAGCCTTTGATTTCTTGAATTTCCAATACGATGGGAGGGTTTTGGAAAAGTTTGGGTTGGAGTCAACCCCGATCAATACCAAGGGATATGAGGCATTGTAATTTCCTATATTTGTCAGACGTGAACATTTGTTGAGAAACATCATCCTTCCATATTAATCCATTTGAAATCTTCTTACCATTTCAGATTGCTTCAGGTGTAAGAGTACATCATTAGAATACGCCTAGCAAAAAAATATAAGTACGTGTGATGAACTTGTGCGTTTCCGCTAACTTTCTTAATGAGTTAACATTGTTTAGTCACATAGGGAACTTAGTCTAGATATGCAATCACATGGCCAACATAGAGGAAACTTTTGTGCCAGAAGCCTTTCCTTAATCATTTAACTGCGCTTCTGCATTTAACAAACTAAGATAAAGCATTGCCAGACTGGGTTGTCATGATGTCAGTGAACTCCAGTCATCAAGGCTTAGCACAGCAGCCCCTTCGCCTTGGGTTATGAGAGTGCATTGGACATCATTTGCACTTTATAATAAACAGAGACGGCCTGGGATTATTCTCATGATGATTCATAATATGCATGTAACGTACTCAAAGCATGGTTTTTAGACTTTGGCCACGTGAAGTGCTCTCATCCCTTTCTGGTAATATCCCCAGTGTATGTCGCCATAATTCTTCACTTTCTTGAATAGTATTGGCGCTTTCGTGTTGGCCAGGCCTCCTTCGGGCCCGATCTCCTTCTCCGGGTCAGGCGTGTAAAACATGGCCACAGAAATTCTCTCTTTCTCTGAGTTGGTCACGACTCTGTGAACTGGGCTCTTGAATATTCCATTACTCATAATCTGTTTGCATCAGGACAACCCAGAAATGAAACTTAATCACGTCAATCTGTTCTCATGCTCATATCTAAAATCTGTTCAGCTTATGGGATCCCTTTGGATGCTCTGTGCAGAAAGTGTTTATATGGTCTCATGCAAGCCTTGTAGGCCTTGCTGATGTAGTATGCTTTTGTGTGGACAGTGTCACTTCTCACAAGTGTGTGTGTGTGTGTGCATATATATATATATATATATATATATATCTATAAGTATATGCCATTTAAATTCAGTGCTGGAATATGGTCTTTACCTCCATCTGATCACCCATGAGAACAAGAAGAGCATGAGGTATTGTAGGAACCGTAAACCAATTTCCATTCTTGAGTAGTTGAAGACCTTCCACTTGATTATCTTGTAAGATTACTGTGAATCCCGATCCATCTGCATGTGCTTTTAAGCCAAGAACAAGATCAGGCCTTTCACAACAGGAGTAGTAGTTGAACCTTGCTTGCAGGAGCCTACGTTCTCCAAACTGATTCAGGAAGCAACTCTCTTCTAGATTCAATGATCTCGCCATGGCCTTGGATATGAGGTCGGTGATCTCTTTCATCTTCTCAGTGTAGTGCTCCAGATCATCTCTGCATTAATGCAAAACTGAACTCCCATACACGAGCTGGTAAATTGTGAAATTAACATTTTTATTCGCGCTGATTTATTTTCCTCCACCCTCTACAAAACTATTCAGCAGCTATAATGTTGAGCGCCTGTAACTACATGCTCAAATTAATTATGTTTCGAAGATTTTCTGTAGACAATAGAATATATGAATTGGTGAAAGCATATTTGGCAATGTGAGCTTGATAGTTTTTGGTAATAGATGCAGTGGACATAAGCTCAGTAATCTCACACATCTTCTCACTGTAGCTTTCTAGATTATTTCTGGATGATTTGAGAGGTAACTTTGTGAACACATGTGAATGATTTATGGATTGATGCATTATCTGTCTCTTGTTCAAGGTAGCGATTTTTACCTGTTTGTGTTGATTATATTTGATGTCGTTGCTGATAGTGGTGATGTTGTCAACTAGGCTGCGATTGGTATGACGTTAGGGAGTCTGATGGAATGAAATGGATTTTAAAGGGAAAGAGTGGTTCCATTGCAGTGCTTCATTTCATTGTGATTCTCACCGTAGCTCCAAAAGAGCTGAAGTACAAGAATGCTCTTTTTGAGCTATGTGATGAAAATGGCAATGGAGTTGAGGCATTCAAAGGAAAACCACATTTTCCCTTCAAAATACATTCGAATTCATTTTATCCCACTGTGCCAAACATGCCATTACATTCATGTTGAGTCATGCTTCCTTTATTCTCTGTTAAAACTCCTCTGTAGCCACAATGCCAACCAGTGTGGCTACATGCTCAACTTGATCATGTTTCAGTAGTTAACAGATTGGGATCAGTTGATGAGGATAGCACAGAAGACCCTGACCCATTGTGACTATTGATAAATGGACAAATTTATCAAGTAGCATAACATGATTTGAGGTTTCTGAAAATGGAACCTGAAGGACTTGGGATTTTGCGGCCAGAACTTGGGCTTCCTTCGGTCCTCAGGGTGCACGTCGAGGAATAGGCGGTCGGACCAGTCAAGGGACTGACCGTCTTCCGGGACCGGGTCTCCTCCATATCCTTCAAACTCTTCCACATTTTTACAATGCTTCATCTTTGCTTCCATCGGTTGTTCGAAGAACTCCCTCGTGACTTTGCGAATCTTGTCCAGGAAGGAACTCGAGATCCCATGGCCCGTTGCCTGAAAATATTAAGTTCGCTCTACTTTTTGGCCTTGGCTCCAATCTTTAATAAAAGATATTAAGAGAACAAGGAGTATACCGAGGCTAGTACCTAAGTTAGGTACCGACGCATTACGCCTCTCTGATTTATTCTATTTAGAAGAAATAATCGTTAATAAGAACGACGTAGTTTTGAATTAGGTACTATCAACGGTGTATCCCTTTTTCTTCTCTGATGGTGATTGTATAACTAAGAAGAAGTGAGGTTTGAGTGGAGACCTGAAAGCAGCCCCATGAAGAGAGAGCTGATTTAAGTTTTTGCAGCTCTTCTTGTCCTTCCGGGGATGAATTCAACGATGAGACGAGACTGAGGTCAACGGCGGGGATCAGGGACAAGCTCGAATCCACGGCATTCATCACCACCGTCGTCCCTGCATCTGTACGGCGCTGGAGGATCCTCGCCGCGCAGGACCATTTCCTGGACGCGCTTCGATAGAAGCACCGCCGCCGGGGGAGCAGAAACTCCGGCCATGTTTTCAGGTAGTGTGGAACACTCAGAAACTGTGTTGATCTTATGCATACTTTCAGAGTGAGTGGGGATGAATGAGTACATGATGGGAACATTTTTGGACCAATGGCGAGTGGTGATGAGCACATGATAAGAACATCTTTGGATCCATTCTAGTCTCCAGGCTGCATTATAAAATTACTGAATCCCAATCCAATTCCGTATTAGTTTCATTCATGAGCACGTATTAATTTATGGGCTAAAATAAATACAGTCAATAAAAGGTTAATATGTTTATTTTCAGTAGTGTGTTTACATTTCCATTGGCTTCACCACCCCAAAAATCAAGATTCTATCACCGATTCTCCCCTATACAATTTTGGAAGCATTTTAAAATAATTTTAACCATATGAATCGAAATAACATATAAAAATATATAGGCATTATCAATTTTTATGTGACTTGAAAATCAGAAACATGTTCTTCCAAACCATTGAAAATTTAGTGCAGCTGGACCTACGCACTCTGCGTGCATCCGGCCATTCCCAAAACGGTGCATTTGATGTTTTTAGTAAAACTATGTTGCTCTAAGCACGAATGCAAGCAAATTATATGTATCGGGATGCATACTCTCATTTCTCTTAAATGAATATGATGGACATTTTTAAATATGACAGCAATTTTTTTTTTTCGATGCATAAATTTAAAATTATTGGAAATTTGGGAGAGGAAAATGGAGAGAATCTGCCCTAACCCTATCCTCTGACTAAGTTTTCTAAACCAGCCAATCTCTATTTCCCTCTGATCACTTAGATCCAAACACTGTCTTGCTGAGTAGATTTCGCAACATGTGGTGTTATACTTTTCTTCGCTTGCGTCATCTTTGATTTGGACTATTCTGATAATTTGGAGTATGATGTGATCGATAAGACTAGGGTTCCCACTCCATGACTTTTTATATGCTAAGCTCTGCTCTCACTAGAGACTTGGGCCATTGGTTTTCTAGAGAGGCTTTGGCCCATATTTTTCAAAATTCGAATTGGGCCCATTGTCGTTTAAGACTTGGCCCAAATCTGTTAACAATAAACCTCAAATAAGAATAAAAAGGGAAAAGGGAACAAAAACAAAACAACACGAAAAAGGCATTAAAATGTAGAGTATCTAGAAAAGTAGATAATTCTGTTTATATATAACTAGCTGCATCGCACGCGTTTTGCAGTAATTCATGACTTTTCAATTAATGTACAATATCTAAAAGAGTGCATGTATGAAAATTTTAAATCAATAAAATATTTAAAAATTAAAATTTTGGATTTTTCACAATCAAAAGCCATTGCACCGGACGTTCAAGAAAAATATAGGACCTGCTATGATAACTTTAAGTAAATAACTACAATGTTTGACGATATTATGAGGTGAGTTCGGGAAAAATATAGTGTTGATTGAATTAAGGGTCCGTAGGCTTTATGACAGTAAGTATAGGTTAAAATAAAATTGAAACTGGACCAATTTGTCTGATTTGATTATCTGATCTGATCCAATGAGAATTTATGTGTCCCGCGACATTGGAGGGGTCATTATGTAGTTTTTTTTATCTGGGACCTCATATTATTCTAAAGGGATTTGCTGAAATTTGTCTGATCTGAATTTGTAATAATTCATCTTTTCAGACATTTTTGGTTAATAATGGGGATAGATGCTTTGCTTATTTACTGCAAACTAAATCCTGAGATTGCAAAATTATTTCTGTTTAGGTCCTAGTTGGTCCATTCTGTGTTTTGTGTAGATGAAACTTATTAATATGTTAACTGCCAAAAAAAAAAAATTTATATGTTGATTGTTTTTTACAGCATGCACCTTATTTTGACAACTATCTTCACCCCTACTGGAACCCTCCTCTCTGCTGGCCAAAGTAAAGAAGGAGAACAACCACAACTTCCCTCTCTTTAAACCCTCCAAAAATCCCCCCTTCTTCTCCCATACTTTCATGTGACAGGGTCGATGTATTGGTATTTTAATTAATTTTTTTAGGCAAAAATAATCCTGAACTTTCACCATTTTTTTTTAATTTAAATCCCAGAGTTTTAATTTTTTGATTTCTAGCATGAACTCATAGTAATAAAAGTAATTCAAATCCTCCCTCTATCAATTTTTGTTTGACTGGCTGCTTAAGTGGATTAAAAAAAAAAAAATCTCATAAGCACCAACAAGGAATGGAGAGCCAAGAAGATAAAGGATACATAAAGGATACACTGACTTTAGAACAAATTTAGAAGCATTAGAAACATTAAATTATGCTATTCAATGTATTAAGTATGTATCCATCCTAATAAAAGTATGTGTAAGTTAGGGTTGGGATTGAAATTGCTTCCCTAATATGAGTACAGGTTAAAAATGAGAAAATTAAGAGTTGGATTCGGCTCTCTCGCTGGCTGACTCTCCGCGTTCCTATTTTATGATGGTATAGATGAAAAGGTCATGATACATTTAAGGCAGTGGTGAACTTCTATATAATTCGGGCTTCACATATATATATATATATATTAAGATTCACAAAAAATCTCTAAGTAAATCTTTGAAGAGTTCAGGAAAATTACAGGAAAATTATGATTTAGTTGTTCTATAGATGAAAGTCCTAAACAGCGTAAAATTATATAAAAATTTACAAATCCCTTTAATTTTTCTTGATCTTTTACCTGTACGGTTAGAAACTTAAAATATGGAAATTTTGTGGACTAATCGAGGCGACAGGCGGGTCCCAAGCGAAAAAATGGAGAGCCAGCCAGCTCCTTATATTTTTTATGAAATAAAAAATAAGTATTGAAATCGCTTAAAAGATAATAAATTATTAAATAAGTATTCTTTTTTTAAAAAGGCGAACCACCATCCCCTTCTACAATTTCATTTCATATTTCAACTTTATTATATTTATTATATTTTATTTATTTTCTTTTCCTAGCATGCGCATTATTTATGTATTAGTACCAATATTTTTTTAGTGTTTTTTCGCTTCCTTATTTGCTTGTTCTAAGTCCCTCTCGCATCTCTGTTGAGAAAAAAATTTAATATTTTACATCCAAGAAATCAAATTTTTTTTTATCTATGCGCAGTTTTAAATATTTTTTTCTTCAGTTTTTTTCGTGAAATTAAAGTTATGACAAGAAAAACACACAAAGGACAAAAAATCTAAAGAATTATGAAAAGAGAAAAAAAAAAGGAATGAAGAATGAAAGAGATTAAAATAATTGTGAAGGCAGAATGATTGGAGTGAATCGGGCTCCTCTATTATTGGCCAGGGTTTAATAGCCATTTATACATCGGAAAACTATACCATTTTGTAAATCTCAACTTTTCTGAAATTTTAATATCAGATATATTTGATAAGTTTAAATCTTGAATGAATGACTTAATTTTTGGTTTAGATAAAACTACCGTCCAATGGTAGAATGCACGATACTTTTTTACCGTAAATGCAGATAGGACCAATTGTAAATGTGAGGCCAAAATAACTTGCTCAAGCTTACTTGCCAAATATTGCAAAATAGAGATACGAGGCTCTTGTAAAAGATAAATCAAAAAGAAAAGATCTATCAATATGGCTGAGACAAACCTCCCCCTAATTAAGGACTTGACTAAAATGATAAGATCTATATAAACAGTCTGTAATTAATATTTGCTAATTAAGAGCAAATTTATAGAATTGGGATCTTTTGTAGTGATTGTACCTTTATTATTATTACAACTCAACCTTCTATTTTTAAACTTAATTAAGAATGACACATAATTAAATCAATGAAAAAAAAAGACCCTACCTCCTTCCACACTCTAAATTTTTTTGTATTGAAGTTCCAACTTCCTGATTTTTCTTTTATGTTTTCTTTCTTTCTTCCTAATTTGCTTCTCATCATGCACCATACCCTTTTTTTTTTCTCTTTTCTTTTTTGCATAATTTTTTTTGTTCTCATCACTTTAACTTCATATACTGAAAACAAAAAATAATGTTATTTGAAATACACATAATAAAAAATTATCTCTCAAAACAACAAGCTCATCACAAATATATATATATATATATATACACACACACGGGGTCAAGAGATCACCCATAACTTCATAAAAAATTTCTTTCATGCGTTCAAGACTGAAAGCTAATATACTCTAACATGAATGCTACTGAAACAATTCAAAATTGAGATTGTTCTCTTTTCTCCTTTTCTATGTAATTTTTATTGGTTTTTTTCCTTATATCTCTATGCAACTCATTTTACATCAAAGCACTGAGCAAATTCAAAAGGAAACATATAATTAATAAAGTTGCAGGTGAATACAAAGGGGAGTAAAATATGAAAGAAGGGAGAAAAAATGCAATGGTTGGAAAATCATAATCCTCTTTTCGAGTGGTGCGCATGTGCAAATGCAATGGTTGGAGAATCTTAATCTTTTTTTTCCACTTGATTCGCTAAAAAAGAAAGTAAAACAATGCGGGAAGTAATTATTAATTTTTAATAATGTAGGATTTCAAAGTAAGATATAGTTCCTCCCAAAAAATAAAAATAAGAAAATTTGTAAGATATAGTTAACTGTTGCGGTTGAAGGAGATAAATCTTTACATTAGAGGAGATAATTGCTAGGAGGTTGAGAAATATGAGGAGACAATGGAGAGGAGTGGCGTAATTTTAGGAGGTGACCTTGGAAAACCAAAAGAGCAGCTGATCTAATGGGAGCAGCCGCTTTATCATAGAAGGTAGGTACATGGGGAAACTAATGCAGCCCTTGTGAGACTCATATGGATTTCGCTACAAAAATTTAAATCATATGTATTAAAAAGAAGATTAAAAATATGAGGACTCACTGATTTTTATATAATTTGTGTTATCTCATGTCTTTCATTTAATTGGGGAAGTACCTAAACTTGATCAAATCATTCAAATTTACTTTAAGATTTTCACCATTTAAATATAAAAATCAATAGGCCTGTTATGTTTTTTCATGTTCTTTCAATCCATATGGTTTAAACTTTCAAATCTTGACCCATATAAACCCCACAGAAGTGGCAACATACCTAAATTAGGCACATTGTCATTGTATACTCCTTTTCCCGTACATAAAATAATGGAAGAATGAAGTCCGATTAATGATATGTAGGATTTATTTTTGTTACATGTCATATTTTTATACCAATATAGTTTTCACACATGTATCCACCGAAGAATCCTATAAATTCTCTCATTTGATGCTTGTCCTAACACTTTTCAATCATTACTCATAAATAGTTTTTTTCAAGGTCATGTGATATCGGATCTTATCTGATTAGCGTTGAATTCGTTTATTTCTTCTCTTCAATTTAAGACTATTGTTGCTATCATTTAGATTCTCGATTTATTTTTCCAAAATATAAAGCACACGTAAAGTGGTATGTATCTTTCGCTTAAACCTTATCGATTTTTGAATTCTTATTTAAATCCTTTCTCTCCTGTCCTTATCTTGTTCTAATAGCTATTTATTTGGTTTATTTAGTTTTCATGCTCATCTATTATGCATTTCAAGTTAGAACTTTTCCTTCTCTTAACTTATGTGCACAAAATTTTTTATCACATTAATTATATATGTGTCAAGCTTATAACTATTAATAATTAAATGATTGCCGCATATCCGATGAGTTTTGAGTCTAGTTAAATAGTACCATGGCCATAAACGTAGATATGAAAATTATTAAGAAAGGAAGTAAAGTCATTACTACCATCCATAATTGGCCTTTACGTTGAACGGCATTTTCTTTTACTAATATATACATCCCATCTGTCAAAATTAAATATTCATTTGGTTAAAAAAGGTCGAGGATAAAAATAGTAAACTTTAATTATTCCGACGGAACTTTAGCTAGTTGTTAATGCCTCAAATTCGTGGGAGTGCTAAAAATGGTAATCCAATCAAATTGTTAATTTCAGTCTAAAAGTGCTTTTCGAACAAAAATTAGACATTTGGCAGAAACACGAGAAGTATTCTTTGCCCGAAAATGGCTACAAGGAAATACTCTTGAGTGTTTTTTGAGAAGGTCATATCAGATAAAATTTTTTCGAAAAATGCTGTTTTGACCCAAAGTACTTTCCTCGTAACCCAACTAAAGTAGGTCTTAGTTAATTTTGTGTCAAACATGCCTTTTGACTAAAACTGCTTTTTGTATGGGTTAAACGAAAATTTATGAATATACCTGGTTGATCGTATTATTTCCCTTATTAGAGAATATTCTCTTCAAAAAAAAAAAAAAAAAAAGGGAATAAAGCCTAGAGGATATATATATAGATGTCCCTACAGGCATCTCTGGGAAATCGTAGTCTCTCAACATGTCAGCCCCCTTAGCTGCATATCCTCTCCTTACCTTTGCCTTGACCCTATCAATTCTTTCCTTATCGTCCTTCATAGAAGCCAGTCACAATGGTACTGGTGGCTTCAGGGTCGAGCTAATCCACCGCGACTCCCCCAATTCCCCCTCCTACCATCCCTCCCAAACTCCCTTTGATCCCATAAACCGAGCTGTCCAACGATCCATCGCCCGTACGGACCACCTCTTGAATCTTGCCTCAGCGGCGGCAGCGACGAACTCTCCCCCAGCCCAGGTGTTCAACTTGATGGGCGACTATCTCCTCCGCATCTCCATCGGAACGCCTCCGGTCGAAATCCTCGGCATCGCAGACACAGGCAGCGAGCTCATATGGACGCAATGTGCGCCGTGCGTCCACTGCTACAAGCAAAATCGGGCTCTATTCGACCCGAGGCGCTCCTCGAGTTACCGAAAGGTCCAATGCCGCTCCCCGACGTGCCAATTCATGCAGGCGACTTGTCCTCCTAACGGTAAAAGCGCTTGCCACTATTCGGCCAGCTACGGTGATGGTTCCTCCACAAGCGGGGTGTTGTCCTTCGATGCAGTGACCGTGGGCTCCGTCTCCCGCCCCCAAACCGTGTTCGGGTGCGGAAAAGATAACGCGGGCACGTTCGACGAGAACATGTCGGGCGTCATCGGCCTTGGGGTTGGACGATACTCCATAATATCCCAAATGGATACTGACATCGGGGGGAAATTTTCATATTGTTTGCTCCCGACGTACGAATCCCTTAAGAACTCTAGCACGCTGTACTTCGGGGGCGGTGCCGCTGTTTCGGGTCCGGGCACGGTTTCCACACCCCTACTCCTGACGCCGCCCAATCCTTTTTACAGTGTAACGCTGGAAGCAATTAGCGTCGGAAACAAGAGAATTGGTCTTGGCTCAGGAAGCGGCTCGACCTCGGCTGGGATCAAAATGATCGTCGACTCGGGCACGACATTGACGCAGCTGCCGCCCGACATTTACCGCCGGCTGGAATCAGCCGTGACGAAGGAGATCAACGTCCCACGGGCGGAGGACCCGAATAAGTTCATCAAGCTTTGCTATCGTACTCGAACTGATATCGCTGAACCCATCATTACGGTTCATTTCACGGGGGCAGATGTGAAGTTGAGTCCAATGAACACGTTCATTAGGATCGGGGATGACATTGTATGCTTTACTTTTGTCCCTTCTCAAATCGGCACCATATATGGGAACTTGGCGCAGATGAACTTCCAAGTTGGGTACGACATCAAGAAGAAGACCGTGTCGTTCAAGCCGGCTAGCTGTGCCCAAATTTAATTTTTTGGAACTAGAAGACGTGTTTTTGTTATATAGTTTTGAAATTTCCTTTCGAGCCATTCGGAATTACCATAGGCTCGGTGACAATGAGGATGGGTCTGACCATTTCACGAGTGTTCGGAGATTTTGGGCATTGAAACCCTTAATCGATGTTATTATATTACATTTCCTACCGTTGGGGTTTTTTTATCTTTTTTTTTTTTAAAAAATTTCGGTGAGTAAAAAAATCAATTTGTTGTAAATCCAAGCATAGCGATGGGCAAGGCAGCAAAAAAAAAAAAAAGAAAGATGTAATTTCGAGTTAATAAAGAATTTGACAAAACTGGGAAAAGAAAGTTGAAGATCCTGCCTTGTTTGATTGGTCATAAACGTGAAAGTGCCAAATTATAGAAGGTGTACCCGAAAGTGCATTTGAATCAGAGTTCCAATAAAGAATGATAATAATAATAATAAAGCATCCAACAAGCTATAGTTGTCATATGTGACCTAGCGATCAATCTGCCTGATAAGTTAGTTCAATGGGTTATCGGTTGAACCATCAAGTCAATGACATTCAAATTAAACCAAACTATCCAAAATATATTACACAGCGATAAAATAAATGACATTCCATATTAACCTTTGAATTAAAGAAAAAATAAGAACCGAACCCTAAAAACAGTAAGGAAACAAATACCTATAATTTATATCCTTAGTTAAAATAACTAGTTAAGTTAGTGAAAAAGAAAATTGTCACGTAAGTCTTTTTGAGCACTAAATGGCAATTTCTAGCATGATAGAGTGCGATTTGGACTTGGGACATGAGACACGAAGTTGTAGAGAATTAAATTTACTTCAAAATGAGAACAAAAATAACTTAAATAAGATTGGTATTGAGGGAGTTGTGGTCCCCGAAAGTTTCTACCAAAATTAGATGCTGGACCTAGTCGCAGAATGTACCAAACGGGCCACTATCTGATCATTTTTGTCCTAACAAGCACTTTACACAAGACTTTGGATATACTTAACTGATGAACTACAAGTTACGACCACTTAAGAATGTTAATTTAAGGAAAAATGTGTAAATAACAAATGAATGATTGATATTAATTGTGATAGGTGGAATCACTCGAGACTGCTTGTAGGCAATGAAAATATTAGAGGTAAGGGGTTTCATATCCTTTTGCTAGGTATTCTTTTGGTATTTATCCCTTTAGCCATTTCTTTCCCTAAAGTAAGCCTTTTTCATATGAATAATTTATTGTACACTCACTATTTCCATTGGAATTCCTTGGCAATGACCTTTTCATATTGAACAGTGTGGTGTGGCATTTTTTTATTTATTGAAAGATTGTTTTGGAGAAGCTTTGAATTGTTATCTTGTCCAAGGTTCCACAGATTTACCCTTATGACGTAGAGTATACCATGATTCTCATTAACTTAGAGTGTGTTAATGAAGATGAGATTAATGGCGTTTGTGTCAATGCGTATTGCAGGTATGATCATGACCTTATAAAATGAAGTGAAAGGTACAAGTGAATGAATGGAAGTGGACTGGATTAGTCAAACTCAAATGAAGTTGGTTACATTTGCAATTTCCTTGCTTGCTTTTCTAAAATGATTGATGATTGTTTGACCATCCTATTCTTTGATTATCAATTTATTTTTGATGTGATACTAATACCTTTGCTGAGCTATTCGAGCTCATCCCCTCGTCTTTTGTAAAAATCGCTAGGTAGGATATTTGATAGGGATGCAAGCTAAAAGGGACAATGTTCAAGGAAATGATGGAAAATAGGCGCTAAACAATAATATAAAGACAGAATGATTGTAGTGAGGAAATGAATGTAATAAATACTTGAGTTTATGTCTTAGGCATGGTAAACAATGTCATAGACTTTTCTCTTGTAATTATAATGGAGGAGGTAGGTTTGAATTATTGGCAATCCCATTATGATACTTGATTTGAAATAAAATAAATTGGGAAAAATCAGGAGCGTCACAGTATTAGTTCACAATTTATCTGTTCATATGGAGCCATGAATTAGTATGTCCATTATAGAATTTACTTTGAAAGAATTAATATGTCCATTATTCATTATATTATAATAAGCGAACAAAGACTAAGCATGTAACATGAATAAATCAAAGAATACTTCGAAAATCACATGGTAAATGATGAGAAACTAGTTATTACTTTGGACCTTGTTTCTTCTGAATGAGTACTATCGGATTTTAAATCAAGTATTACTCTGTTTACATTAGGACATTCTTATTTGATATTGCCAAGCTAGAGTTAGAATTAGGGTGGGATCAGTGGGATTATTTAGCGACGATAGGATTAGTTTACCTACGTGATATTAGACCCGACAATTTGATGCCTGCCTAGGGCAGAAGAAATCCCAAAATAATACCAATTCTTTTTTTCAAAGTAGGTATATGGAGAAAACTTTTTTCAACATAAGTGTTTTTAAGGTCTTGTCATTGGCAATTGCAAGACCTTGAATTTTTAATATATTGGTCTCGTAATTGTTAGTTGTGATATCAATATTTTAATATTTTGGCATACAAATTGACAATTGCGTGACCAATACTTTATTGGTGGTCTCGCAACTAACAATTGCTTGACCAATATTTTATTATTGGTTTCGAAATCCCCAACTATGAGATTAATATTTTAATATATTTTTCTCCTAAAAAATCTTTAGTCCCTCTTCTTCCTCTATATTTTTTCCTCGTGCCGCACAGCTCGAACAAAGCTGTCGCTCCTCCTCTCTTATTAGTGTGCTCATACTTTATTTTTCAATTTTTGTACCAATTTCTTCCCTCCCTCATCTCATACATCTAATTCTCACTCTGTACTTTTGATTTCATTTCCTTTCTTTTCGATCATCATATTTCTCTCATTATCTTATCACCGCCTCTCTTTCCTCCTTCATTTTATGCATTCAAATCCCGTGAAAAGTTAGTCTCACAATTAGAAAGTGTGAGACTCAAACTTATATTGGAAAAAGTTTTCTCTGTACACCTAATTTGAGAAAAAAAATTTAGGTGTTATTTTGGGATTTTTTTTTTCCACCTTGGGCCCGCCCAAGTCGGGAATGTTGGCAAACAAAACTGTACCCGAAAGGCAGGAAATGTTGGTCATTTATATATATTTTTTTGATAAATTGGTCATTTCCGTAAATTGTTCATCTATATATTAGTCTTCTCTAATTTCATAAATGGATTCCGACTAATTATATTTCTCGAATTCCCAATAATTGAAAGTATACGATCGGGAAAAATTTAAAATGGTGTGTACGAGGAGCCTCCAACCAATGTTTCCGATGCTTGATCCAAACTTTGCAATTTTTTGTGGGCATTTGGTACCCCGCCCAACCCAATTGGCACCAGCTCATCCAGATTTATATAATGATTACCTCATTTAAGCCCGCCCATTTGAACCCATGACCCAAATGACCCACTGAGTTGTAGGTTGTTCTTCAATCCGAGTTCTAACGAATCTTATACAAAGGGGAAAAGGATGCAACGTTGTCTAGAATGTGCCAGTGAGTGTCACAGTGTGATTAGAATCAGGTTTACAACACATGACAAAGATCCATTCGTGGATGGTGTTTAACCGCTAGTCAAAGCTGCGATTTGCTCAATTCGAGAGATGAGCGAAAAACTAGGTCCCACCGAGCATATGCCTAAAAATTTGTTGAAAAACACGAGTGCCCGCAAATGTGGTTCTGTTTTATAATTAAAAGATTAAAATTTTAGGTTCTCACCATCCACAAATAAAAAACGATTAGTTAGGTGCATCGAGGTGCATAGCCCTTTTTTTTTTTGAATAAATAAATGATGTTTAATAGTGGGCCCGGAGGGGGGAGAAAACTATAACCAATTTGCGATGGCTGAATAAAGACGTGTTGGAGAAATATTGCCCACTATTGGGTTGATTCCGGGCTCAAGCAAGAGTGAGGACAATACTTAAGAGGATGATTGAACGGCTAAGAGAGGGGGAGAGATGGGGGGCGGGAGCATGCGAAGAAACTCTCAAGGGTTGTCAGTTATAGCTTGGAATAAAAAAAAATAAAAAATAAAATCATAGTTTAATGTGCAGTGAATGCTTAAATTGCTGACTTCTATCAAAGGGATCTATACTAGCTAAGTTATCGCCTGCCCGTGCAAAGAATTCTTAATAAGGTTCCATCTCTCGGCCCTGAACCGTGTTCGGGTGCGGATATGGCAACACGGGCAGGTTTGACGAGGAGATGTCGGGCATCATCGGGCTTGGGGTCGGGGAGACACTCGTTAATCTTCCAAATGGGTTCCGGCATTGGAGGAAAATTTTCCTACTGCTTGCTCCAAATGAGTTCATCCGGTTCTGCTGTCGTGCTCGAACTGATGTCGCTGGACCAATCATTACGGTTCATTTCATTGGCACAGATGTGAAATTGAAACCAATGAACACGTTCGTTAGTGATGATACTGTGTGCGTTACTCTCGCTCCTTCTGAAATCGGCACCACATGTGGGAACCTGGCACGGATGAACTTTGCCATAGGGTTCAACGTCAAGAAAGAGAGACCGCCGTCCAAGCCAGCTCACTGTGCCCGAATTTAATTATAATTTTGTTGAATTATAAGAGGTTCCTTTGTCACGTAACTTTTATTTTTTGTTTTGTTTTTGGCCGTCCAGAATTCCCGAACACTCCTGAAAATTAGAAGGGCCGAAACATATTTTTGTGAGTGTAAAGGAATTTTTGGGCATCCCCTTCCTGGGGTGCTTCGTAAGATTATAACACTATCGAAACCATGATTTCTTTTCTTCTTATTTCAATGGAAAAAAAAAATTCTGTTAAATCCAAGCATTGCGAAGGGCATAGAAAAAATTCAAAAAGATGTATTTCCGAGCAAACAAAGAATTTGACAACTGGCAATGGAAAGTCGAAGATCTAGCCTTGTCTGCTGGTTATGGAAGTGAAAGGGTCAATCCAATTCAGAAGATTCAATATATATATATATATAGAAAAAATTAATAGACAGCAGCTACATATAAGTTAAGTGCAGCTATGTGTTGTAGTATATATACTTTTTAAAAAATAAGGCCTAAAATAATATCTTTCTAGGTTAAGTTTTGTTTTTTTGCTTCTTAATATGTGTGGTGCACCTAACTTAAAGTACAACAGATGTACCGAGCCATATATATATATATACACGTATAAACTTTTAATTTGCTTCACTATAAACTAGGTCACGTCTCCTTTTGTATTATATATAGTTTGACAGTTGGCTTAAATTGACTCCTCCCTTTATCTACTAACTCGATCTAGATAGCATTCCCCAAGTACAACCTCAATTTCAAGCTCAGACTCATATTTAGGCCTCATAGTTCACTATCTTCAACTCTTCGTCTCCCTCAGCTTTAGAACAAAAAGCAACAGCCAACTTATACTGTTTGACAAGCTCATGCAGCAGAGTCGTTGTATTTACAAAATTGTCAAAGAATTCATCTAAAAGTGAGAAACGAACAATAAATTGTAGTAAATTATACCGGCTGCATTTTGAATATATTGAGAATTTAAAAAATCACACTAATAATCCCCCGTATTTTCTAAATACTCTTAAAACGACAAGTAAACAACACACAAAAAGAAATCTCTAGGCATAGAGGAATATAAGCATAACAAAGCTACTAGTAGCTTGAACCATTGTTCAGTGCAAAAGTAATCACTGTACCAGTGTCAGGATAGAATGGCCTCGAGTCAAGGCATCTCAAGGGTGTAAAAGTCACTTAATACACACATAATTCAAAGCATTTGAAATTGAGTTCCTACCTGAACATTGTGGCCTCGCGCTTTAAGTTGGATAGCTCTGAAGAGAGGAGGAAGATGGCACTCTTGAGCCATGAAAGTATGGAGTTGAGTAGCCAAAGTTAAATGTGAGAGTTCAACCCTCCTCTTACTAAAATATGGGATAGAGTTCGTGCAAATCTGAGGACATAAATTGATCAGTTGAATCTGTGAGAGTTTTGGTTGTTACCCTCAGCAGCATCAGTATGATCAGTACAGTATAGTTGGGCCTCCGTGAGTGACTCAACAGCAGCTCAGTTCATCACCAGTTCAACGATAGTTGATTAGTGTCCAGTTGTTACATCCGTTACGAGAAAGCATTGGGTTGAAGAGATATACAGATAGTGTTTTGGCTTGTGAGGAATAGAAGATAAAAAGCCCACATCTGGTGGGGCTTTCTCTTTGGATTACGAGTGTGAGACTTGTACTTAAGTGATGCAATAGGTGTTCTTGTTGTTGAACTTTGGAATTAAGGTGTGATAATCAGAGTGCAATCAACCTCCTAAACTCAATTAAGATTTAAATGGCCAACCACATCTTGAGTGAGTAATTTCTTATAAACAATAAAACATAAAATGGAAGAATTCTTACCCCCCCCCCCCCCCAAAAAAAAAAAAGGGAAAAAAGGGAATCAAGATTTGCCCGAAAGAGTATAAACTATTTTTTCGGACTAATATTATCTATTGCCATTAGTGGAAAACATATTCACTTACACCCCATTTGACTGCTCAAATAGGATTAGAGAGGAAAGAAAATATGGCTGGATGTAGACAAAATTATTATCCAGGCAGCTAGAGTCCATGTCCTATCTCCTATTTGGTTTGGAACATGAAGAGTGAACAAGATAAAAGAAAAAAAAAATTCATTATTTTTTAAGATAAAAAAATTAATTTCATAAATTCTTAGAATCTAAAGCAACAAAGCATTAAATCTACTCCAAAATGGAGCTAGACTAGCAAACCCTACAATAAGGAATAAAATAGAATTGAGAATATTTACTCTTGAAGTTGAATCATCTCAAAAAGGTAAAAAAATCAACGAACCACAGGAAATTTTTGGGGGTATATCCACAGATCTATTCTCAGATGTTAGTAACTTAGTAGTTACAAATAATTTTTATTATAAAAAATAAAGTAGTTTTGTTCTTATAGACCAAACCATCTCCAAAACGGCAAAGAAAAGTAATAAACGCACCAAAAAAGAAAAGGAAAATCACAGGAGAAACGAAAAAGAAGTAAAGGAAAAAACTAGAGATGAAAACGAAGAAGAATAATTAAAAATATTAGAAAGAAAACAGAGATGAAGATGGAGGTAAAATTAAAATGAAAGATAGAGATATGGAGGTTTTTAGCAAATACAGTATTAGCACTTTGATATATTCTACTCCCAACCCAAAAACTGAATTCAAAACTGAATATAAAGTATTTTTTCGATAAATAGCAATTAGTGGCCTTAGTGGGAAACATATTCATTGCCGTTGAATATAGAGTAATTTTCCGACTAATAGCATTTATTAGCGTTAGTGGAAAACATATTCATTGCCCTTGAGACATATTCGCTTAGGGCTTTGATATATTCCACCCTTGGCCCTTTTGAATTCGGAAAACAGAATATAAAGTGTTTTTCCGACTAATATCACTTATGGCACTAGCAGGGAACATATTCATTACCCTTGAAACATATTTACTTAGCGCTCTGATATATTCCACCCCATCCGAATCAGCATTCAGAGGTCTACAGGTTCGTTTAGTCATGTTCTTAAAGTGCAAAATTTATTTTCGTTCCTATCCAATCCGGGCCTCCTATTCTCACACCATCGAACCACTCAAATCTGATGGTGCCCGCTACAAGAAAACCTTGCAATAACGACGTATTTTTAGTGACGGACATCATTTTGTCGCTATTAAACACTTATAACAATGGAAAAGTTTTCGTGACTAAAATAATAAATTGTATTAGTGATTGACACTTCCGTCACTGATAATGGTGGGGCTTCTTTCAACAAAACTTGTGAGAACTATGCCAGCAAAATTCATCTTATCAGCATTTCTTGAAACCCAGATGCATGTGCAGTCTGATTTTAAAAGGGTTCGAAAAAAATATAGATTTGATTTGGGTTTCAATTTCAACCTTTTATTTTTTATTTTTTTTTACCCGGCTTTTCAGCATTTTCTACTTATAAATTTATGTTAACTATAAAAAGAAAAGGCTCATAAACTCAAAGTTAGTTTTGAAGATAATGAATAATTTAATTTAAAATATCTTTTCAAGTTAAAAATATTAATATCTTGTTAATTTATTCATTATATCAATATTTTATGAGTAAAAGGGAGGATATTTTATGAATAAAAAAAGGAAAATACATTGATTATTTTGAATATTATCAAATTCATCAAGTTGCTAGAAGAATAAAATTAGAAATACAATTCATACAGACATTTGAACAATCTTGCAATCAAATTCTTCGTACGCTTCCTAATCAATCATCCCTAAATAAATGCCATACATAAATTAGAATTATTGCAAATGGGTGGTGCATGGGCGCCACGATAACGACAAAAGAAATTATGAAGCGAATTCACCTTGTAGATCATAAAATTACTCTGATTATTTCCATTAACTAATGTAGCACTGCTAGGTTTACATTCCACGTGTACTCTTGTTATAGGTACTTTATGTAGCAAAAGTCATTGATATTCCCTCGTTAATCTGAATAAAATTAACTTTTTTACTCATTACGAGTTAATATATATCATGTTATTATTACTTCCAAAGATCATTTGTTATGCGAAGGGAGAATAGAGCTTAAATATTCTAACTTAGAACTGCTAGGATTCTAATGTTGGATAAGGTGTTTTTCTTTTATGTCAAATTCAATTGGGGAGGGGGAAGTTATTAAACCAAGATGGGCTTGGCGAGTTGACTCGGCCCCACATAGGTTCGATTCTCTAAATCAACTCGAAATGGATGTTGATCTAGTCAAACTTGATTCGACCCATCGAGTTAACTTGTGGCTTGAACATGCCAGACTAACTTGGTCAAAACTAAGTCAAGATGTTTGTTCGTTGTCGTTGTTATGTTATTTTTTTTCCTTTTTTTTTTGTTTTGATATTTTCTTTTTCCTTTTTTTTTTTTTTTGCTTTTTTGTTTTCTTTTATGCATGCCCAAATGAACCGATGTCTCTAAAGCCTAACAAAACTCTAGTTTGAATAGTTTTATTATTCGATATCTTTGGGATTGGTTTGTCAAATAATTTCCTAATTCTTTTTTGGATTTTGTTTTGTATGTTTGGTAATTTGGCCTTTTTATTTATCGGTTTAATTTCATACAAATATGATTTTTTAAGTATGCACTAATTTATTCATGTTTGATGTTTAGTGTTTACTTGTTTAACATAATGAATATAGAATAATAGACATACTAATATTTCAAAGTTAATTATTTATGAATTTGCTAAATCATGGTTTAGCATGTATATTTAAATTTTAAATTAATTTCTTTTAAATAAATTTTGAATCTTTAGGGTTATATTTCAATTTCATTGACTTGACAGTTTGATCAGTGACCCGATAGTTGGACTAGTGACCCGGCAACCCGGCCTCTTAACTGGATCGATTACTAGGTCGGGCCTTATCATTCTCCCTCCCCAAAGGTTAGGACTTTTTGAAGATGGATATGTAGTTAGCGTTGGTGCTCTTCCAATATGAAAAATTAGGCTCTTTCACTTGGGTTTCTCCTTTCCCTATTTGAATTCAAGAAAAAAAAAATTCAATTTCCCTGTTGTCATCATTTTTCATACCTTTTTATGGAATACGAATTTGTGATATAAATTTATTGTCTTATTTAATGAAAATGGAATTAGATAAGAATTTGAAATTTTATAATTATAAAACACAATAAATTTATCTGTATTATTTATCAACTTGTGTGAGAAAAAAAAAATTATTTTTAAAGAATGAGGAAATTTAAATTCCTTTTTCCGTTAATTTGTAATGCTATCGGGAATTTAAAATCCGGGGTCGTATCTTGTCGGGGACCAGCACATGGTCTTTCCTAGCGGAATTTCTCAAATGCCCCTATATCTTTTTCTTTTTGTTTTAATTGCCTCATATCTCTCACTTTGTGCCATCTGCTCCCTGCACATGAGAATATACTCCCTTCGCATGAAGATATATCAAAAAATAAAGTAGGGATATAGAGCATCTACATCTTTTATAGTTTTCTAAATGAGCATTCTCGGTGGGGGTTCTAGGCACTGAAAAAATGGGAAATAACAGTAGTTTAGTCGAATTGCAGGAAACTTTCATGATGTGAAAACTACCACTTATAACGGTTAATTTTTCTATTAAAAGTTAATGATTTATATGCTTTTAATGTTCCAAAATGCCTTTACTTTAATGGAAATTAATGAGTTTGGTAAAAAAAAATGAAGATATTAAAACTTAGTTTCATCATGTTATAACACTTGGATCCGCGAACCGTTAATTTTAATGAAAAAACTAACTGTTGTAACCTCAATAAAAGTACAATAGGGTTAAGTACTTGAAAGGGGACTCCCTACATCTCGATCCAACCAGAGAGGAGTTACTCATATAGAAAATCTTGTGTCGGGAAGTGTTTGATTTTGGCGCCTGCTCATCTTAGAAACAAACATCTTTTATAAATTTGTCAAGTGCAACATTTAGCTACTTATAGACTATAAATTGAACTTTTGAATAAAAAAAATAAAGTACTTTATTCATTTAGAAAATCTTGTGTCGGGATGTGTTTGATTTTGGCGCGTGCACATCTTAGAACCAACGTCTTTTATAAATTTGTCAAGTGCAATGGCTGCATTCATTGCCACTCAAATTCTGCTACGACTATTCCATTCAATTGGTCGCAAGTTGCTGCTGGTGGTCATGATGATGCTGCTGAATTTCTAAGGAGCTTCAATATCAACAGATTAGTCGCCCCAAAAATAATCACAAAAATATGAGCGTGACACCTGTTATTATGATGGGTGCTTTAAGTTTTAGAACAAAAATTTAAAGTTTAAACAATATCAAAAAAATATTCAATGTACATCTTAAACTGGAGTATGTTGAAAAATAAATTCAATTCAATATAATTTTATTAAATTTGATGTCATGTATTGTTTAAAAACTATTTATTAGTAATACTAGCTAAGTAATTGAGAGAGATATGCATTGGGTACAAGTGTTGAGGAAAAGTATAATAATGATTTTTAACTTAATGATACATGTCAAAATCACATTGGGCACAAACATTTTATGAATAAGGGAACACACGTTTAGACTAACGTGTTAACATTTTTTGAGGATGCAATTTTGCTGATGTGTTAGTTCATGGGCACCCTTCACCTCCACATATAGTGTTATATATATACAAACATCCACACTAGATTTGAATCTCGTGTGATGCAAAAGTCATTTAATAATCAATAATTACTAATTTAACTTATTATCAAAATAATAAAATTTCATATGCATAATTTAATAGAAATATAGATTCTACTTTGAAATTTATAAATTTTGTAAGCAGAATTGTTAGAAGAAAATTAAGCATTGAAGAGAAAGAGTTCATGAAAGATCATGAATTCAAATTGATATTCAAATAATATGTTAGTATGTTTAAAGCTAAAAATTTATAAATTTTGTACGTATAAATGTTAGAAGAAAAATTAAGTATTGAAGAGAAAAAGATTAAACAAAGATCATGAATTCAAATTGATGTGTAAATAATTTGTTACTATGTTCATAGCTAAAAAATATTCAAATATTCACAAAAATGGGGCTTGGCATATGTCAAGGGATGTATTCTTTAAATTTTGGAACAAAACTTGGGCATCTAATAAAAATACTCAATATAGGTATTAGATTTGAAGAACATAGAAAAATGAATTTAACTGTATATAATTAGATTAGATTTGATGTTATACGTCTTTTAAGAACTATTTATTAGTAATTGTAGCTGAGTACAAAAGGAGATAAACATCATTAAGGAAGAGTTTAGATATGATTATTAACTTAATGACAGATGTTGGGAGTCACGTTTAAATGGATGTTTCAGCCTTTTATATTGGATGCAATTTTGTTAATGTGTTAGTTTGTTGGCGCCCTCGCCTCAATATGTATGTTTATATATATATATATATAAAACTAGATTTGAATTTCGTGCGACACACATATCATTTAATTACCGATAATTATCAATTTAACGTATATTATCAAAGTAATAAAATTTTGTATGGATAATTTAGTAGAAATATAAATTCTAGCTTAAAATTTATAGTACATAGACATGATAAATAAGTGTTAAAAGAAAATTAAATATTGAAGTGAAAGAACTTAAATAAAGTTTATGAATACAAATTGATGTCGAAATAACTTGTTAGCATGTTTATAGCTAAAAATATTCACAAAATTAGGAGTGAGGCCTGACACATGTCACCATTTGTGTGCTTTAAATTTTGGAACTAAAATTAGGAGTCAAATAGGTCTTAAATTGAAGACCGCAGAACATCGAATCCAATCGTGTATAATTATATTAGATCTGATGTCATATGCCATTTAAAAACTATTTATTAGTCCAAGTAGAAAATGACAGAAAAGTTTCCCCAGGGTTTTACACGTACTGTATTGTCAAGAGTGGTATCATAGCACAGCATCGGCGGTGGTCCCAGCGCTTGATTCCTAATCTATAATTCTTGTACATGGAAGATTTAAAATTTGTGTTCTCGGATGATCAGATCTGAGATTTACAACGCGAACAGAGACGATGAATGAGAACAAAGGGGCTTGACCTAAGAGGACCTGCTCATGGGGAGAGGCCGCGACGGGGCAGGACCATGGATAGGGTCAGCATTGGCAGCAGCACAGAGGCTGCGCTATTATCGCAGCCACGGTCATGCTAGTAGGGGACAGTAGTGTTGGCCACCAAGGTCATTGAAGCAATGGTTTCCCGCCCTCAGTCGTGTGCCTTGAGAGCGACCATGGTTTCTAAGGTTTATTTTCTATGCATTTTAAATTAGAAACTCTTTGTTTTCCTAAATTTTATATACAAATTTTATCCAAAAAAAATAAGAAATTTGATCAAAAAAAATGATCCTTAAATCTTAGTTTCATGGTGTGAAAAATCAAAAGAAATGATTAATATATTTATTCAACAAGAGAAATTAAGAGGACAAAAATTTGTGTGGAAAAAGCAGTGAAAAATGATGCTCTAAAGACGAGAGAGATCCTCCCCCTTCAAGATGTAAACTATAAATGTTCAAAAATGACATAAAATTTCAAGTTCTGTAATCAAAAAAATAACCACTAATAAATTAAAGGTGGGAAATCAGGAAAAGTGGCGCAAAATAAAGGGCAAAAGCTTAGGCTAATAGGTGTAATTAGGTAGGCAGATAAGTAAGGGGAAAGAAAAAGGGGGAAAAAAAAAAAAGAAAGAGAGAGAGAGAGAGAGAGAGAAGAAATTGGCTAAAAATTTTTTTTTAGAAAAATAAAGTAAGCAAATTATGAGCCGCACAAATGCACGTGAATAAAATACCCAATATGAATAAAGGAATGAAATACCACCAATCTTGTTAGTAGCTCAAATTATGGGCCGCATGGCTAGCTTTTAGGGAAAGGAATTAAAAATGCTCTACGTTGAAATTAAACATCTAGCTATATATATAGACACTAAATTGGACTTTTGACTAAAAAAAGGTACGTTATTCATATGGGGAATTTAGTGTTGGGTTCGTGTTTGCTTTTGACACATGTTCACCTTGGAACCAAACCTCTCCTATAAATTTCACAGGCGCACGGTTCGGTGGACAAACGTGCAAGAAGTAATGAGCTAAGTATCTTTATGTGAGGTTTTGCATGCCATTTAAATTCTCCTAAACCAACTCTGTTCGATTGTTTGTAAGATGAAGTCCTTCAAGCACGAGTTTCTCGTGGTTGTCATAGCACTACTGGCGTCTTCCTGTAGAACTTCATTGTCAACAAATGAGTCCCGCCAAGAGTTGACGTTCATCGTGCTGATGCACAAGGCGGCCAAGCCGACGACTTTCACTAGCCATGCCCAATGGTATGACGCTTCTGTGAAATCGGTGGCCGACTCAGCCGAAAGGATTTACACCTATGACAACACAATTCATGGCTTTGCTGCCCGCTTGACGACCGAGGAAGCTGAGTTGCTTCGAAAGAAACACGGTGTTATCAAAGTCCAGCCTGAAGTGATGTACACGCTTCACTTGACCCGAACTCCAGAGTTTCTCGGGCTTCCGCATGGTGACGACTCTTTAATCCCGAAATTGAAACCAGCAACCGAGGTGATTATTGGAGTCATGGACACGGGAATTTGGCCAGAAAGCCCAAGCTTCCACGACAATGGGTACCCCCCAGTGCCAAATAGGTGGAAAGGGGTTTGTGAAGTGAACGATAACTTCCCGGCGTCGAGCTGCAACCGCAAACTAATAGGCGCAAGATTCTTCTCAAAGGGGTATGAAAGCTAGTATGGACTGATAAACGGAAAAACAGATTTTAGATCACCAAGAGATGCGGAAGGCCATGGAACTCACACTGCAAGCACAGCGGCTGGTCAATTGTGCACAACGCTGGTCTCTATGGCTTTGCCAATGGGACAGCAAAAGGAATGGCTGTCGACGCTCGAGTGGCGGCATACAAAGTATGTTGGTCAAAAAGTTGTGCTCAATCTGACATCTTAGCTGCTATGGACAAGGCTATAACAGATGGGGTTGATATTATGTCCATCTCTTTGGGTGGTTCATTATTCACATCCAGTTACAAAGATGATATGATTGCTATCGGAGCTTTTGCAGCAACTGTAGAGAAGGGAATCTTTGTGTCAGGCTCAGCTGGAAACAATGGACCAAGCTCCCGTTCTTTGTCAAATACCGCACCATGGATCACCACAGTAGGTGCCGGAACCTTGGATCGTGACTTTCCTACCTATGGTCACTCTGGGAAATAAAAGTACATTCACCGGCGCGTCACTTTACGGAGGAAGACCTTTACCTAGGCCATTGGTTTCACTTGTTTACGGTGGAGATGTAAGTTTTACTAATAAAGATGGTAATCTATGCATGAATGGTAGTCTGATTCCTGAAAATGTAACAGAGAAAATTGTGTTATGTGATCGCGGCGTGAACCCGAGGGTTGAAAAGAGCCTAGTAGTGAAACAGGCCGGAGGCATAGGGATGATTTTAGCGAATGCGGAGGAGAATGGGGAAGAGAAGATCGCAGATGCACATTTCTTGCCTAGTGCGGCCGTGGGATTCAAAGATGGTAAATCCATCAGGAGCTATATCGCCTCGACTAAAAACCCGGTGGCCACAATCAGCCCAGGAAAAACTATCCTGGGTGTTCAACCATCACCAGTTGTTGCAGCTTTCAGTTCAAGAGGTCCAAGCAATATTGTTAATATGCTAAAACCGGACCTGATAGCACCAGGGTTGAACATCCTAGCTGCGTGGACGGGAGCACGAGGACCCTCATCATTACCAAGTGACGACAGGAGAGTGAACTTTAACATCATTTCGGGCACCTCAATGTCGTGCCCACTTGTGAGCGGCATCGCAGCCCTCCTCAAGGTGGCCCACCCAGAATGGAGCCCGGCAGCCATCAGGTCCGCGCTCATGACAACCGCCTCTACTACGGATAAAGCAACAGCGAAACCGATACTAGACTTCTTCACGGGACAACCCGCAACTGCTTTCGATTTTGGCGCTGGGCAGGTTGATCCAATGAAAGCCCTTGACCCAGGTCTCATTTATGAGATTACCCCAAATGACTATAAAGACTTCCTATGTGCCATGAACTATGATCCTGCCTCGGTAAAGATATTCGTGAGAAGTGATAACTTTAGTTGTGAATATGGAAGTAGGAAGTATAGCGTGAACGATCTGAACTATCCATCTTTTGTAGTTCCTCTAAGTGTAAGGGTATCTAGAACCGTTAACTTTACGAGGACCCTAACAAACGCCGGTCAAGCAGCGACATAAACGGTTTCGGTGTCATCTCCCCCATCAGTGAACATAACGGTTGAACCGACATCATTGACGTTTAGTCGGACACATGAGAAGATGAGTTATACAGTGATGTTCAGTGGTCGCCCTTTGTCTTGGGATAATCTATTTGGACATCTGGACTGGAAAGACGACAATAATCACAACGTACGAAGTCAGATTGCAGTGATGTGGACAGTGTAAGCGTTATGTTGACGATAGAGCCATTAGAAAGTGAGATTGACTTTGACTAAACAGCCACGTGTGATTCACGTGGCTAGTTACTATCTTATGTGGCACCTAAATAGTGACATGAAGACCATATCATATAAACAATAATTTACTTTTATTCTCCACTTCGTCTGCTCTCGTCTCTCTATCGTTCTACTTTAGGCCATTTTTTCCGGCGATGGAATGGAAGAATAGTCTCCATCCACAGAGGCTCCGCCTGCGCGCCGCCCTCAATTATCCAATCGTTTTCGTATTCCCACCTTGATTGTCCCTACTAGCTCGAGGAGCAAGACGAATATGAGCTGAGGAGCAAGAAGGGTTTTTTTTTTTTTACTAAACTTGTAATCAAGCTTGCATGGTTACCTTGAGTTTCAGTTTGTTGGAGTTGGAGTGAATGTTTTGTTGTGGGTTTGTGAGACCTTCTATCAATCACATGACGGGTAGAAATCATGATCTTTAGCGGACATTCATTTGGACCTACCATCTCTATTTTAAGAAGCAAGCCGAACTTGAGTTGAGGAGCAAAAGGAGGAGCGCCCACATCAGATCCGACTATCTCACCAACCCAGATCGGATCTGATCAATAAAATATTTTTCCCTAATCTTGGAAAGAAACACTTCTTTTTTTTTTTTTTTTTGGAGACTCAGAACTCAACTCAAACGGACCCTTCGGATCCACTCGAACCTACAAACCGAGGGAAGTGGAGCCTTGCCCCAAGGACACCTCCATGTGAATCGCGAATGCAGATACAGTCTATACATCCTTGAAGCGAGCTTTCCGTGCGGTCACCCTCTCCCAGTGCCTTCCTTTATGACGCGCGGGTAGGACCCTCGGAGGGGTGGTAGAGCGCGCCATGACTCTACCCAACTAGTAACTGGACCTTCCTTTATGACGCGCGGCTGAGACCTCTTCTTTCAAAGAGGTGAAAAATCACACCATAAATCTTCCTCCAGCGAGATTCGAACCTGGGGTGCCTCAGTATTCCTTCAGGGACTTTGCCACTGCACCAATGCTGATTCGTCCCCCAAAACAATACAATCCTTCCCTACCCAAGATTTTCTTATATCCTAATATATATATATATATATGTGTGTGTGTGTGTGTGTGTGTGTGTGTGTGTGTGTGTGCGTGTGCGCGTGTGTGTGTGTGTTAAAATATATGATACATAGACATATACCAGGTTGAACGAGTCTTATGGGTTAGAATCCACTAACCTAAAAAGTCATTATATATGCTATATGTTCTAACTAGAGGCAACAGTATAAGTATTCAAAACTTGATACCTTGAGTGTAATGCTTTAAGAGCAAGTCACAACCTTTCGAGCCGCACCCGCTAGTCATGATCTCATCTGTGTAGAGCTTTATGCCTTTAAGCAATCATTTGTTGTTTCGTGAAAGTTTGTTTACTATTCAATTTAAGATGGATAAAAACACTAACCCATTTTGGTGGTTCGGAATTTTACTCAAGGAAAAAAAAAATCAATTTGGCTTGAAATACTTGGATAATTTCTACATTGTTTTGAGCTTTTTATGATTTAACTGTAGAAGTTGATGAATCTAGATGGGCTAAAGATGAGGATTTTCAGAAAAATTATCTTTTAAATTATCTCTCTGATCGTCTTGTTGAAATTTATAGTAAATTTGGTACTGCAAAAGAGGTTTAGGACAATTTGGATGCTCAATTTAAAAATGACGAGGAATTGTATATAACTCATTAAGTCGAAAAGTTTATGACTTTCAAATTTCAGGATAATCAAAAGATCACCCCTTAACTTCTGATTTTGAAAAATCTTATGACCAAATTGAATAGTGAACAGATAATTGTTTGCAAAACTTTTCTTATTGGTGCAATCATATTTAAATTACCTCCACATGACATTCTTTTAAATCTAAGATGTACAAGAAAAAGGTACAAGTGAGACGCAATGATGTCAATCGATTCTTTCGAATCGAAGATGAGAATCGGCCTAGGAATAATTTGGAAATGGTTAGACAGCAACAATCCGCTACTAACGCGGTAACAAATCTCAAGAAATATCCTAACCTGTTTAAGTTACCCAAAGGTGAGCCGTCAAAGTTGGAGGTCAGAAAGACTATCTTTAAAAAGAATAGCAAGCGCCAGCAGAATATATGCTACCTAAAATGAGAAAAATTCAGCACACCATAGAGTAAAGCCGATATAACTGTCGATAATGCTGAGCCTACCAACTTTGTTGCTATCGTGGAAAAGGGAAAAGTTAGAGCTTCTTCGAAATGGTGGTTCGACACAAGAGCTATGTGCCATGTTTGTATAAACAAAATGCCACTTGATAAATCAGTTGAAGTAACAGAGACAATGAGAGTGACCAGTGGAGCTAAGACTTTAATGCCCCTAATTTTCACCATCCAAAGTATCAATAGAAATTAGCGGTGTTACCCAAAACGCTCTTCGTTTCATCCCTCATTTAAGTTTATACGCTACTTAAATGAAGGATGAGATGAGGAGTGCTAGATTGGACAATAAAACAACATCATCAAGCATATCTAATATCTGTTGCGGAAATATCCACAAAAATAGATAATTGAAGCGATAACAGAAATAAGCTTGAAATGAAATGTAGGAAAAATAAAGAGAGAGACACCGAACTTATGTGGTTCACCCAAAATAGGCTACGTCCACGGAGCTGCTGCAGATCTTCACTATATGGAGAAAATAATACAAGGGAGAAAAGATTTTACAAGTGAGATAATTCTCGGTGTGGTTTGGAATGGAAGAGGGGGTCTCTTTTTATAAGGTTCAAGGAGTTATTCCTTTGTTTACACTTTCGATGTGGGATTGTGAACATTTTAAAGGCTCCAAGAGTCATTCCATTCTTCAATCTTTTCGATGTGGGATTTAGACCTCAACATTCTCCCACTTGAAGATTAATTTTAATTATATCTTTACACTTGGTCAATGCAGCAGCTCGTCACCTTCTTTCATGCTTGAAGGCCAACTGAAGCAGTACACAGCTTCAGTTGATCAATGGTCACCACCTTTGTCAATATGTCGGTTGGATTCTTGCTCCCAAGAATCTTCCGTAGAGATAACACTCCATCTTCCAGTGCTGACCTGATAAAATGGTAACGCACCTGTATATGCTTTTTCCTGGCATGAAATACTGGATTTTTAGCTAAGTGAATAGCACTTTGGCTATCATTATATAACACACTCTCTTCTTGCGAGTGACCAAGTTCTTCCAAGAATGACTTTAACCAAATCATCTCCTTGCTTGCTTCTGTCACTGCCACATACTCTGCTTCAGTTGTAAAGAGTACAACTATCTTTTGCAGCTTTGAAATCCAACTGACTGCCATCCCACCTATTGTGTAAAGGTACCCAGTGGTACTCTTTCTTCCATCAAGATCTCCTGCCATATCAGCATCCACATAGCCTTGCAAATTCAAGTCAGACTTTTTGAAACTTAACGCTACACCTGCAGTGCCTCTCAAATACCTGAGAATCCACTTCACTGCCTCCCAGTGCTGTTTTCCTGGATTGCTCATGTACCTGCTTACTACTCCTACTGCATGCGCAATGTCCAGTCTGGTACATACCACGGCATACATTAAGTTACCTATTGCTGAAGCATAAGGTACCTTAGCTATATGATCTCGTTCCTGCTCTGAGGTGGGTGATTGCTCATTTGACAACTTGAAGTGACTTCCCAAAGGAGTGTTTACTGACTTAGCATTTCCCATATTGAACCTGCTCAGCACTTTGTTCACATAGTCCTCCTGTGATAACTTTAGTCCATTATTATCCCTGATGATCCTCATTCCAACGAATTGTTCTGTAGCACGTAAATCCTTAATGAAAAACTTTTCAGACAACTCCCTCTTGAGCTTGTCAATCTCCCATTTGCATCCACCTACTACCAACATATCATTAACATATAGAAGTAAAATGATATATGAGTTACCTCGCCTCTTGATATAACATAATGATCTGCTTGACACCCGGAGAAGTCATTGCTACCCATGAAACTATCAAACTTCTTGTACCATTGTCTTGGTGCTTGTTTAAGACCGTATAGGCTCTTTGAAGTTTGCACACCATATTCTCCTTACCCTGTACTTCAAAACCTTGTGGCTGCTTCATGTAAATTTTTTCCTCTAAATCACCATGAAGAAAGGTCGTCTTTACATCTAACTGCTCTAAGAACAGGTCTTCCTGAGCCACTAATGCGAGTACCGTCACTGAAATCCTTTTACTACCAACCTTGCTGTGTATCATTTGATGTTGTCATGTTCATCTTTTATACGATACACCCATTTGTTGTGCAAGACTTTTTTGCCTTTAGGCAATTCTGCTAATTGTCATGTTTGATTAGATCTCAAGGATTTCATCTCTTCTCTCATGGCTAACTCCCACTTGTCCGACTCCTTAGCCTGTATGGCTTCATCATAGCTCTCTGGCTCCTCTCTATCAGTCAAAAGGATATAGTGTAAGGAAGGAGAGTACCTCTGTGGCGGTCTAATGACCCTGCTAGACCTCCTTACAATAGTGGGGGTGCTTTGGATTTCTTCTGGGATGACGTTCTCTTGTTCTTCTCTTTCAGGACTCCCACTTGGAACTGCGTTCTCTTGTTCTTCTCTCTCAGGACTCCCACTTAGAAGATCTCTAAGTGGAATCATCTCAGAATCTTTACTTATATTCCTGGAGTTGTTGTTGTCCCTGTCTTTATACAAGAGGTGTTCGTTGAAGATCACATCTTTACTCCTGATAATTTTCCGAGCTTTTTCATCCCATAATCGATAACCAAACTCAAGTCCACCATAGCCAACCAAAAAACACCTTTTTGACTTGGTATCTAGTTTGTTCCTGGCAGAAGAGTCGATGTCCACATAAGAAACACAGCCAAATACTTTCAGATAAGAAAGATTTACCTTTTTCCTACTCCAAACTTCTTCTGGTAGTTTGAAGTTCAATGGCGGGGATGGGCTCTTATTGATTAGATGAGCAGCTGCATTAATTGCCTCTGCCCAAAATGATTTTGGCAGCCCTGCATGCAGTCTCATGCCACTAGCACGCTCGTTGAGAGTTCTATTCATCCTCTCAGCCACACCATTTTGCTGTGGTGTCCCTGGAATCGTCTTCTTCATCTTGATCCCACTTTCCGCACAATAATTTACCAAGTCATTATCGATGTATTATCCTCCGTTGTCTGATTGTAAACACTTGACTTTTAAATCTATCTTGTTCTCTACCATAGCTCTCTATTTCTTGAAAGCACCAAAAATGTCAGATTTATGCTTGATAAAATACACCCATACCTTTCTGCTTGAGTCATCGATGAAGGTCACATAGTACTTCGAGCCTCCAATGGAAGTTTCTGTTATAGGACCTCACACGTCTGAATGAACTAACTCTAACTTTCTTGTCTTTGGCTACCTGCCTGTCTTTGAAAAATTGACTCTCTTTTGCTTGCCAAATATGTAACTTTCACAAAAACTATAGTCAATAGTTTTTAAGTGAGGTAGCTTACCTGTTGTGTGGAGTACCTTCATTCCTTTGGCACTAATGTGACCAAGCCTGTGATGCCATAACTCGGTGTTGGTGGCGTTGTCTGCAACTGCTATGGTATCCCTGTAGCTGGAACTAATATAAAGAGTTCCAGACTTATTTCCTCGTGCAACAACCATAGCTCCCTTACTGACTTTCCAACCTCCACAATTGAAGGTCACATGATGTCTTTCATCATCCAGTTGCCCTACCGAAATTAGATTGCGCATCAGTTTGGGCATATGTCTTACCTTGTGAATCTTCCACACAGATCCATAGGGTATCTTTAGCGTAACATCACCAATCCCAACAATGTCTAAGGGCTCGCCATCAGCTAGGTAAACCTTGCCATAATCACCAGCAACATAGTTCTCCAGAACGTCTCGATTTGCCGTAGTATGGAATGATGCTCCTGAGTCAATCACCCAAGAGTCAAGACAGTTGTCTACTGACAACAATAACGCATTATGATCCTCAGTAGTGGCTGCATTGGCTGTGTTGTTGTTGGGCTTGCCTTCATTCTTCTTCAGAGCCCTACAATCTTTCTTTAAGTGGCCACTCTTGCCACAATTCCAACATTCCCAATTTCTTCCATTTTTGGATCTGTCTCTGCCGTTCCTCGACTTCGATCTGCCACGACCTTGGTTAGAATTCCTCTCATTGTTTCTGCCCCTGTTCTCGACATTTAGAGCAGAACTTGATGTTCCTTCACCCGAATCTATTCTTCGCACTTCCTCGGAAAGAATTTGATTCCTAACATCATTGAATTGCAATTTTTCTTTGCCAATAGAATTACTAACCGCTACTCTCATGGGTTCCTAACTGTTTGGTAGAGAAGCCAAAAGTATGAGAGCACGAATCTCATCATCAAACTTGATTTCAACAGAAGTGAGTTGTGTCACAATCATGTTGAACTCATTAATATGTGCGGCAACAAACATTCCTTCTCCCATTCTCAAGTTAAACAACTTTTTCATAAGATGTACCTTGTTGTTTGCTGACGGCTTCTCCTACATCTCCGACAGAATGCTCATCATCTATATAGTTGTTTTTGCCTCTGCCATGTTATGAGCAACGTTCTTTGTCAGTGTCAACCGAATCACGCCCAACATCTGTCGATCAAGTGTATCCCACTAATCTTTCTCCATATTTTCTGGTTTCTTTCTCGTCAAAGGCTGATGTAATTTCCTACTGTATAGATAATCTTGGATCTGCATCCTCCAGTATGAGAAGTCCGTACCATCGAACTTGTCGATCCCGGGTCTTGATCCTTCACCTCCGGCCATCGCTTCACACCAAGCTTGTAGCAATTCCAAGGTTCGCAGGAAAGATTGGTAGGGTCAAAGCCCAGCCCAAACAACCAGCCTCCGTAAACAGAACAAGAGAAATTCCCAGGAAAGATTGGTGGGGTCACAACGGTCTCACTTAAGAACCAGCATCCTTAGACAGAATTTTCTTCAATTGCTACTAAGCTCCCAAAAGAACCTTAGACCAGGCTCTGATATCACTGTTGGGTAATAAAACCCCGACCGAATAGAGCAAACAACTCCCCAAGGAATTTTCCTTTTCTGATGTGGAAGATCAGACTATGCTGCAACTACAGAGCATACTTTGGAATACCAACTCTAATACCTTACTCTAATACCAACTGTTGCGGAAATACCCACAAAAATAGATAATTGAAGCGATAACAGAAATAAGCCGGAAATGAAATGCAGGAAAAATAAAGAGAGAGACACCGAACTTACGTGATTCACCCAAAATAGGCTACGTCCACGGAGCTGCTGCAGATCTTCACTATATGGAGAAAATAATACAAGGGAGAAAGGATTTTACAGTGAGATAATTCTCGGTGTGGTTTGGAATGGAAGAGGGGGTTTCTTTTTATAAGGTTCAAGGAGTTATTCCTTTGTTTACACTTTCGATGTGGGATTGTGAACATTTTAAAGGCTCCAAGAGTCATTCCATTCTTCAATCTTTCCGATGTGGGATTTGGACCTCAACAATATCAACTAAGCCTTAAAAGTTGAATTCACATTACAGTCATAAGGTATAAGTCAAAATTCCACTAAACTATCTACATTTATAAAATACACCCAAAAGTCAGCTTTTAGTCTTTTAGTCGTATGTAATCCCCTTTCCAACGTCCTTATACGGACCAACTAAATCCTCACCTACAGTTCAACCAACAATCGCAGCAAGCGGTGAGTACAAAAGGTACTCACTAAGGGGTGCACCAAACAATGTGCGAAAATATCAGCAATAAATATATATACAACAAGTATAAGAAATGAGTCATATACTTTTAATCAACAACATCAATGCAATCACTAAGTATACAGAAAACAACACGGCTATATTATTGACTGAGTGGCGACAAGCCAATGAACTTGCATTGAACACATATGTCCTTGGATCAAAGACAACTCATTGAAACTCATATTAGTATTAGAGTTCACTCATAATCTTGTCTTTGAAGGTTGTTCATACTTAATCTATAATCGGCTACAACTACGTATATATATATATATAATATCAACAACGACTTCATTAACAACTGAGTCAAAAGAAAACTCCATCAAGAATTAGGGAAGTATCCCACATTGAAACACCATAACAAATCATTTATAAGAAGGTTGTAAATATTACATGGAAATAAAATCCCTTACAAAAGAGTATAAACCCTTACCTGGTTAAGTTTCCTCTGAACAAGTACAATCAAGCTCAACCTATAATTTGTAATCACTGACACATCACTTACATGCCAGCCATGCATCTCATCATAAAACTCATAAGATTCCTTCAATAATAATAATTCATATGTCTTGAATGCTTCGTCTTAGGAGTAATCCTCTTAATTGAGTTTAACAAAGCCATCAAAGCCTAAAAATGTATCTTTAACACCTATTACCACCATAAATTATGTTTAAGTTAGTTTCACAGCTCATCAAGGCTTAGAAATAGCTCCAGACAAAGAAAATCATTTTTCCTTCTCCCATTTTCGTTCCAGATTTTGACAGTTTACTTCAAATGGATGCTAGGACCTTGTTTTAACTCGGATTGGAGTGATTCTGGTTCTTATACCTCCCTTTGTAAGTTATCTATCAAACTAGATCTAGTGGACAAAGTCCAAATCAACCTCTAGGATCATGTTTCAAGTTAATTTACAAACTATGCGCAAAGTGATCATTTAAAGACAAACACTATAGGTCATTTTCTGCGCATTTTCAGTTAAAGTATCCAACGTGAAAAGTGTTTCATTTGCATCCATAAATATAGATCAATTGATTTTGAAACCCCTTTTTAAGATCAAAATAATAAAACCCAAAAATAACACCTTTAAGTCCAAAATATCAAGTTTTTTAACATCTTTTGTGAAAAACTCAAAACCTAGTTCCTTGCTACAGCCAAATCATCATTTAAACATATTTTGGGGTAAACAAAAGTATGATGCAGAATCAAGCCTTCCCTAAAGAATTTCTCAAAAAAAAAAAAAAAACATTAAAGGCAAAAACATAAACAAAAATATCTCAAGTGAAAAGGGTGAGTGAGTGAAGCCCCTTTTTCTTGTTCTTCTTCTACACACCCTCTCTGTCTCCCTCTTGTTTTCCCCTATCTTTCATTCCAATTGTGTGGAAAAGAGGGATTATATAATCCCAAAACAATAACTACTTTAATGAAATAATAATAATAATAATAAAAGTGCAATAATTAGTTTGGTAAGAAAAAGTCTCCTTTAGGTGGGATTAGGTGGTGGGGGAACAAAAATCCCACCACCAAAACGTGAAGGCCATATGGGTGGGCACTACCCATGTGGTGCTTCTCTCGTTCTCTTCCGTTTGTGCATTTTTGTTCACCAATTTGTTTTATTTTTTCACAAATTTCAAATTTGACGCCAAAACTACAATTTTCCTATTGTCTACATTTCCGATTTAAGAACACTAGTTCATCCATAACTGCTATTAGTTATCCATAACCGTAATACATCACCCATCTCATAATTTAGTATTAAAAAAAATATTAAATTATAGACAACATACATGTTAAAATATATCTAAAATTCTATGGTATTTCCGGGGTATTACAAAGAGGTGACTCACATTGGAATTGCCAAATTGGTACTTTTTTAGGTAAGGTTTAACTTTAAATAAAGTTAAGGCAGTTACTAATCTTCAAAAGAGTTTAATTTCCATTGGTCTTTCAGGCAATGCTAACATGAGTTGCTCTTTTCAAAGTGGTAAACTAACTTCAATTGTTAGTACTCATTACTTTGGATGTACTTTTCTTATTTGTCTATGTACAGGTTGAATTTAGCAATGAAAACAATTAATCAAGTTAGTTCACCTTTGGCCGATCCTAAAACTATATACTGTAGAATGAGACACGTGAGTTACAAGAAAATGCGCAAACTTGCTAAAACTCATAAGATATTAGTAAATACATCGATTCAATTTAACAAATATGAAATGTTCAGTAGAAAACCTTTCTGTACGATTTCAAGGAGCGCCCAGCTTTTGAAGTTAATACATTCTAACCTTTATGATTTTAAAAGTTTCAATATCAAAGGCGGGCGAGAGTATTTAATCACTTTTATAGAAGATTTTTCTAGATATAGTTATATTTATTTGTTAAAATTGAATGATGAAGCATTTGAAAATTTTAAAATTTTCAAAGCTTGTGCTGAAAATCATTTAAATTTAAAAATCAAGAGATTTAGGAGTGATTGAGGAAGAGAATACTCACTAATGGAGTTCAAGGAATTTTTGCTTCTAAGGGGATAATACTTGAAACTATTGCTCTTTACTCTCCTTAATCTAACAGCATAGCCGAAAGTAAGAACATGATGTTAACAAAAATATTAAACTCTATTTCATGAAGAGCTAAGATGTGACACCCTGGTTCTCCACACCCTCAATAGGCACACCCTCAATAGGTGAACGGGGGGGGGGGTCAACTAAGACCAATCACCCTAGTATTACCAAGAATAACTAACAGCATGGGTGGATTATGCTAAAGTAATAACCCACAATTTGCAAACTAAACTTGCGATCTTCAAAACCAATCATTAATCTCCAACATTATCTCTTATAATTCAAAGGACTATAAGAGAAACAGGGTCCATCTTATTAAAACATTGTCCAACTGATTTAATTACAACAAATTAATTAATGCTAAACTTAAACAACTATGTGATGAAAATCTCATTACTTCCATTTTGCACATCCATCTCATCCCTTTTTGCTCAAATGCGCTCACCTGGTAGGCAATATCAACAACGAGTGAGTGATAAAATACTCAGTAGGAAACTCACATAAAAAGACTCATACCAAGTTATATCATGAACAAATGATAAAACAAATTCAAGAATTTGTTTCATGTTTCAACATGTGTGAATAACTACATTTAAATAATGACGAGCAATAGTTTCAAAACTTTGCATCAAACTATACGAATACGAATCTAAACTCAACCAACTCAATCAAACTTCAATCTCACGATTCATCATCCTTTAACCAAAAGGTCCATCAACTTCACATAAACGGTTCCTAAACCCTTAATCATGCCTTTCGTCTGCCTAGCATTCGATCAAACCAATTTACAAGTTGATTCCATAATTTAATAGCTCAAACATTCGAAAAAATTGTGATTTTACTGAGTGACCCATAATGAGGTCATGAATGTTATGGCTAAACTTAACCAAGTTGTGCTTTAACTTTAGGACTAGAGCACGCAATCCCTAAGTGTGCATTATTTAACCCAAGCACAGGGTCTAATAGTGTGCATTATTTAACCCAAGCACGTGGTCTAACTTTGTGCCAACATAGGCAAAATATTTTCCGTCAATTCAATCCCACATGTATGGGGTTGTTCAACTCAGTTCGATCACAACCTAACAATTGAAATGTACCCCCAACAACAAGGTATACAATTCGAATCAAACTTCGAAAGGTACTACCCAACAAATGGTAGTCCAACTCATATCAACTTAAGATATGGAACAAGAAACAGATCTTAAGTTCAATAGCAAGACAATTCACTCAACAAGCTTTATTCAATGTGTTGTAATCCATCATGTCGAACTACAGTAGCCTATTATTGACTAACAATAACCTGGTTAATCCGATCCACATTATTCAACTATTTGTCGACAAGACGATCCACTTAATCAATTGTCATGCTTTCCAGATCTTGATCCATCTCTTCACTCAACATCAACGACCAACTGCTTCCATCAGCAATTTGACTACTATCGTTTCTAACAATATCCTACAATACTGTTGTGAGGCAAGTAGATACGAAGATGACTCTCGTAATCTCACCTCGAATTGTCCACGCGAAAACAACTGCCTGTTATACCTTAACCCACGTAAAACTATATCTAAGTTTAAATTCAACTTATTCTCTACCTTATAGCCTTCTTTAGGTTAAGGCTTCGCATATTCAACCATTCCACTTCCATCAGCTCAATACAAACCAACACGAACCAATAGATATTTGGAAATGAACAAATACCCAACTATACAAATCAAGACTTGACAAGAAACATAAATTATGAGTTACACTTCAACAACAGTCATTCAAGTGACCACACACAAAGTAGTCTTCAAAGACTCTCCAATAAACACCCATAAGGGTTCAGCAAGATAGACTAACAAAATCAGCCTATTCATGGGAAGTATTTTTCTAAATCATCTTCCAAAACATTTAAAATCCTTACACTTTTGTAAACCAGCCACCTCAAGTTAAAATACTACAACTTCTTATAAATTACTCATTTGGGATTGCCTCCAAAAGAACAAAGTTATATTATCCAGTTATCTACAACTTTCATGTTGAATACCTTAAGTGATTCAACCTCTAGATAGGCCAAGTGGGCCAAAAACAGTGAACACAGAAAACTAGTCCCTCGAAAACTGTGTTTGAACCATTTTCAGAAAAACTGAGCTATCTTTTGATACACACTCTTTTTTGAGTTACATCCAAAATAGAATACCTAGATAAGAAATAGGGCTACAACTTCCTTTTTTACCCCAAAGAGTGATTCACACTCTAGTGATATTAAAAATAGCAAGTAGTGACTGTCTGTAGCTTAAAATCATACAAAAATTTCAGTTTGAACATCTTTTATTTGAAATGCAACAACTTCCGATAAAAAGCTCAAAACGTTTTTCTTCCAAAAGAGAACTTTTGAAACACTCAAAGAAGAACAATTTTTATTTTAACTGCTTTCACAAAATCAATCATTTAAAGGGGTAAAAAGCTAAAACGAAAAACACAAATCTGTGTTGGAAATACTTTCCAGCCAGATTCTCTGTAGAACCTTTAAAGTTCCAAAACTTCTTCCACACACCACGGATTGAACTGATTCCAAAACTAAAGTTATAGCTCTTTATTATAACTAAACCTTTTCAGAAGAACACATTCTCCAATTCGAAACCCCTTCAAGGTGAAAAACCCTAAAAATTGTACTGCCTTTTCAGTTGGTGTACAAAACCACTACTTTCAAAAACAACATAAATACAATTTAGCCAACACAACCCAATTAAACCATTTTTGGGTCTAACATATAACTAATTGAGATGAATTAGTCACATAATACTTCCATGAACAACCCTCATATCATTCAACACAAAAACTATCATGCGAAAACTACAGATAACCATGATTATGGCTTCAAATCAACATACAATTTCTTACCAAAAGAAAACATGGTAATAGTTAGAATAAAGACTTTAAAATGGAGATTCAAGGGTTAGTTTCCTATCTTCACAACTTTGCTCTGGGAAGAATTTGAAGTTTTGGGGGAAAAACCAAGCTCCTTCAATGATCACCCAAGGAAAACAAGGTTTTCTCTCTTTTTCTACTCCCTTCTCTTCTAGTTTCCTTCAGCAAATTTGGGTAATGAATTGCCCAAAGGAAATGCACGGTTGCATAAGGAACTTTCCCCACTTTTCCAAATTTTTCCATCCTTTCCAATTTTGTCCCCTACTCTCAAACACGACTCTTTGAAAGCACTAAGGGTATTTTGGTCATTTAACTTTTAAAAATATCCTAAAGTCAACTCTTCTCCGCCACATATTTTATGTGTGGGCCCCACATGTCACATCAATCACTTGTTAGATATTTCTCGCCCGATAATCTGTAATCGGGTTAAAAACACTATTTTGAAACTCAACTTCATTCTCGATTTCTACGAGACCAATAATTTTCCCCTACCAGGGTTCGTAAATTATACACAACTGTTGCTACCATTATTTACGGCTTAAGTGGCCGAGGGCATTTCAGTAATTGCACACAAAACCCAAAGATTTTACGTCCGCGTGCGAAAATATTTTTTTCGTGAAAATTTCTCAAAATTTTAAACTGGTTAAGCACATAGAATATCTAAGAGAAATACTGACGTTAAGGCCAAAAGTCGACTTTAACTTTATGGTCTGAGATATTATATGAGATGCCTACTAGTTTTCTAGGAGAGATTGTTTTGACTGCAAATCACCTCCTAAATAGGTTTCCACAATCAAAGGTTGGATTCAACTTCTTATGAGTTGTGACACGAGCATCCTTGTATATTTGAAGACTTGGGGTTGTATTGTTTACATGAATACAAGACCCAAAGAGACCAAAGATGAGACCTAGGACCAACGCTTGTGTTTACCTAGGCAGTGCAGAAGATAGGATTGTTGATTGATTTTTGGATCTATTAACAAATGTGTTTATAAAATTTAGAGATGTTGTATTCTTTGAGAATAAATTTATTAGGGATCATGGATTGTCCATTTGGGGAACTACAAGGTTAGATACCGACTCAACCCGCGAAAACCCGCGAAATCTGATCCAACTACGTTTGACACTTCTCTTACTTTGATTTCTGAATTAGAATTGTGGAAACTGTGTACAAGAGAACGAGTACCCAAGGATTTTGATAAAGACTTTGTAACCTACCGTGTCAAGAATGGTCCATCATCCTATAAGAAGTAGTGAGACGTAGGGACTCGTTTTAAAAAGAATCCATTAGTGATGAAATGACCTCTCCATTACAAAATCAAACTTGGCAACTAGTTGACTTGCCAAGAGGGGCTAAGACTGTGGGCTCTATGTGGGTTTTGAAGAAGAAACTTAATCTCGATGGGTCTATAGCGAGAACCACTTACACGAATATACTTTACAGTCCCCTCACGGAATACTGAAATACTCCCAGGTTTCTAATGGGAAATGGTAGGTGATTGCACAGAAAATTCAAAGGTTTAGATGCACTTGCAAAGAAGACATCCTTCACCAAACCTAGCTACATGTTGCTATATTTTAGGTAGGACATATTGGGCAAGTAAATGCCTAAGTGCATCTGATGTATGGAAGCGTCTCCTATCTAATTAAAAAATTAAAAAAGTTTATTCTACCACTGATCTTGACAGACTAATTCTCATTAATACAAGGGCTTTATCCTCAAATTGGAATTTAAAATTTATTTGTTGCATGAGGTAAACAAAAGTGGGAAAAAGAAAAGACACGAAAATCAACTTCAAAGGTCCAGAACATTCTAACAAAATCTTAGGATATTTTCAGGTGGCACATCAACATGCATTATTGTGTATGCACACCAACACGAATAAGGTTCAGCAGTAAAGAAGAGGGGCATAGTTCCCAGGGGCTCAATCAAAATTGTTTATCAAATGTCAAGAAAGTTCGATATTGTTCAAGAGCTGAGTTATTATGGCAACACTAAATACGAAAGGATTAGAAGATGCATGATATATGAAGTTAGTTGCCAAACTCATCTTAGGGTGAGCGGTAAGATTTAAGTATATGAGGGAGCTGTACAAAAAATTTGCCCATATCGCAGCCAGAACCAAGCTTTTTAGCTGAAGCAGACTAAGAAGATTCTATCTCTTCTGATCATAACAAGGCTAATGTCTCTTACAAAGAGTTTACTCCCGCTTGAAGAATAAAAATATAAATAAATCTCATAATGCATACTTAGAATTCATAATCCTAAAAATGTGCATGCATAACTGTGCACTTTACGTGCTCAAGAACCATAAACACATGACAGCATGAGACTATGCAACTGGAAAATATTCCTAGTAAACTTGTAAAGTTTAAAAACCAAATACATACATATTCTCGCCAAATGTATCTAAAACTAATGAAAGCTTAAAGAAATGTGATGCAAGCTTTGAGCATAAACATTGCATGGCTATGCAGAATTTGCCTCTCAGTCTTTTTCTTTCTTAAAGAAACCAAGTTATGGTCAAGAATTCAAAACAAATGAAGACATCAATATACCAAGCAAATCCATTCATAAACTTCAGGAACGAATGAAAGCACCAATTATTCTCATTGTCTTTTAGTTCTCACAGCCACAATTGGGCTTTTCGGAATGCTGTTTTAAATTTTACCAAATTCATACTTTTGTTCAAAAGTATATTTCGAAACTGTCCTTAGAACTTCTATTCAAGTCGCTTGACTATTGAAAGGACCAGCGCTCTCTTTTAATTTTTCAGAAACAATTTATGTTGTACCATAATTGATCCAGTAAAATATTTTCTTCATTTTAAGATTTATTAGCATAAGTTACACACAAGATTGAGAGGGAAGATATTCATAATGCATCGTCAGGCTTTGACTATAAAAGAAGATAATGCATCAGGTTTTCTCATCCCCTAAGTTTCATCCCGCAGCTTGTTCAAATCAAATTATAAGAGGGCAACAAGGATACAGAAATTGAAGTGACACATTAGATCGACCGCATCCGCATTTCAATGAATCAATCAGGCAAATGGAGAGAAGGTCAATGGAAGTGCCTAAAATGAAATCCTCTGCTAAAGCAAGAACTTTCTTCTACAGGAAAAAAACGATTTCATGTAAAATTTAAACTTTAGCAGCCACAACTACACTAGACATGAACATGCATGCACTCTCAAACTTACACAGCAATACTGTCAAGATAGTAGAGACATCAACTTCTGTCAACCGCATCCTCAAAGTGATCAGAAAGTCATATATCAAATCACTGAAAAACATCAAGATACCAGCAGTGTTGGAAAATCGCCAAACCTCAACTTGACGGCTTTACAACCAATGTGAATCTCAGCAATCATCCAACGACTACAACGAACTACAATCGTCTCATCGAGAAAATCCAAAAGTAGAAGGCAATCAAATTTTTCATCTAGTTTTCAGTTAAATGCTGCAAAACTTAAATTGTATTGTGGTGTGGTGCCGCTAGGTTGCAAAGGGAAACCCAAAAATGACCAATTTCAGATCAAGCAAACAAAACCAGATTAGTTGGCTTGGCTTGGGTACAATTTATTAAGTCCCTACAAACCAAACGAACCGATTGACTCGACAGGTGCCATCAATATGAGTTTAAAAAGGGTGCTCTGGATTAATTTTTCAGAACCCTTTCAGGAAGAATACAAAAATTTCAGGCACCATTGGAAAAAATATGGCTACTTGTATTACTTCCACTAGTTAGAAATGAGAGAACTCTATTATGCTCATCCATCTAAAAGCCACCTGCCACAGATGACTGAAAATATGAGATACTTTACCAAATATAGACAAGATTCAAGTTGCTAATCATTTGTTCCACCGTGAAACCTTCAAGCCTATTCATGACATTATAAAGATTAGTCCGACTGGGAATAGGGAAAAATAGTCGTGGCTTTATATATATATTAATGAACTAATCAAAGTCTTTCCATCACACCTGCAGCCTCTAAATCAGATGCTTCAATATGCTATAGAAAATAAACCACCACCTCTAAATCAGATGCCTCAATATGCTATAGAAAATCAACCACCACCCACGCAGAAAACCATTTGCTGGAAGAGATAGCAAGTAAAACTAAATTCTAATTAAGAATTTCGATGACACTAAACACAAAGGGGTCGTTATAGCAAAAAATAAAGGGGTCTTTAATGGTTGATGATTAGACTCGTAAACGATTGGGCCGCTGTATTAAAAAAAAAAGAAATAAAATATAAAATGGAGTGCTTTTTTCGAATTTCAAACAATTTTCGCACGATTCTATTTTAGCTGATTCTGGATTAGGCTCCGATCCTTACTTTTTAAATTTGAGCCATTTTCACTTATGTGTAAAAGAACGTTCAGAAGTCGGTTTCTTTTTACAATAACTATGATTTTACTATTTGTTGGGAAAAGGTGAATCTATATTATTTAGGGTTTGACTTTGTTACTGCGGCTGCACCTTATTTATGTGCAGCACACATACAAGAGGAGTTCTAAAAAAAAACCTTTAAAATGACATTGTTTTGAGTTATTTTTTTCTTTAAGCATCACAAGGCAGAGGCTGCACCAAACTTATGTGCAGCCACTACATATTAGTTTTCCCCCATTATTTATTATATCACTTTAAAATGAATTTCTTATGTTAATTTTGAAATTTCTGCCTTATGAATTGAATTAGCATAGAAAAAATAAAAATAATTTCAATTATTTTTAAATTTTTGAAGAATTTAAATATCTCGATAATTTATAATATAAATGAAAACTCAATATCTAACACAAAAAATACTTTTATATACGGTCATCGACCCGCTCTAGGGGTCGGGTCACCAGTTCACTAATCTAACCGTAGGGTCATTGGTTGGACCGTCGAGTCAATGACATCTAAAATATAATACAAAAAACTCAAAAATACATTACACCCTAACAGAAATTCATCAATATAATGAACATAGCAAATAAATTCACTCTTCAACATAATGATTCAATACACACCTAAAAAATAAACAAACTAAATTCAACAACAATCTTCGTAAAATGCCTCATCTTAAGCATCAAACAACCATTTAAAATAGTTCAAGTACATGAATCAAATATCTTGGCATTTGTCAATCATGCCCAAATTATATAAAAAAACAACATAGTTTTTGAAACCTATTCCTATTTAGGGTTCCAGTAATATGTAATGATAAAATAAAATAAATAAATAAATAAAAAAGAGGGTACAAATCAAACACACCTTGGCCAGGGATCTGAGAACCTTTAGAAGATCTGGAGTTCTCCTTAGCCCAAGGGGGAACAGGAGAGGCATACTGAGGCATTTTGTCGAATACCTTACCTGCACTCAAAAGGTTGTCTTTGCTAGCTACTAGGTGGGATTGGGAATCATCCTCAGGGGAACAATAGCAGTGCACATCTCAGAATCAGAGCAAACTTCATTAAAAGCAGCATCAGAGAGGTCAAAATCCCTACCTGGGTCGGCCTCGAGCAGGGAGTTCCTTTTTTTTTTTCCTTTTTTTTTTTGGAAGAAGGTAAATGTATTTCCTTAAGTCCCTATTGCGTTGTTCACGGTCTACCTCTAGGGCCTTGAGCTCAGGTCTCTGAGGGATGGCAGTTTTCTTCTTCTTTCCCATAAGATTGAAGAACTAAAATCCCATAGGATCGAGAGGAGGCCGCAACCCAGGAAACCCGTAACCCAAAGCGAGAGGAAGCCGTGAACTGCAGAGAATTGCAGAAACCCACCTCGCGGGATCAATTCTAGAAGAAGAATCAACAGGGATCGATTCAAGGGGAGATGATTCAGGACGTGGGGAACACCACCGTCGTCGTCAAGACTTCTCAGCACCAGAAGTGTAGCACGGACCCAGTGCACAACAGCATGGGATTGAGCCAGAGAAGCAGTCAAAGGGTACAAGAGGAGCTGCGGCCAGATTGTGACGAGAAAGAAAGATCAAAACAATCACCGGCCACCGCGGAATCACCGACCAGGAGGTCGCCTGTGATAGCCCTTTTCATTGTCATAAATTTTTTTTTTTTTAGAGCCGGTTCTTGTTCGGGTAGGGTGGATTTTTCGTTCGCGTGTTGAACCGTTTTGTTTAACGGGTTTGGACGGGTTAAAGTGTATTTTGGGCCAAATAGAAATCTGAATCGGTTCGGAATCTGGGTCGACGGGTCACCAGGTTGGTTCGTCAGATTAGTTCAGGTCTGATAATACTGATCTTCGGAGTTAGTTCAATGGTTGAGTTTTATGTTCATTAATTTATTAGTCTAGGGCTCGACCCTTAAAAGAATCTTTTCAACCTTCTTTTTCGAATATTTTAGTTAATGTGACAGTAAGACTAGGAAGTAATTAGGGTTTTGCTTCTCTATTAATAGGTTTAGAGTTCAATTCTCAAGAACGTTTCTTTTTGTTCATTTTTTCTTCTTGTACCTTCCTATTGGTAATCTAGGGGGTGATGTACATGCTAGATGGGAATTGTGAACCTAAAGAAAATGAATGCACCTTAACCTAAAGGTGCAATATATATATATATATATATGAACCTAAAGAAAATGAATGCACCTTAACCTAAAGGTGCAATATATATATATATATATATATTAAACTCTATTCAGGAAGGGATGAGTATTAAGTCTATAAGTGCATAGTAATTGAGGGGGCTTAGGCCACCTTACATGAGAGGATGGACCCAAAAGAGAATAGTGTACCTTAACTTAAGGGATTATGCCTTAAGCATCAAACTATGTCATTAGAATCTCAATAAATTTAAAATATTATTTGTCTGATAAAAAACACACAAAGTTTGCTAATCTATAATATACGTATAACTAATCTTATATATATATATATAAAAGTGCAAATGGACAAGCCCACATGGGTTACAGTCTTGTAAGATTCAACTATATGCGTTGCACTAGCATGACAAAGTATGAAGATCTATAAATTTTTATGAAATTTTGTTATTTATAAGCCTCTCATCAACAAGCTAAAATTATTTAGAATAGTTTTAAAGGTTTAAATCTCTAGATATTTCACCATGAAAATGAGAATCCAATTCATAATGAAAATATATGAAAGTTCTTTTATACAGTTGGAACTTGAAGAATTTATCCCATGTAAGCTCCGCTCCACTAAATGCATTCGCACTTTTTCAAATTGATGTGACACGTCATGTCCACTTTTCTATATGTATGTGTGTGTATATGAGAATAATAAAAATGAGGTGGCACCTCCATTTTGCACATTTTAACCATATAGATTGAATAAGCCTGAAAAAAATAAGAGGAGATACCAATTTTTATTCAATTTGGATACATATTGGATTCTCATAGATATATTGTGCACTATAGGGAGAAGTTGAACTATTTAATGGTTATGAATATTTAGTCCCATAAATGAGAACCCAATACATAGGTTTACGATCCACTAAATTTGAAGGCCCATAAAATTATGAGAATGGATAATCTTGACTATTCACTATAAAAATAGTAGAAAGAGAAATTAAAAATGAAAAATGAATGATTAAGATTATTTGAATTCATAAATTTATGATATTTTCGAATTTAAATCATCCTCACTCATATATATATATATATATATATATATTAATAGAGGTCAGTTACTCTGGTTGCAAAACCTTTTGTGAGATTATTATCTACGTTTTTGTTTTTATTTAGGAAAAATTCTAAAAATCCCCTATCATTTAGGTCATTTTTTAAGAGACTTTGCGTGGTTTAACTTTTATTTATCACACCCTTTGTATTTTTATATTATTTTTAATAGACCCTTGCATCCATTTGCCATCCAATTCTATTAAGTGAGCAGACGCATGTCTCAAGCTCTTAAATTTTTACACCATTATTTCAAATATATTTTAAATTTTATTCGCCTTTCTTATTTTATTATTTATATTTTCTTAATTTTTTTCATTTTCCAAGTATTTTTCAAAAATTTTAATATTATTTTTAATAATTTATATTTGAAATAATGATGTGCAAATTTAATAGCTTGCCGTGTGTCCTTTCAGTTAACGGAATTGGATGACAAATGGATGAAAGAGATCTGTTAAAAACAAAGTAAAAATACAGATGAGTGTGATAAATAAAATTTAAACCACATGAGATCTCTTCAAAAATAACCCAAAGTACTGAAAGTCTCTCACAAATTTTCCCTTTTTATTTTTTATTAGAGATATAAACCTAGTAGCCGGCTTAGTTTAGTGACAAAGCTCAAAGATTGTATGTTACTTAAACCTGGTTTGAGGCCCTGGTTTGCATGATGCTCACTTCTTCTTCTATCTTTAAATGGCTGCAAAATGTTTTATTTTAATTAATAGTTAAAAAATAATTTCTAAAAATGAACATGGAAATGATCCATTATTAATTACCTGTGGATGTTTTAGTAAGAATAAATTGCAGAACATTATTATGGACTATCTACGCCTTGTTCCTTAAACTTAAACAAAACATTCCTAATTGCTGATCTTTTATACATGTATTTTCTACACATTTTCCCTTTTTATTTTTTGAGGATTAAAATTAAAATATTAATAGTTAATTTATGTAGATCTTAGCTTGGAATTAAAATGGAAAGCATTGTACACATATGGCTTCAGAGAATTAAAACGAAAATTATTAATTTGATTTCAGTAAATGATTTGCTTCAAAATTAAAATGAAGAGCATCGACTATTGATTTCCTGAGCATGTAGAAAACACGAACTATTGGTTTTCTACACATTTTTTCTTAAAATTAATGTGAGAAATATTAATTACTTTTTTATTATATGTATTTTCTACACAAGTTTTTTGAGAATTAAAAATAAAAATATTAATTAGTGTTTTTGGTTGGAATAAATATGTCTAAGGTAAGAGGATCATCTCCTTTATTTTATTTTTTTGGCTGGGCAAGAAGATACGAGGAACAAAAAAAAGAGCACTACACAAAGTGAATGGACTGGAGTCACCCCAAATAAATGAGATCATCTCCCGAGTCCCCCATCAAATTATTTTAATTTAAAATATTTTTCAACAAAAAATACACTGATAGAATTTCAATTATTTATTTTGCCCCCTAACCTTTGAATGCATTAGGAATTGACACTCGTTTACTGTCACAGTAACTAACTACCATGGTAATTATTGTTACATAGTGGCCACGTTACCATAATTAATTAAAAGATTATTTTTTAAAATTTCAATCTCACATCGTTTGTCCAATATTATCATATTATATTCAATGTCCTTTTATCTAAAAGGTTATGAGATTGTGAAAGCCTTTACAAGTAAAACAACTCACGAGTTAATTCTCTCTCATCTCTAAGGTCAAGAAGTTGTCAAAACTTGTAAAGAAACGAATAGATAGAACAATACATTAGAAAATTCAATCCGATTGTCAGTGATATATCAAAGCTTTTGCGCTGGATTAGAGAATAAAATGGAATACAATTCATTTTGTCCTATGTCGATGGTGTCCATACGACTTTAATCTCGTTAGTTTATCCTTTTTTATACGATTATTAAATGACCTTAATATCTCATCTAATTTTATACCGTCTAAATATTGGATGAGATTTTTTAAAAATAATATGATGATCTTGTACTAAATAACAGATGGGATTTTCTATATTCGATAGGTTTAAAAATCTCATCACATCTTGTCCGTTAATCCCCGGTGACGAACACGGCCGAGCGTCGTAAAAGAAAACTGAAAACTATGACCAAATTGGACGGCAGGGTAACGCCGTTGTTTCCAATCACGCGTTTAGTACTGTAAGAAAAAAAAAAGCAAAAAATTTTAAAAAATGAAAAAGACCGTAATTGTCATCTTCCAGCCGCTCGCTCGCCCCTTGCTCTCTCCCTCTCCTCTCAAACCATAATCCACTTCAAACCCTAACTCCCCGCGTCAATTCGCCGGCGGCGCCTCCCTCCTCTCTCCCGATTTTGCTCTTTGCTCCGTGCATTTCTCCGGGATCTCAATTGAGACCGAAATATTCTTCTTCGTTTCTAGGTGAGTCCCTCTTTCCTCTTACTGTAAGTTCTGCAAATTACACCGAAGGATTAGGCCTTTGGGTTGTCTTCTCCTTTTTCTTAGTGCTTTCATTGTTATTATTATTCTTATTTTAATTTCAGTGGAGGGACTGAAACTTTATATTTCTATATATCTTACTGCTAGTCTGTTTCTTCTTCTTATTATTTTTTTAATTTTTTTGGTAACAAATTAATCATCTTTATCTAGCTTTTTTTTTCGTTTTTCTCTAGGAATTGTTTCTCGTCATTGAGCTTCCTCATAGCTTAGTTCTCTGTTTCTTATTCTTTTTATCGCTATTATTAACTTGAATTTCAGTGATGAGAAATGTTTATCGATTGAACCTTATATTTCCTCATACCTTAATGCTTCGTTGCTTCTTAGTTTTATTTTTTTTCCCCGAAGTTTAGTGGTACCTGAATAATGGTCTTTATTTTTTCTTTGCTTTGAGAATCGGGTTGTGTTATATAATTTATCATGCCAAATTTTAGAGTTTTCAAAATGTACAGATTATCGGTGAGTCGAACTGGAAATGAAGAAGTTATGTGAATATCAAATAGAAGGGAATGGGGTACCCTTGGCAATCTTATCTAAGGTATGATAAAACTTGAAACAAGAAGGAAAAACACAGAATTTCGTAGTTTAAAATCTTTAGGACTGAAATTTAAAATAAAGAGCTCTATTCACTCAACAATTCTCAACGGAAAAACGAAAATAATATGGGATATTGAACATTATTTAAATTCTTTTGGGAAGATTGAGAAGAAACTTCTTCCACTTCTTCTATTTTTCTTTACTGATAGGGCTGGAGTTGGGGCAAGAAGAAATGCTTTTTATCCATTTGGTTTATTGTTAAATTCTTTTATTTTATTTACTTTTAATTTATAGTTCTTTTGACGTATTCAGCAATAAAGGTTATTAATCTTTTGTTGTTTTATTGAATTGGGTTATAATTGGATAAACAATCACTTGTTCATGTATGTTTAAACAGATGTCTCTAATCGAATTCATATTGATTTGCTTCTGAAATTCGAGAATCTATCAATGGATTTTATTTCTGTCTCATGTTTTTTCACTTGAATGTTATATATAAATCATTGTTTTGTTGTGTGGTCCACCAATTCATGTATAATGGTTTCTATGATGACAATTTCGTTCTAGCTTCCATCTGGGCTATGCTGTACTGGTGCAACTTCCCATTAAGAGTTTCTAGATATAATTAGGCTTATAATCATCTATCTCTGTCGGTTCGGCTTATGGAAATAATTCAGCATTGAACACTTCTTTTAGACAGGTGCCTGTGCTATTCCCTTCCAACAATATCATTAACTGGAAAAAGTTGATGTACCTTAAAACAAAAAGCCAAGCTTGAGCTTGAATTCTTTTATAGAGTGATGGGATGTTTTCATTTGAAAGCTTGACTACATTGTTTGAAAATCTATGATACTGATGGCCTTTGGTCTTTTGGCATCTCCTTAAAGGGATCAAAAAGGCCATTGCTTCTAAGCCTATTGGGTGTGTGTGTTTTTAAGATTAAAATAATAATAATAATAATAATAATGGTACAAGGGTACAGTTGTACAACTATATGTATTTCGACATTTTGTGTAATTATGTGAACTCGGGTTTTTTCATACTTTATTTTTCTTATAAAAGAAAATTTAGCCCCCGTTATGAATTAGGTATTTGTTTTGTGTATCAGATGGATGAAGTTTCTCTCAGCATTGAGCATGTACCTAATGGTGGGGAAACCGTGGCTTTGAAAGGGGACGGTGAGAGAACAGAATTAAATGGCCAAACCAGTATAATACCTCAGGAAAGGAAGGAATTCGTTGCGCCTGCTGTGGGCATGGAATTTGAGACATATGATGATGCGTACAACTATTACAATTGTTATGCTAAGGAAGTTGGGTTTCGCGTTAGAGTGAAGAACTCGTGGTTCAAGAGAAACAGCCGTGAAAAATACGGCGCAGTACTCTGTTGCAGTAGCCAGGGTTTCAAAAGGGCTAAAGACGTAAATCGCCTCCGTAAGGAAACGAGAACAGGGTGCCCTGCAATGGTGAGGATGAGGTTAGTAGATTCCAAACGATGGAGAGTACTTGAAGTCACACTTGAGCATAACCACTTGTTAGGCGTGAAAATCTACAAGACGATTAAGAAAATTGGCAGTGGAATGAAGAGAAAGGTACAGTCGAATTCAGATGCAGAAGGAAGGACAATCAAGTTGTACCGAGCGCTCGTGATAGATGCAGGGGGGAATGGGAACTCAAATTCGAATGCAGAAGTTAGAAATTTTGTCAGTTTTTCGAATCAATTGAATTTGAAAAGAGGTGACGCTCAGGCTATTTATAACTATCTCGTTCGTATGCAATTGACGAACCCTAATTTCTTTTACTTGATGGATCTAAATGATGAAGGGCGTCTAAGGAATGTGTTCTGGGCTGACGCTAGGTCTAGAGCCGCGTGTACTTACTTTGGTGATGTCGTGTTGTTTGATAATACTTATTTATCAAACAAGTATGAGATCCCATTGGTAGTGTTTGTTGGCATGAATCACCACAGCCAATCCATACTTCTCGGCTGTGGCCTTCTTCCTAGTGAGATGGCGGACTCTTATGTGTGGTTATTCAGAGCATGGGTTGCCTGCATGTCCGGACGTGCCCCGCAGACGATTATTACCGACAGGTGCAAGGGTTTGGAGAGCGCGGTTTCCGAGGTATTTCCGAGGTCACATCATCGGTTTGGTTTGTCGCACATCATGAAGAAGGTTCCGGAGAAACTGGGAGGGTTGCGCAACTACGACGCGATTCGCAAGGCATTGACAAAAGCAGTGTACGAAACCCTAAAAGTGATGGAATTCGAAGCCGCATGGGCATTCATGGTCCAATGCTTTGGTCTCAGCGATCACAAGTGGCTTCGATCTCTATATGAGGATCGGGCTCGGTGGGCCCCAGTATATTTGAAGGAGACATTTTTTGCTGGAATGGGACCTGGGGAGAGCCTAACCCCTTTTTTTGAGAAATATGTGCACAAACAAACACTGTTGAAAGAATTCCTCGACAAGTACGAATTAGCCGTTGCAAAAGAAGCACAAGGAAGAAAGTGTTGCGGATATTGGATCGAGAAATTCAATTCCTGCATTGAAAACAAGGTGTTCTTTCGAATCTCAGTTCTCCAAAGTATATACAGCAGAAATCTTTCGGAAGTTTCAGTCCGAGGTGGAGGAGATGTATTCTTGTTTTAGTACCACACAACTACACGTCGATGGGCCGATTATAATCTTCTTGGTGAAGGAGCGCGTTTTAAGAGAAGGAAATAGAAGGGATATTAGGGATTTTGAAGTTTTGTACAATAGAGCTGCAGGAGAAGTACGGTGCATTTGCAGTTGCTTTAACTTCAACGGGTATTTATGTCGGCATGCTTTGTGCGTGCTTAACTTTAACGGGGTGGAGGAGATACCGACGAAATACGTGCTGTCGCGATGGAAGAAGGATTACAAGCGATTTTACATTCCTGATCATGGTTCGATTTGTAGGGTTGATGTGACAGATCGTGTGGAGCGGTTTAATCAGTTGTATAGAAGTGCATTGCAAGTTGTGGAGGAGGGAGTGGTTTCTGTAGAACACTACAAGTTTGCAGTGGAAGCACTCGAGGAATCATTGGCTAGAGTTCATGATGTAGATGTTAGGCATGAATAGCTTCCTTTGTATTATTCTCTTCTTGTTTTCACTTCCCTTTCTCACGTTGAGGGGTTCTTAGTGTATTCTTGTATAAAATATGCTGCATTGATAATAGAATAGTTCAGGGTTTCAATATGGAACGGACCCTTTTTTTTTTCATAGAATTGATCATTAATCCTGTATTTTCATTCGGTATCTCGCCGCTCTGGAGGTAAGGTTTTGAGAGGGGTTTATCTTGTTCTACCCTTTGCTAGTTTTGGGCTATAACTGGGTCTGCTTTCTCGGTGTTTGGTTGGGTGGAGCCGTTGTCGAGCAGGAGATGTGGAGAGATATTTAAGTTCGACTCAAGGGAGGAAGCATGGAGAGATGTGTGTTTTCGAGCAGGAGATGTGGAGAGATCTGTAAGTTCGACTCCAGGGAGAAAGCATGGAGATGTGGGTTTGCTAGTTTTGCCCTTCCTACCCTCTTCGCAACAGCCTTGCCCTTTACTCATCATGCCTTATAATAGGTTCCATTTGAATGTGCCAGTATTTGGAATCAAGTTATAATAAGAGTTAAGGAGCTTCTCGGGTTGGTGTCCAATGAAATCTGAATTGATGGGTGGCACCATCAAACTCATTGCAAACTCATTGAGGCTTTATGTCATCATCTTGTATAATTAGGACTTACTGGTTTCACAGTAGCGCTGCAAGGACTTTTAAGGCACACCCCTCCCTAGCAACCCCATGTTTGCCCTGTTGATTATCACTCATTTAATCTTTGGTTGTATGCCATTTCACTGCACCTTCATTCGCATATACGCAGAGGGATATTTTGAGCACATTGGATTAACTGCAAAAAATGGAAAAAAAAAAAAAAAAAAAAAAGGCAAGAATTTCTTGCAGCATTTGAAGCTGTTTCTGGTTCAGTGACTAGAGAAATGAAAAGGAATAGAATTACAATTGGTTAATCCATTGGTTGGGCTCCACTAGAACATACAATGGCAGTCCATTTAGCCTCCATTGTCCCTGCAATACACGGAAAAAAAAAAAAAAAAAACCTCGATGAGAGAAGATAAATATGGTTTGATTTCATTTAACCTAAATACGGCTCATTATAATGGCTATTTCATCTTCACTATATCCTTGAATAGTTGTTACATTATTTGCTTCAATTTTAGGGCTCGGGATAGCCATTCATGCAGCATCCTTGTTCAATCAATATTACCCATTCCACCTATGTTCCTCGAGAACTATTCTGATGCCATGAAAATATCCATGGAGTTCATACTTTCGTGCTTCATTTTAGAGCTAGAGATAACTATTCATTTTTTATCGCAGTCCATCAATAGTACCCCAATTTCACTCCCGATTCGTGGGAACGATTCCTCGCCGATCCTATTCTTATGAAATATTTGTTCGAACAAACATGTCATAAATAAGATGAGGAAGAAGGGGTGACAGGTTTCTAGCTTTTTACCTCGAACTCGGGTACTCCAATAACACATGCACATTCGACCACTTCAGCCCTAACTCGTCCTATACATGCAAAATTCAAAGCATAAGAATTGTTGGTAAAGAGCTAATGTAATGAATTAATGGGAAGGAACGAATCCTTAAGGACAAAACTAATTATGATGAAAACGCCATGATGAGGACTCTTTCATATGCTTTAGATCCATTTTTAACTATGATGGAAATGAGAATCAATTTGGGCATTTTCACGAGAAGTACTTTTTCGCTTTAAAACTCATTCGATTTTATTTCATTGTACCAAATGGCAGTGACGGATGGGGTGGAAAAAAAAAATAAATCTGATTTTGACTCAAAATTCAATAAAAATATAAGTTTAACAGAAAATGTCATTATAATTACTAAAATAAAATTACCAATGTACTAAAATGAGATTAAATAAAAATTCGAGGCCTTAATTTGGAATAAACGGGAAGATTTGTAATGTTGACTTCTACATGAGTTTTTTTTTCTTTTTTTTTTTTTTTGTGAAGATGATGGTTCTTTAACTAGTGGGAAAGTACAAGATTAGTTAATAAGTGGATAAAATGAAGCACAATAAACTCAAATCAAATTTCTCGAACTTGATTTTTTATGTTTTAAAAAGATGGGAAATTTTGATAAGTAATGAGAAAATTTCATGTGTAGTACCCCTATTTAGGCATAACTACACCCTTAAAATTGTGGTTTTTTTTTTCAATAAATGATTTAAAAAAGAAAATAAATTTTTATAAAAGTTATGTCATTTTGAGTACATTTATGCCAAATTAGGAATCATGACGTTATATAAAAAACAAACTCATAATTATTGTCCTTAAATGAACGAATGAGGTTGTGTTCGAAAGAGGAGATAAATGAATAAGGAAGTTAGCCTCACAATATTTTTATTTTATCTTTTCATTATATTTTTATTTTAAAAAAATTAAAAGTGTATCAAAATAAAAAACCAAAAATTCAGCAGGGGCCCACCTGGCACCCCCTAATTCCGTCCCTGCCGAATCCAGACCAAATAAGAGAGGAAAGAAAAAAAAAAGAAAAAAGAAAAAGACTTCTTGCTCCAAACCTTACCTAAAAGTCGCACTGCTGCCGAGAGCGTCCCACCCGTAGCCACCAAGTCATCAACGACGATCGCACGTTCCCAAGGCTGAACCGCCCCGACATGCATCTCCAAACAATCGGTCCCATATTCGAGTTCATATGCTTCTGATATAACTTCTCCTGACATTTCAAAATTATCTCTCAGAAAATCGGAGAGTTTAATTTTCTTTTCCATGTACGCTACTTTTCAATGTACGGTACGCATCAATACTTTTCTTTATAATTTGAAGAGAAATAAAAAATAAAATTTTACTACCCGTTTAGTTCATAAAATGAAATAAATTAAGTGTTCTATAGAAATACGAGACAAGCACGTAAGTGATAATTCTTTTCAGTAAATAATAGTTATTATGGCATTAGGTATCGATAATAAGTATTCCTTATTTATTCTTGATTTGCTCTTCTCGTGGTGGTTCGTGAGAGTAGCCGATCGAGTTAGTTCATTAGAATATTACGGAATTATTATTGCAAACAAATTCCTCGATGCAATATGATATTTTCCAGATTTAAGCATTTTTTAACTCCTCCAAGTACCCGACTCAGCAAGTTGCCAAGGGCCCAAACTAACAGAACTTCCTTGACTACGTTAACACAGTTGCCAAACAAGTTTGAATTAAACTGAGGGGGGGAGGAAGAATAGAAAAGAAAAAGGGTATGCATACCAGGCAATTTTCCAGGTTTGCGTAGAGGAACAAATTTTGCACCAATAGCCAAGGCAATTGCGGGGCCAAACATGAATCCTCTAGCTTCGACTCCTGTCAAATGCATGTAATAAAACACAAAAATAAAGCATAAATGAGTTCTCTAGGGCGATGTCGCGTAGAACTCATTTTTTTTTTCTATCATTTTAGTTATATCAAGTATGATTTTGACGCATGTCCATCAATATCAACAGTGTATAATCCTATTTAAACTTTTTCCACTTCAATGCTTATCTTCTTCCGGGCTTATCGGCTGTGTATTTCAAACCGGCACTCTTCTTTCCCATAAGTTTTGCACGCGAAGATTTAGCACTCCTTTTCCTATATTTTGCACATAAAATTTCGTCGCTTTAATTGTGTATGCTAAACTTATAACTGTTGATGATTAAATGGTCGGTGCATTGCGAGGGATTTCAGCTATAAAGAGAATTACATCAAATGAATTGGGAACAAAACTCAATATATTAAGCATGCAATTGGGTTGTAAATGTAGGAGATGAGGAATTAGGGTTCTTTATAATGATTTTTATAAAGCAATTACGGAAATTAAATTGAAATGCCTAAAACACTCCTATTAGACTCGTGTATACTTGTGTGATCTATTATACTACTCTCGGAAATAATGTCATATTTGACTACCAAAACACGATAGGACATAAATCGAGGACTAAAATAAACAAGATAACTATCTGACTAGATAAAACTTGATAAGTTAAACGATTGGTTCCGTAACCTTGTCTAGAGTTTGGCATCAGCCAAGATAGAAAAAATTTCCCGTGACTTCTCAAGATATTTATTATCTGATAAAATATAAAATAAATAATTAAAATAAAATAAAAAACTTAAAATTACAAAGTACAAATGAAAATTCAATGCATGAACATCAACATTCAAAGTTTTATGCCCGATATAAAACTCGGAGAAGGATTACGTAATCTAATTCAGCCGGTCAAATACGGCATAAAAACAAAAGGACATGGTAGAGAGAACCTAACAGGTAACAACAAAACCAATCTTGTTTATAATACAAAATGTTGTTCATAATACACATAGAAGGAGGAGCATAAAAAGAGAAGAGAGGAGAGAGAGGGGGGGGAAGTACCGGCAACAACAGAGATGCCCATGTCGCTATAACGATCCACAAAAATGTCAACTGCGTACTTGAACGCCTTGTGATCCAACAGAAGTGTGGTTATGTCTTGAAACATTATTCCTAAAACAGAACAAAAACAACCCCTCAAAAAGAAAGATCGATAGAATGGACACGAGAACTGTTATTACGAGCACACGAGCACATACAAATTGATTTTCTAGCCGTTAGATTAAAAAGCCTTTAGCCCTATTCCACCTATGAATTGGGTTTCATGCATAACACTTCAAGTTTGCAACATGTTATAACCATAAATAAATAAATAAAACTTACAACATCTATTATTGGTTTGCTTGTGGATAAAAGTTTGACTATTTGAATATAGAGTCAAACTTTTATCAAAGTCGGAAAAAAAAAACTTAACTGAAGCTTCATCTTAAATATTCATCGAACTTTCTCTGTTGATACGATATGAATATAAATTTTAACCAGTTAAAACTCCTTTCTGTAATCTCATGTTTGCTTTAAATAACTTTCATATAACTACTCTCTCTCTCTATATATATATATATGGGCCACTTAAAACCAAAAAGGGGGAAAAAAATCCTCTTGGGTCAAAAAAAAGAAAAACAACCTGGTTTGGGGAAGTGAGGCACCACTCTAATGGCTTCTGAAATGGCCTCCAATCTTGGGTCTCCCTGCAAACCATTCTCTGCAGCAAACATCTCTCTCTCTCTCTCCCTTATCTCTGTTCACTTCTTTCTCTCTCCCTTAGCTCTCTTCTTCCTCTCTCCACTCTTTTGCTTTCTTCCTCACTTTCCCTCCTATAACACAACCCTGGTAATTTATAGGCTCTTTTTTTCTTTTTCTTTTTTTTTTCTCTAGTATTTTTTAATTGATTAATTTTGTTTTTATGTTTTTGAGGGGAAGTATCCAAGCCTTCAATGTACTTTGATCTGGAGTGAGTCAGGCAAGGTTGGAACAGAGGAAATTTCCATTTATGGGTCAACTGGGTCCTTGTCCTTTGCGCTTGAATATTTTATTTTATAAATATTTTTCCACAATGAATCATAGTATAGCTCTTCCAGATCATGTGCTTATAGTGTTGGTACTTTATTTATTTGTAAGAAACTTTGAGCATAAATTAAAAAATAAAAATAAAAAAAAAAAAAACCTCCTAGCATAAGAGGCTTCTATTGTTGGTGGTGGGAGTGTAACAAGAAGTCAACTTATTTCCACACCGATAAACAGGAAAATTATTTGCAAATAAACATTTAATTGACCTAATCATTTTTTTAAATTGAAAGCTATTCAACATGTTCTGAATTTTTCATAGCTAACTTATTAGTTGAAATTATTTTAACATGCAATAGATTTAAAGACTCCTTTAAAATAAAAAACAAAATCTAACAATAATATATTATACGCGAATGCACTAAAGGTTATAAACATCCAAATCTCGAGTATGAATTTCATTATCAAGCCATTGTCACTTCTACTGTAAAAAAATCAAGAGAAAATTTTAAGAACTTGCGAAGGAAATTTCCAATTATTACTGATGAAAACAAATTTAAAACAAATTAATTTTAAATTATTGGGAGAAAAGGAAATTTTTTTTTGCTTAAAGGGAAGGCAAGCGTTTGGTAAAATTTCCTCAATGCTCAAAAAAAAAAAATTTTTTTAAACTCAAATATGTCGACAAAAACTAAAAATAACTTTTCGAAAAAGTTCTAATAAACAACTTCTTCATCAATCTTTTCTCTTTTTTCTGCTTTCCAAAAATCTTTAAAAAAAAATTTTTCACAAGTTCTCTCAAACTGGCACTAATATTTATTAAATTTATCTCTTAATATACTCATGAAGCGAGGCAAATTCTTTTATTTTTTTTCCTTTTTCCTTTTTTTGTTTAAAGTTAAGCAGTCACAACATTTTATAATGGTACATTACTAAGTTAATCCGATACTCTGATTATGGCAATAGCTAGAATTAGTCATATGCTCTGATTTTTTTTCCCCCTAAATTTTGCTTTTTGAGTATTGTTTTGAAAAACATTTGATGGCAAAATTGTCTCGGTTGGTGCTTTTTCGTGGCAGGAGCGTATTCTTTATAAATGAAAATATCATATAATAAGCTGGTTATATGACAAAATGAAGGAAATGGCTCCTTTATTAGGCCTCTATCGGACTCCAAGTATGAATCATGCATTCAATTTTATTATATATCAACGATACCCACTAATTTTTTTTTTCATAATTTCGTGATTTATGATGCTATTACCTAACAATTGGAAAGCCAGAAAAGAAAAAAAGAATAATCTGAAAATTGATAGATTCTAAAGTTTTTTTTTTTCATGCTCTTCCAATCAAATAGGTGGAATTGATAAAAATCGAAGTCTTGCTTCATCCCAGCTCGACCGGTAGAAATTTAGCCTGATAGAGGAGCCAAATCCCGGGACGAACATGCGATGAATAATTAATGTAACTTTGTCAAGTAACTTACGAAGGATATATGTCATAAATTCAATAGAGGGTACTCTAAAAAAATTACCATGTTTTCATGGATTGCCGTATCATCTTTTGTGATTTTCTTCGCGTGCATAGAATTTTCTCAAGTACCATTCATTTTCGCATTGCCACTGACAGTGTGACTCGACGTAGATGCGAGTATTTAGTATCTGAGTAAAAGAAAATGATATTCGCATATAAATTTTTGTATAGAATCGGCACAATCCTCACTCTATTTAATGAATGAGACCCAAATTTGTTGTATGTATTCAGCATGTCAATGTCAATGCGACGAATTATCAGTAGGGAACTTTCTATCACGAGTTTAGCTTTTAAGCTGAGAATGGGATTTCTTTTAAAGTGTGGTACATTTGACTGTGAGTTTTTTCGAACATTTTCTAGGATCATAAGGAACCCTATTCCTAGTCATCACGGGAAAGAAAGGAAGAAAGGAGAAAGCAAACAAGCAAGAGAGCTTGTCCGATATCTTGATAAGCAAGCAAGCAGGCTCCCATTTCTTTCTCTTCTTTCTTTTTAGACTGACTTACATATTGACACTCTTGCTAACCAAACCCTTGTGGATTATTCTCCATGTTTTTTTGGTAAGAAAGCAAAGGTAGAAGAAAAAGTAATTGAGGCAAAACTAGCTCTCGGATGAGTGAGAGAAAAAGATGTTGGAATGATTTAAATGAAATTCCCGGGGAAAAGAACTCGGTCAAAGTAAATCACGACAAGTTTTTCACTCATATGAATATAACTCAATGATTCATGTTGCTTGATCTTCTATCCACCTAAACACTAGTCAATACTTCACACTGTGAGTATCGAAATTGGATTGCACCCACCAATCACAATCACTTGTATAATACATTGAATCAAAAATGTCAAAACGGGTGAGCTATTTTATTGCATTAGAGGTTGGGATCGGTGGGAGTGTATCCTACATCCTAGCATTTAGAGACTGCCATTGAGTACCGAAATTTTTTCATAAAATTTTGTAGGCCTGAATTAAATTTGCTGACTCTTGAGCATTAGCTTAAATATATTCACCATTTAGCAAAAAAAAAAAGAAAATGTATTTATCTGACTTTTTCATAAAATTTTATAGGCCTAAATTATATTTTTCGACTCTTGAGCATTAACTTAAATATATTCACCATTTACCAAAAAAAAAAAAACTTAAATGTATTTACACGACTCTTCACAAGGGAGATGTTGAGGATGTGTTCATTACTCCCCCTTCTCAATTTACATTTTGTACCTAAAAAAATTATACGGGCCGTGCCTAGTGGGCCAGAGCTATGCTCGAGCCCATCATAGAGATCATGTGGGGTCCATGCTCACTTTCTCGGCGGGTGCATCTACTGTTCCTTGACCATAAAGACTAGTGGCCCTATAAATGGAGGACCCCACCTACCAATGGAAGTACGAAAAATATATCAATTGCATATCTAAATTTTTTAGGAATAAGGTGGCCATAAAGTCGGTTTTGGATTTTCCCTACTAAAGTCTGAATTTAAACATTTATAATTTCAAGCTATGACAATGCTAATAATAATTTCGTATTCGTTAAATTTGTGAGTAAATTAACAATAAAATTCTAAATAATCGATTTACTGCACCTATCCATCGGTTTGATTGATTTTTATTAGAGGGAGTTGATTCTTATCAATTTGATAGTTTGACGGTTTGCATGTTTAAATTGAAACTTCAAAAGGCAAATTGGTATCCGATTAATACTTCAAGGAGTAAAAAATATAATCAACCCTATAATTGATATGGATGAAAATAAATTTTAGTGCTCCAATCTTGAAATTAGTGTTTATTTAAGCCCTCGAGTTTCTAAAAACCACCTAGTTTGATCACTAAACTAAATCGAAAATGGCTTTAGATGGGCAAATTTAGAACTCAACTTATTTCCCGCTAATTGTGCTAAAAAAATTCTCTCAATATACAGTAATTTCCAACATGTTCCAATGAGGGGAAAAGAGAGCCCTAAATAATAGTTTTCTATTAGTATGTTGTATTTTCTAAGTTCAGTTGGTGGGAAACACTTAGAATTTCAAAACTACCTCTATTTAATGTCATGTAAGCACTGTACATGAGGCGTTTCTATTCAAATTTAATTGTTTTATTAGTTTATGAGTCAAATTAATCATTTTTTAGAATCATTAAAGACTAAGTTGGTCATTTTATAAATATAAGCCACTAAATTAATACCAACCCTGTTCTTGAGGGTCACGGCGATAATTTCCCCCAATAACATTTGTTTGGTGACACTGTTCACGTGCACCCAAATTGTGAATTAATTAGATCTGTGGGGGCGCCCACACAACCCACCGCCGCGAGGTCTTTATATATTATTATTTTTTTTCACGTAAAATAATGGGTAAGACATCTCAAGGCAGGTTTGTTAACAACTCAAATCCTAGTGAATTTTTTAGAAAGATTTCCAGTATCAAGAATTCTGCAAATAAAAATTGGGGCGTTGACGTAGTAGGATCTTGACCATTTCTTTTTCTCTTTAATTGGGTTTCAGAGCATCCCAAATTGGTTTGTGCCCTGTTTGATCGGTCGGACAAGAGAGTCGAATTAAATTATTTAATTTATTTTAAATTTTACTAAGTGTTTGGTAGAGGCTTGTACAATGAATTGGGTTATCTGGTTGGATCCACCTATCAGCTTATAATAGAATTATACAATCTTACCTGAGAGTCCTAATAATCACCAAAAAAATAAAAATAAAAAAAGAAAAAGAAAAAAAGCTCATTTTTTGCTCTTTTGGGTTTTTTTTCCTTTTTCCTTTTTTCGTTTGCTTTTCCATTTTCTTTGCCATTTTGAATATGATTTGCCTTTAAGAAAAATACTACTCGAACTTTTAAATAAAAAGTGTTCTTAACTATTAATTTACTTGCATTGAATTTCTTGTATTTCGTTATTTTTTGACCTTTTTGAGTATGTGCTCAATTCTATTTTATTCTTTTTTTTTTAGGGTTTGATGGTTTAACATTTAGGACAAGATTTAATGCTTTGTCGTTTTAGATTATATAAATGTATGGAATTAATTTTTCCATTAAGAAATCATGACTTCTTTTTTATATTGTTCACTTATCATGTTGCGAATCGAATGAGAGATAACAACTCTATCCGGCCGAATAGCTATCTTTTCTATGTCCAACCAGATTTTATTTCCACCCCTATTATATCTAGTCGGTCAAATAAGACATTAATGTATTAAAAAATGAGAAAACAGAACATGTACATGAGCCAATATAATTTGTCTTCGCTTATGTGCTAAAAATGAATAGTTTTGACTTAAAACAATATTTTTTAACCATTAATACTAATTTTCTGCAACGTTTTTTTGTTCATTTTAGAAATTTTTTTTTTACCTGATGCTTTTTTGGGGGGGAAAAAAAAAAGTTCATTCAATTCATCCAATTATACCTAAAACACATGTGAATAAATGTGTACAGAAATAAAAACAACAGTCCCTATCACCCTCAACGGAGAAGCCTCATGAGGAATTGCCCCCCTTATATTTTGGGGGGAACAAAAAAACTAATTTACTACCATTATTACTCCTCCATGAAATAAAAGATTGATTATGTTTTAATCAGGAAATATATAATTCAATTAAAGTCCGTAATGTTTAATTGATAAGTGTAGCATTGAGTATTTGGGATGTGAGGAACTAAAAATAAAAATAGTGACACCGTTGTTGCATTCTAATTGTAAGATAAAAGGGGCTACTCACATATTTGGATTTACTGGTTTGTGTTTGTATTGAAAATGATTTGGCATTCAGTTTTGTGTTCGTATTGCCCGTATTTATGTTATCCCTAACATTCGTTATAGTTGGATGTATTCTTGAGAGATAGTTGTTAGTCTTTTTATTTGTTTTGAGATTTACGATGGCACTTTTTTCTCGTGAATCGAATAAGTGGTAAATATAACACATGGCACTTTCCCTTCTCGAATTTGATTAGCTCTAGTCAATAGGCATGCGGCTATACATGTATGTTTTATTTTTCTTTATTTCATTTTCTTTACTTTTGATTTAATCAGCAATTTGATTGTGCTGTTTATTGGGACCACGATTATTATTATTATTATTATTATTATTATTATTCCATTCTTTAAATTGAAGCATATGTGTTAGATCCTCACCGCCATTAATATGGTTAAATAAGTTTTTATTGGTTGAATAGTTAGCTATTAGTTTAGATGGTTTGGTCTGTGGTCAAACCGCCCTACTTTAATCAACGTGTAATTGACAAAATTATATATTAGACACCGACATTCGCACCGCATTGCACCCTAAATCTTTTACACAATTGGACCTTTAATTTAGAAAAGCTTACTTTTTAAACTCTTTTAAAATGAAGACCTCAACATACTTTATGAATATTTATAATTTTTTTCAGCCCTATTCATGCTCCTTTAATTTATATGGGTGAAATTTTCATAAATTGGCCGAAATTAGTGCGTGCTCAAATATATATATATATATATATATATAAAGGAGAAATAGAGTCTAAGAAAGTTTTTAAATTTAATATTTATATAAAAGGAAAGCATGCAATATTTAGACCCTGTTAGGAAAATTCAATCCTTTCAAATTGAACGAACATGAAGGAATACAAAAACTTGCCAATTTTTATTTAATTTCTGCTAGCACGCACCTAACATTTAAATGGTTAGAAATTCAAAATAATTAGATCTTTTGATATTTTACCACTTAGACAAAGGCCCTATACATCACTAAACTATATAAAAATTGGCAAGTTCTTGTACTTTTTCATGGTTTTTCAATCTGTAGGGTTAGAATTTTTATAACTAAGCCCAAATAATGAGTGTTTACCTCTTTCATAGATAAGAAATCTAAGAACCTTCTTAAACTCTATTTTCCTATACATACATATATACATACACACACACAAACACACACATATATATGTATATATATATAACTCGTAACATTTGAAGGATTTACTCGCGCAGATTCCATCGCGCCAAAAAGAATTTCTCGTAGCTTTTGAAGGATTTGCTCATGCAGATTACATCAAGCCAAAAAGAATTTTTTGTTCGTAATAAATGTAAGGACATGTCTAATCTTCGGTTACAGACTTGAATTTCGACCAGATTTTTTTACTTGAAGAGGATTGGCACATGTGATATGAATACTCCTCGTCGGTACATATTGAGTGCTGAAATTTCTCCTATCACCATCAGCTACTTTCATTTGAATTTGATGACGGCATGGAAGTGAAAGGTGTGTTTGGATGACCAACGATGGTTGTATCCATTATTCTTCTCCTGCTCTCCTCTTCGTACTTTCGATCGAAAGAATCGACGAGGAGGGCGGCACTAACTCCGGCAGCCAGATCAACGGTGTAGTGGCCCTTGGCTCCGAGCAGTCTCACCGTTTGTAGGACGTTGAGTGCGTTGAATGTCCATGCATGTTTCCGACACTGCACTCTGGGGCGGAGCTAAGGGAGTGCTAGGTGGGGCACCCGCCCCAACTGGATTTTTAATTTTCGATTTTGATATATTCTTAAATTTTAAAAAATAAAAATGTAATGACAAAACAAAATAAGAAAATTGTAAGGTTAATTTTCCTATTCATTCTTCTCCTCTTTCAAATACAATCTCATTCATTCATTCACAAATAATAATTATGAGCTTATTTTTTTATAATGTTATGATTCTTAATTAGGCACAAATGCACTCAAAATAATATCACTTTCATAAAAATTTATTGTCTTTTTAAAATCATTTATCGAAACAACAGTGTTTTAAGAGAGTAATTATGCCTAAATAGGGGCACAGCACATGAAATTTTCTCATTAGTTTTCAAAAGTTCCCATCTTTTTAAAATTGGACAAACCGAGAAATTTGATTTGAGTTTATTGTGCTTCATTTTATCGACTAATTAACTAATCTTTTACTTTCGCACTAGGTAATGGTCACTCTTCAACAAATTTATTCTTTGTTTTTGTAATTTTTTTTTGGGTATATTCTTTCACCTGGTTTCGAAATGAAAAGAAGTGTGAATCCACCTACATTTTCTGAAAAGCACAGGATAAACTCGGAGTTACTGCTAATTTTCTAGGATTCCCATTTATTCATTTAATGTGTTCCTGTTTTTGTCTGAGTGAAGGTTGGAGAAAGGGTTGGACTCTTCTTCAGTATCAGCAACTTTAATGAAACCGTGACCAATGGCGAATGGGATCAAGTTGAAAGCTATCTTTCCGGTTTTGATGAAGGTGGACAATGATAGATACTCTAGGAAGATGTTCTTTGAGATTAGGAAGTAGAAGTATCTGTATCTTGAGGCATCAGACAAGCGAGCGCTTCTATTTATGCTAGTAGTAATTATACTACGCACACAGAGTGTTTACAAAATTGCTCCTTGAGATCAATAGCTTGCATCTCTTTTTCTATGGATTGATTTCACCTCTTGATTATGTATTCATTTGAATAAGAGTCTGTTGTGTTTGGTTCCAGGATTTTAGTTTAGACAAACCCGTCTTTCCCTTCGGAAGCTTATCCTGCATGCATGATCATTGGTTCTATTGTTCGGCTGGTTTCAGCAGCAAAATTGTACGATAAAACATCATGTGGTCAGACCTCTTAAAGAAGCAATCCTCAAAATTAAAATAAATTAATATGGTACTATTTTCAGTCCATACAGTTTATATTTACTGAGCTGAGACATCTGTGATGAAGGTGATAATCTATTGGACAGAGGGTAAATTTAATTTTTCTTAATAATTGGAGAGCTACCGTTCTGCAGTTACTGATAGACTCCCATTTGTTAAGAATGCTAGTATGTTACGGTAGCCTTCATATGTAACCAATGCAATATTAATTTTAAATACCTAATCTGAATGATTGGTCTTAGGGAGAATGCGAGGTTATCAAACTATGTGGAGGCAACGTCTGCCAGCGCTAAATTGCTTTGTGATTTTGAAAAGTTGATCAAAGCCTGTCCAGTTTTCAAGGATAAGCTTCAGTTTCCCACCCTAAAGACTCCAATGTCGCAAGCTTTGATGAATCAGAGGTAATTGAAAATAGCTGTTGTCTTGCTTTCTTTTTTCTTTTTCCTCCTTGCTTGTTTGCTGAGCTTTTCTCTTTGTTTATTGCCAATTAATATGTTGCTGTGCCACTTTTGACATTGTATTTCAGTCGGTATTGGTAGCACCGGAATAGTGGGAACATGAATGGCGCTGGGCCTTCATCCCGTACTCCCGTCGAAGCATGCATGGTGTAAGTCAAGAGGAAGAAGAGTTTTTCTATGTTTTTGGCTTAAGTTCTACTCTGATAAACTTAGTATGGTGCCATTTCCCTTTTTCTGTTCTTATCAGCAGTTTCCTTTATTGAGGTGAAGGGTTTTGATCCAAATTTTCAAATAACTGCGAATCTTTTCTTTCCACTCTAGCTTTTCTTAAAATGGAAAATTATACTGTTTATCATTTTCAGTTCGTGCGGTAGCACTTATGTGAAAGCATCCTTCAACGAACAACTCGACAATTGGCTACCAAAATCCAGATTTTCAGCCCCTGATGAAGAAAAAGATAACTTTTGGGATATCAGAGGAGGAACCCTGAACTACATTCCAGTCTCTTCTTTATCATGTCATGGAAATATATATTTCAGAAGTTATAAACAACTTGAGATCTAGAGCCGCTTCTAGGATTTACTGAGATTCAGACCGAGGTTTTTACTGTCCAAAATTTCTGCAGGCTTCCAAAATCTGGTTTCTGCTTTGATACTGTACAGTATGGAACTGATTCTTATCCAAACCTCTATAATGCTGTTATTTTTTTTGTGTTAAAGCTGATCATAGATCTTACATTGTACTTTTCCAAGACAGTCGTTTGTCAATACGAGTCAGGGTGCTGCTGCCAAGAGCATGGATTTCCATCCTCTGTACCAAATTATGCTTCTTGGTTAGCTCTTTTTGCCTCCTAAGTATCTTTTGCTTCAAGTTTGTTCTTCCAGGCTAATATTTATCTTTTGAAAACAAAAATTAAGCCTGCCCCGCCTCTTTGGCTATTCAGTTGGAACGAGTATTGGTGATATCACCTGTGGGAGGCAGGTAGCCGGTAGATGCATGCCTTGAGAAATTTTGAGGTTTGGGACCTTGGGTCTTGTTCAATGACCTTGCAGGTACAAATTTATTGTAAGCAAAGCTTTTGGTTTGGGAAATGCTATATTTATTTTGGACAGATTACTCTGTCTTCACATTACGTAATAGGCATCTTTGGTGGATCAATATGCTGCAATAGTTAACCGTGTGATCTGGTGTCCTGATGGCACTCTGTTTGATATGTTTGTGTGGTTGCTCGCATGCTTTGACTTTATAATTAAGTATCTAAAACCTGGGAAAAAGGATTTAATCCAGTATCTATCTGTGTCAAGCTCTGGGTTATTTAAGCTTAGCTGTTTCTGGGACAGGTAAGGTGCTTCAAATTTGTGGTTCACTGTTGCATACTCCAAGCACATTGTGCATTTATATTCCTAGCACAGTTGTATTGGTTAACAAAACCACCTAGGGGTGTGTAGCATATAATATATATCTTAATTTTATTTCAACCTGGTCTTTGTAGTGTTCTTTTTTATTCTATTTTATTTTGACTTCTTCATTATCCTATACATACGTGAGTGTGTGTGTGTGTTCTGGACTTCTGTTGTGAAAATTACCCTGATCGATGCTCGTGCTAGTAGTGTTGATGATTTTGCTTTTGCTAGACCCAGAGAAACAATTATATATCATGACTTGGGGAGATGAGAAGACTGTTAAGGTGGGTATTTTCCCGCTTTGCCATTTGGTTTCAGTTCAGTGAAGGTAACTGTAACTGGTTAACTGTAAAAGCTTCCATTTGCAGGTCTGGGACACTGGAACTGGTTCAAAGCAGCTTACATTTGAGGGTCATGAGGCACCTGTTTTTTCTGCGTACCCACACCAAAAAAGAGATACTCAGGTACTCCTTGCATTACTTAACATAGTTGTCTTAGCGCCAAGGCATTCTTAAGGCGCCCCTTAATGAAATTCATGATTTTACCTCCTTATACCATATTTTATACATGTTCTTAGATTTGATAAGATAATGTACCAAACAATTATTGTCATACTTAGTTTTCTCTTCTTCTTTTTTTTTTTTTCCTTCCTCCTTTTCTTCTTTTTCTTCTACAGCAAGGTGTCCAAAGCATTGCCTGGGTGCCCATGGACCAGGGCGCTGCCCACCGTGATCCAGAGTATGTGGTGCCTATATTTTCCATTACAATGATGCTTCCTTGGTGTAATGAATTTACTAACATTTTAGCACCTTACCCTCCTATATTGAATTTCTTGACTTGCCACTTGGATTCTATTTGATTCCCTGTTTTTTGTTGCCCTTTCTGTATCAGCTTCCGCAATTTAGTTTAACTAATTAACTGTGCTAATATATTTCTCTTCTTTCCCTCCATTTTTCTTTCCAAATCAGCTCATCGTTTTGGCAGCTATTGATGGGAAAATTAAGGCATGGTTATATGATAACATGAGATGCATAGTTGATTTTGAGGCACCAGATCGTTCCTGCACAGCAATGGCCAATAGTGCTGATGGGACAAGGTAGTACAAGCCTAGCCATTTCATTATTTTGTGAGGAAGTTTGGGTCTGTTTCTTGCATTATTTTGTCATTCTTTTATTTGCGCGTGCGCCACGTATTCTTACGTGGGACTAGTAAAGATGGAGAATCACTCTTTATGAAATGGAATGGAGTTGATGGAGTAATAATAATTAGGGCATACAATGGCCTTGGGAAAGAGACAACAGGAGGTTCGTGCAGTGTGCTACAACTAGAAACTGGGTTTTTGGCTGCTGGTGATGAATTCCTAGTAAAATTTTGGGACATCGACCATGATAATCTCCTGATAACTACTGATCCAGGAGGCAGACCACTGGCATTAGTTTCATAAGTCTTTCTGCTTGCTCTTTAGTAGTCTATGATAGGGAGGTCTTCCTGTTGCACTTATTCTTCTGCACTGAATCATTTCCAGGCTTCCCCTTGCATTCGATTTAACGGAGGGACTCTTCTTTCTGTTTCAAGAAATGATAAACGCTTTAAAATTTTGGCAAATACAGAAGCTTGTTGGCTTCTGTGCTTTGTTGCAAATCATGCACCTATTGTTGCTGGTGGAAATATTACTCCAGGTACCTTTTATTTTTTTTCCTCGGCATCAGTCTCTAGTGTGGACGTGCTTGTTAATTGAATTACTTATGATTCAGGGCCCTGTAATTTGCACATCTGGTGCTTCTAGTTCACTTCTTCTTCAACCGCTGGGGTTCACTTCTTCAACTGCTGGGGCTGCTTTGAACCTAGGGACAGCCACTGGGATTGCTTCGATTCCTTGGACGACCACAGGGATTGCGGTCAGAAGTGCTCCACTAACAGAAATGGTTAAGCAGATGAGCATTTATTTCTGATGAAAATTAGTAAATCTGAATTCTCTTGCAGGCTGAAGATTGGTTTTGAGTTATGTTTTGTATATTATATTTTGTTACTAAAGCCCATGAAAGCATTCCCGTAATGCGAATTTGCCATGCACTGATTAACTGTTTGAGTTTTGGTAGAATGAAGATAAGATAACTGAAGTTCACCAGTCGTGGAACTGGGAATTAAGACGATTGAAAATCAATGAAACGTCTCAACTTTGTTCTCTCAGGCTTACAGATGACTTGGGTTGGCATCGGTATGCGTCAGCCTGTTAGCTATCTCATCAAAAAGAAAGTGTACTACTGCTGCTATCTCATTTTTGTTGACTTATTTTGATTAATTATTGTAGTTTCATTTAATATAGGATTTCTATTAAGTTTACATTCTATAAAGTCATTTTCTTGGTGTGCAAGCCTATCAAAGGATTGTCTGCATAGTGAAGGTATATTGGAATCAAAACTAAGTTTATAATGCCGTACACAAACTCTGGAAATTGGAGAGCAATGAGCAAAATCCGACGGTAAAGGTCTTTCTTCTCTCCTCCCATGCTTCTCCTTTTTCTCCACTTCCTTTTAAGGCTTTGTTTTTTCTGTTTATGTTAGGTTCTGTTTAAAGTGATCTGCCTCTTGCAGGCCCCCTACTGGCACATCACCTCAACTATACCAACCTGAAAATATAAATGATAATAAATGAACAATATAAACTCTAGGGAAGCTGTTCATTGCTTCCCACTTTCAGAAAATGATTCTTGTCTTGTGTCTACATCTGGAAGAGAAATCTCCCGATCTCACGTGGTGAATTTTGAGGTAATGATGTCTCATACGTCTTGTGCCGTCCCCTGGGTCTAGTAGCTTAGAGCACACGTGTGTGTGTATATATATATATGTGGAACTCATTCATGAATGAACATGACGCGAAACATCATATACCCATAAATTTTCATATAATTTGTTATGTGGAACTCATTCATCAAAGCATTGAAAATTTTTTCAGTTTTTAAGGGCTCTGATTTTCTGATTTACGGTACATTCATCCCTAAGGTTGGATTATTTGAAGCAATCTAAAGTCCCACGGTCACAGGTGCCGTCCGTATACTCACTTTTCTCTCGTTTATATTTGCGTACATTTCTCGAACCTCACTCTTTTTGGTCTTGCAAATAATCGCAACAGTTGTGCACCCACGTCCGGCAACAACATATCTCGTGTTCCATCCCCACGACAATAACATTATCGCCATCGACATGGGGGGCCCTTCAATTCAAACTATACAATCTTAAAACTGACATGGTCTGGTCTGACTCCAGTATTTTGAGTCTGTTGATGATGTTTTCATTTAAATCAATCCAGCTATGTGTTTTCTTTTTATTTCTTTATCTGATGCCTCCATAGGTCAGATTCAATCTAAAAGGTCAACGAGAGAGAACTGCTGGCCTTGCCTTTTCGAAGATGCTAAATGTTCTCGTGTCATCAGGAACCGATTCTCAGGTATATTGGGAATAATAGATGATGTCAGCAGTGAAAAATGCTATTTTTTTCTGGGGACTCTCTGTCTTTGTTTTTATCTGGAAGGTTGAGTGACATTGAAACACTTGGTCAATGTAATGGTCGCGTTCTTTATTTTTTTGCAGCTGTTTATGGAGCAAACTTGCCTTACGGATAGTATTTCAAGTCTGATGTTGTATTTTGTTTTACAGGTCTCGAACCTCTGAATTTGAACAGTCTATGGATTTGTGGAATTAGACGATCCTAACCATTCATCGGGAAAAAATGTGGAGAGAGAAATCAAGGGTGGAGGAAGGAATAGTTAAGATTTTTCGGATTCACAAATTCACGACTTTTAAACTCAGGTGATTAGTATCCTTGTTTTACTTGCCAATTCCTGGAAAAATATTCGTGTTTCCATCTGATCTGCTGCAAGCTTTTCTTGCATGGTTGATAAATAGTACTTCTTGAATTTCATATGTTTGGGGTTGTCACCATTTTATATTCAAATTTGTTTGCATCTACTACATGGGCCACAGCTACTGGGGTACGCAACAACACGAAAAGCGTGGGGAAAGGAGGATGTGACCATGAAGAGGTTGGGCTGGGGCTGAGCTGCCCGGATTCTATCTTTGGTAGCAGACACTGAGATAGGCTTGGCTTAGAGCATACACCAATACCAATCTATCTGTAAGAGTTCGATCTGTGCCTGTTCATCGACCGTAAGTTACGAATGAGTAAGCATATACTTTTACTGTTTCGCATTCGACAGTTTCTAATATATTATGCGGCATGGTACAATAGCAGCTACCACGTATTGTCCCCATCCATGATCACAGGTACTACTGATGGCGGAGTTTTGGTGCTTGAGCCACTCGAAACTGAGGGAGCCGCATGGGCCGCCGCTACTTCTTTCAGTCATTTCATTTACTTGGAATTTTTGGTTGCTTTGGAGAACAAATTTATGCAATTGGTGATACTTGCAATACAAGTCACCGCTGATTGATTTTTTTCCTTCATTTATAAAATGCTTCAGACAGTAGTTTAGTGAAACTATACTGCTAGAATGACTTTAGCATCTGATTCGTTGACCGAACAGCTCAAGCCATGAATTGCTTCAATAATATTCTTTTTTTCTTTTTTAATATAAGAAGGTTTGTTTAAGAAGGCATGACAATAAGCATCACACATAAATATTTCTACAATGCATGTATACTTTATGTATGTAATTGCTGTTTAGATTTTAAAATCACGTGGAGAAGCTTCACATTCTTGCTCAACCATTACTTATTCAGTGAACCTTTAATTAAATTTTTTGAATTGGACCTTTAATTTATAAAAATATGTTTTCCAACACGTTTAAAGCGATGAAGTTGGGTGTAATTACCCACACGCGCGAAGCATGCGAAGAGATGCATATACCCTCGTCTTTTCATTTAGGACTTGTTCTCCTCAAACTGCACGGTGGGAGTAGTTCGTGGTGTGCTCAGTGCCGATCTCGGCCATCGGCATCGATTCGACAGTGGGATCTAATAGTTGATTAAAACTCGAACCCATGAGAAGCCGCTGTTGGAACTATGGTGTATTGGTGGAAAGTCCGGCTAAGTCGATCAACCACCGATCGACTTTTAAGGACTGTATTCCCTATTACTGTATTGGAATGCAACAAATCAACCTCCCAACATAAAACTGGCTAAATCAATCAAATTTATTTGCACAATAAACTCAATTCTAAAGTCATATATAGAAGAATGAAATTGCCTATGAAATCAATTGAAGTGATCTCTCAGTTTGAAGGCATTGTTATGTTCAATCATGACTCTTAATTTGAGTTTCATTTTATATATTATATGGATGATCAAATATGCAAGGACCATGATTAGGAATTGTTTGATCATCTTTCTCTTTGAATGAGATCTCAGTTCAAGGCATGACACTTATTAGGAGAATCCAAGCACTCTCTTTTGGATCCAAGAAACAACTCTCAGAGGTCTTTATTTCATTTTGGAAGATATAGGAGCGAAACAATCAACGTATTAATATTGGAAAACTCATTGACTATCCTTTACTCCGACAACATCTAGGGTTCCTTGAACAATGTGATATCCCATGCCGAGTAAATCGTTCACCCTTCCCCCTCTTAGTAAGACTACATAATGTTCTTGTGAATTATGGCCAATACCAAGAATATAAGACGTGATTTTAAATCCGGAGGATAATCGTACTTTACCAATTTACGTAAGGTAGAGACTGGTTTTGAGGGGATGATAGTGGAAAAGTTAACAGATGGGTCACAGTTACTGTCACTTTATAGAACCATACATGATATTTTTACCTCCCATACGACTTCTCGTTCAATTCTTTCAAAGTCATTGAATCCTCTTCCACGTTCGAGAATCTCCTCCCTTCTTTCACTTTGTCCCAAAGAGTAATTGGGACCAATTTAGTCACGTTTGGATTTGACCCTTAAACTAAAAACACATGCCGATTGAAATGGCACGATTGTTCGAATAATCATGACCCTTAAACTAAAACACGAGCTTAACCACTACATTATTTCAATTAAATACCACTTCAATAACGGAAATCAAACCATTACAACTATTTAATTATTAAAAAATTCTACTCTTACTACCTACCACATACACTTACACATAAAAAGTGTGATATTTTATTAAAATAACCTTGTGTTAAAAGATGAAAGGGTGTATCTATTTTATCATAAGGCCATTTTATGAAAAGGCACATTTACTCTCGCGTTTTCACGCTCGTACTAGGAATATTTGGTGGCTTTGGAGAACAAATTTATGCTATTTGGCGATACTTGCAGTGCAAGTCACTTCTGATTATATTTTTGATCATTTATAAACAGCTTCAGTTCTAGTTCGGGGAAATCTGTTGCGGAATGACTTCAGCATCAAGCCATGAAGTGCTTCAACAATATTCTTTGTACATTTTTTTTATAAGAAGGTAAAGAAAAAATTGTTTAAGAAGGCATGACAATAAGCATCATATTTCAATCTTGTAACAATGAATGTATACTTTATGGATTTTGAATTTGTTTGCACCGCATTACACATCGAACCTTTGGTGGAGATCACACACAACAAAAGAATTCCATCCAACTTTAACATCCTACGTGAAATGTGAAAATGCGCATCTATTCTCGCTTTTCCATGTGCTTCATAGGGCGTACAATTCTATCCAACTTTGACGTTTTAAACAAAAATAAGGGTTGACAACCATGTTTTTGTAAATTAAAGGTCCAAATATTCACAAATTTTAATCTAAGGTTCAATACGCAATACAAACTTTAGGGTCTGCTTTGTAATTTTTCGTTATATATATATTTATCCGCACATGCACCGTCTAAGTTACAACTATACAAAGCTCAAACTATAGACAAGCATATTTAAGCTGCAAGTGATATTTACAATGAAGATTATGCACGTGGCAAAATTTCTTGAAGGGATTCAAATCCTAAAAAATAAGGATATATAAGCCTTAGCCACAAATTAGGACCTAGGGTTCAGAACTTTTTGACCATGACCATGAAGGGCAAAACAGGCGATTATGGCATTCCTAGGAACAAGTTGTCTGCAAGATTTGCTAGAATAAGGAAACTTCATGATCTAATTTTCCACACTTCCCATACACGTCAATGATGCACTTACCAACAAAGGCATCCAAATAGAGACAACTCTTTATCACATGGCCATCCCCTTCCTTATTGCAAGGCTCCTACGTGGAGTACCCTGTTGTAATACACACCTAGGTTCCTTGGTTTGGAGCTATCTCTTTGCACTCTCGCACCTCGTTGAATACTTCAGCTGCTTCACTCACAAGGCCATTTTGAGTGTAATCTAATACCAAAGTGTTCCATGAGATAATGTCTTTAAGAGAGATTTCTTCATAAACTTTACGAGTAGAGTCTACAGCACCCAGTTTTGCATACATCTCCATGACTGCATTTCCAAGCATAACATCTTTCATCAACCAACTTCTCCTTATAGCATACCCATGAACGGATCTTCTATTTCGACAGTTCTTAGACTGAGTTACAATTGAAGCTAAGCTCACTACAATGAACGGATCAAGATCAAATTCACTTAGCCACATCTGAACATAAAAATTTAAATGCCGTAACTGGATCATTCTTTTCCAATCTTAAGCACACAGACATCCACCACCAAACTATTGAATATCCAAATAGACAGATAAGCCTTGGCCAATTAAATATAATGCCTCAAGGGTTTTCTAGACAACAATTAACAATCAAATTGTTCAACCATAAACCACAGCAATATAGGAGCAGTAAAAAAAAAAAAAATTCAGGAATCACCTTACTGTCTAACACTAAATTCTTCAGTTTCGAGTAACATCCATACCAACAGAAACACGGGTATGATACACAACTTTAACATACTTAGCCAGAGATATGACAAATTTAGTAAGGTTTGCTCTGCATTAAAAGTTGTGTTATATATATATATGTGTGTGTCTATACACATAATACCATAGGGCCAAATATTCTTATATCAGAGTCAACTCTTGTAGTGCCCGAACATCGTGTCAGGGAAAACTATTTTCACCCTTGGATTAAAAGTTCAATGCATATTCTACTAACTACTAAAATTTGAGCTTAATTCGATGATGGATTTGGTTCCATCCATGTAGTCAACATTATTGTTAACTTTTTATTGACCATATTGAAGTGTAACTTTAACCATTTACACAATTAATTATCCAGATTTATTTTCCAAAAAAAATAAATTAGCCATTTAGATAAAGCCTTCTTTATGAGTCAAATTTTTTGAACTAGTAAGATATATATATGATATTTACTCCTATGGTCAAAATTTCTTTCCATAGTCTTATGTGGACGCTAAATGAGTTGGCCCTTATAAGAAAACTTGACATTTTGGTTTTCGTTAGCAACGACCATATAAAAAGAGATATTAGTAGATATGAAGTGACACCTTACTTTGAAAAAGTATGAATGCTTACACTATATAAGATTCAACCATACAGAGTGAAAAATGAGCACAACAAATATGAAGATCTATAAATTTGTGTACAATTTTGATACTTGTAAGCCTCTTATCCATAGGTTAGAAATATTTAAAACAATTTTAATGGTTTGGATCTCTTGATATTTCACCATATAAATGAAAATTCTATACATAAGAAAAATATGTGAAAATTAATAAACCCTCTTATTTTTTTTGCACTCATTTGATCTGTACAATTGGAATTTTTTGACTAGCCCCATGTGGACCCCACAAGGTACATCCTCATTTTTTAAAAATGAATGGGCACCTTTTATCCACTTTTCTCATATATATATATATATATATATATATATATGTATGTATGTATGTATGTATGTATATGTTCTTCTATATGAATCAGCGTAAGAAGGATTTCTCCTTTGTTAGGGTAAATCCCTTAAATGCTTACTAGTTTACAAAAGAATCCCACAAAGTAAGAACTTATAAACTGTAATTAAGCTTATCAAGTCTTTTACCTATTAGATAGGTTTCCTTAATGTTTTGATGCTCTTTTAAACTTTACAAGACCAGCCTAGCAAGTGAGCCAAATACAAATGTTTACTAGATGTAAGTTGGGAGATTTGAATATGTCCAGTTTATCTTTTCAAAGGTTTTACACTTCTGGATTTTTCTTCTACTCAATTTTCATGAAATTTTTGGTAGTTTGTCGTATGGATCAAAAAATATATACCCAAACACATAGCTATGCCACTTTTTATGTGATTTGAAAATGCACCATCTATTCACCATCTATTCATCTTGACCGGTGAAATTTAGAAAAACTAAAAATTTTTGAAAATATTCAGAAATATTCAAAATTCTCAATGCTTAGGATGAACAGTTTTTGCATTTTTAAATCTCATAAAAATTAACATACTTAAGTGTTTGTATATGTTTTTTTGATTTATGTGATTAAAATTATTTTTAAAAAATTATGAAAATTAAGTAGGAGAAAAACTTGATGGAAAACTTGACGAATGTGAAATCGAAAGGATTGTGATGCATCTTGGGAGACATTTTTGAAGGTTAGCGTTGACTTTGTTTGAACAGTTTCTTTCCTTTTTTCAGTTCAACTTACAATATAAATGAATTCAAAAGAAACTCTTTAAGTTTCAGATTTTGATCATCTACTTGGCCTAGTCGGCAAGAATAAGGACCAACTCTGAAAGCAACACGACGGTATTATTGATAGGGATGGCAATGGGTAAGCTAATACATGTTTACCCACTTTATCGTACCATAATTTTTAGGATAAAGGTAAGGATAAGAAAATAGATAAAATATAAGTTTTGCAATTTATTATCTAGCGTATTACAAAATAAATCTAGGTTTAAATTACATCACTGATGAAAGTTCGAGTTAAAAAAATAAAGAAATATTCATGACTAAACTCAAAAGAAGATGAAAGTACAAGACTTTTTTTATATTGAATGAGATATTGTCAACGTGGACTTCTCTAATCCACGATTATCATGAGGAAAATTGATGAAAGTTAGGGTGAGGCTTGAAATTACTTCACTCATACAACTTCAGGTTAGAAATTAGGAAATTAAAATTTTAGTATTTAATAAGAAAAGAGCAAAAAATTGAGGATTATTTTCACCATTAAACCATAAAGATATAAGTAAATATGATATATAAATATAAATAAGCTTGTGCTTTGTCATGAATTTTAATTTTTATTGGGTTTGTACCCTTTATTTCAATTATTTAAGTACTTGTGAATTTTTAAGTATTATTAGTTTGGTTAAATTTAAATTTACCGCCATCTTTTAAAGATAATTTACTTTTTAACTCTTTGGGTAAGTTAATTGGGTTTCGTATTTTACCCATTATAGTAAAAGTATGGGTCAAACCTCCGAGGGTATTCGTGTAACTTCCCTGCCCCACAAAATAACAAAGATAAAAAGCATTGTGAGCCCATGGGAGAAATGGGTTCCACCACCCATGGATCGGACCCCTCTTGAGCACACGTTTTAGGCGCCCAGACTTTTTCCTTAGCCTTGGAGGACTGAATGAGAAGTAGGGTAGCCATGTTGGTAAATTTTTATTTTTTAGATGGACATATTTCTTTTACCTTCATGAATATGGTAAAAATGAAATAGTCCCTATTTATGCGATTAAAATTACCTGGAAGTATCATAAAAGAATTTTACAAGATATTAGATTATGATCCAATGGTCCATATAATTTAGGATCCGGACGCAGCACCGTGAAAATAAACTAAGTAATATGGGTTAAGCTCCTCCTCTTTTTTTTTTTTTTTTGGCCTATATCCATCTTGACTATATTAGCCACAATTGCATAAATTTTACCCAAAGTTTTCATAAAACATCAACGTTTAGCATAAAAAGAATATAATATATTAAAAATTTGATAATAATTTACTCTCTATCTAATGGGTCACTCGTACTCACACCTAATTTCTTAAATTAGGTGTGAGGGAGATCAAAGAGCCATTAGATAGTGATGTTATTGACACTTACATTAAACGCCGCTATCAACATAAATCTATTAAGACTCTTTGCACTTTTGCCTCTGTAATTATAGCATTTATCGTTTGTTTTACTTGCCAAATATAATGAAGTAAGTATTTATGAAAATATAATACATAAAAAGTCATATTTTAAAAAATAAATGAGTAATTACTTTCATGAATCATAAAATAAATAGATAAAGAATAATTATTACTAACAGTCAATAATATAATATATCTATATCTATACTACTATTATAAAGGAAAATAACCTTTTGATTCCTTCAACTAAAATTAATTTAAAATTTAAAATTCAAAATTTAAGTTTTTTACGGTTATGCAAGTTATTCTTTTAACTACTCATCCCCAACTTTTCTTCTTACTCATTTCACTTTTATCAAGTACATACTCATTCTTTTTTTTTATAATTTTATATTTAATTTTTTATATTTTAATAAAAAAGTCGTTGAGTATGTGCATTGCACGTGCGACGCAACAAATAATAATAATTTACTATTCTATTTATAGGACTTGAAAAGAATCACTTTTTATATATTTCTTCCATAATTCATATTATATTTATATAAAATATCTATAACATTTTATTTTGCTAACTAAATAAATGATTAATAACGTTCCGCGGTAAGCGTCGGAATAGCTTTAATCAATAACGGGGCTCTACGTTAGACGGGCGCTCCGTTTAAAGCGCCGATACAAACCTAGGCTATGGCCCTCCATCGTTTGAAGGGCAGCTTTATATTTTAAAAGTATTTGTACATTTTATCTACTAGTCATATCACACACTTTGATCGTGTTGAATAATTTTTTTACTAATATAATATTTTATATATTTTTATTTTAATATAGAAGACTAAATAGAAAAAAAAATTCAAAAAAAGGAAAAGAATGGGTATGTGCTTATAAACATAAAAATTAAAGGAGTATAGAAAAAAGTAGGGGATGGACAGTTGAGAAAATAACTTTCACGTCTATAAAATATTTGATTTTTTTATTAATATAATATTTTTTATATATTTATTTTAATATAGAAGACTAAATAGAAAAAAAATCCAAAAAAAGAAAAGAATGGATATGTTTTGAAAAACATAGAAATGGAAGGAGTAGAGAGAAAAGTAAGGAGTGGGCAGTTGAGAGAATAACTTCCATGACTGTAAAATATTTAATTTAAAATTATATTTGGTTAATTTTAAGGGAATGTTAGAATGTTTAAAAGAAAATAAGGACATTTTGGATATTTTAGAATTTTGGGTTTGATTGATGGAAAATAACTGCTTTCCAAGTCAGCCCCTTTCTAATAGTACTAGTTGTATCGCATGCACTTTGGGCCTAGTCAACGACTTTTTTATTAATATAATATTTTGTATAAAATTATTTTAATATAGAAAACTAAATAAAAAAAGCTCAAAAAAGAAAAGAAAAAGAATGAGTATGTTTTGAAAGAAATAAAAATGGAAGGAGTAGAGATAAAAGTGGGGGGAGGGGCGGTTGATAAATAACTTTCATAACTATAAAATATTTGGTTTACAATTATATTTGGTTAGTTTTTAGTGGGTGTTGGAATGTTTAAAAGAAAATATGTGTACTTTAGATATTTCATAATTTTAATATTTGATTGATAACAAATAACTGCTTCCTACTGCAGCCCCTTTCTAATAGTATAGATAGATATGAAGTCAAACTAGTGGATCAGTATCTATATTATAATTAAAAATAAAAATAATCATATTTCATGTATTAAACTATTATTTTTAAGGGGAAAAAATTATTTATACGATCCTTGTGGTGTTACGACTCTTTTTTTTCAATCTTAGTTTTATAAATAGCAACTCTTTCGTATATTATTATGTTATTATTACTTTAAAATGTCATTTATCATGCTATTATTATTTTTTGTACCTTTTTCATGAAATAAAAATTTTTGATATAAATTCTTTATTTTATTTAATAAAAAACTGGGATTAGATAAGAATTTGATATTTTATAATTATAAAATAAATAGTCAATGTATTTTTATCATTCACCAATTTATGATAAGTAAAAAAGTCAACTTTCAATTCGACAAAGTTAGGGGATGCGAGTGTTTCTTAAAAATTACAGCTGGTGTTAATGTCTCTTTGATAAAGGTAAAAACATAAACAATGTCTTTTACCCATGAAATTATATGTAATTTTTTAATTCATTTTTAAACTATTAAATGTTTTTTAACCATTGTAGGTGGACAATGGATGCACCCGTTAGAAAGGATAATTAGAAAGGATAATTAACCACTCATTAAGTAACAGGTGCATCCGTTTTTACCCATACCCGAAGGTACCTGTTTGTTAATTCTTAAAAAACTATGTAATTTTTACTCCTATATATGTTAAGGATATCCTCACAATTTAAAAAAATCTTGAATTTATGAAATTAAATAGTTCCATCCATTCATTGTTCAAAAAAAGTTAAAAAAAAATTTGATCAAGACAATTCAAATTTATAAATTCAAATTTTTTTCAGAACTCAGGCGATCCAGCATCCACATGTTGATACGAGCCCAAGCGAGCCACGGGCAGGGTGCGTGTTACCACCGCGTGTACGTTGTTATGACCCTCTTTCCCTCCCCTTACCCCCGTCTCTCTCTCTCTCTCCCTCTCACTTCACTTATATCACCCTTTTCATTGTCCGCCTTCTTCATTCACATACTAATCTCTCAACATCCATTTTGGCTTTTTTTCTTTTCTTTTCTTTTTCTCAAGAAGAGAAGAAAACAAAGTCAGCAAAAGAGGAGATCAGATCAGATCAAGAGGATGAGAGAAGGAGGAGCGGTGGCGGTGGTGGAGAATGGGTCATATGTGTACGAAGAGGAGACCCATCTCACGGTCCTCAAGACCTGCCTCTTCTTCCCCGGCGATGGCTTTTCCGTTTACCATCCCAACGGCCAACTCGTCTTCCGAGTCGACTCCTACGGACCTGCCGCCCGCGACCACGGCGAGCTCGTCCTCATGGACGCCTCCGGCCACTGTCTCCTCACCGTCCGCCGCAAGGTAAAACGCCACCGTCCCCCCCCCCCCCCCCCCCTCTCCCTCCTCCTTGTTGTCTTCTCCGTTACTAGGGTTTCATTTCAAATTTCTAACTCAAGAAAGCTAGGAATCCCCCCTGGAACGTGTTAAGTAGATTACATGATTTTCTTTTTTTGAGTTGTGTTGGGCTTGTTTGTGATTTTGGTTGATGGGTTGTTCCTAGTTTTATCAGTTCTTAACTTCGTTTTCCTCCGCTGCTTCTCTTGCTTCTCGACGAGTTGACTCAGTAACTGGGTTTATGCTTCAAATTAACATAAAAGGAAAAGGAATCCGTTGGAATGTTGAATATTGGGGTGTTTTTGTTTGTGATTTTGGGTGATGGGTACGGATTTGATTCCAGTTTTACTGGGTTGACTCGGTTTTTTCTAGGGTTCTATTTTAAAATTATATGGATCTACTACGAATGCCCTTGAATGTGTTTAACAAATAGAGGATTTCTCGAGTTGGGTTTCTTCTGTTCGTGGTTCTGGATCATGGGTATCAATTCAATTCCACTTTTACCCTCTCCTTCCCCTGTTACTCTTGCTTCTCCCCGAGTTGACTCAGCCTCTGAGTTGTAGCTCAAATGAAAGAGATCTCAAAGAATGTGCCCTGAATGAAATTCGTTGATTTGGTTAGCCTTTGTTTCGGATTTCTCTTAATGGGTGGTCCTCTTTTTATGCCAAATAATTGACACCTCAAAAATACTCTGGACTCGTTCCATTCCAGCTGAGTCTTCCACTTGACCCAACTCGTTTCTGTGCAGAGGCCGAGCCTACATCAGCGGTGGGAGGGGTTCCTCGGCGAGAGATCGGAGGGTCAGAAACCGATCTTCAGCGTGCGGCGATCTTCCATCATCGGACGGTCGGGGGTGATGGTGGAGGTCCTCCTGGGCGACGTTGTGACCGCGGAGTACCAGATCGAGGGCTCCTTCTCTCACCGGAGCTGCACGTTCTACTGCGGAGGCGGCGCAGCCCGGGAGCCGGTGGCGGAGATCCGCCGGAAGGTGGACGCGGCGGCGAACGTGGTCCTTGGGAAGGACGTCTTCTCCCTGTGCCTCAAGCCCGGGTTCGACGGAGCCTTCGCCATGGGCCTCATCCTCGTGCTCGATCAGATCGACGGCGACGATGGTGCGGACGGTGGAGATGCCGTCGGCATCGCCGTGGAGGATCCAAACCCCAAGTCTAGCCAATGTTGAATAAATATCTGTAATTTGGTGCTAAAATCAATATTTACGTGTGTATTTAATATTTATTAAAAAATCAGGCACCGCGCGATTCTAGAATGAAGATAATTTCCCACTCCCGAAATGAGTTTTTTCTTTTTCTTTTTTTTATATTTTTTTTCTTTCAAATTCCCTTGGCTAGATCTTTGGCCTCCTCTCTTTGTTGTACGTTTTTTCCTTTTTCAGTAATAAAGAAGCATAATGTAAAATATGATGAGTCGAATATATTATATATTGTTTTGTGATTGTGACGTGTGACTTCGCTTCATGGATGGCTTTAGAACATTCTGCAGTAGAACATGGGCGTGTAGAAGTCCCCTAGTGGTTCGGGTTCAGACTTGGTAGGCAGTTGAGGGGATTTGAATATTGTGGTGCTCAAGGATTTGAGCAGAACATCGAGTCTGAGTCTTATAAATTTTTTTTGCACGAGTTCGAGTAGATTCAAGATTCGACTTTTCATTCCTTATCTCCATTCTTGTATTAGAAATAAATAAATAAATAACATAATGCTTACATCATGATATGACTTTAGTTGTTGAATGTGCACCTATTATGGATGCTAGTACTACTTGTACTTTTATTGTGTATCTTCCATATCAAAAATGTTGATGAGTTTACCCAAAAAAAAATATATATTGATGAGACTTACTTGATCAAATACTAATAATAAGGAGGATCACTAAAATTTTGTCGTATGATAAAAGATGTGAGTGAAATTATTTCTTGAGTATTACTAAAAGCGTACAAATTCTCGCCAAGACCAAATTCAATCAATATATTAAATGTAAACATATAACTGACGGCAACCTACAAAATCAAAAATTCAATGACGAAACTCAAAGAAGTAAATCATAGCGAGCTATGGCTTTGTTTGCCCCGCGGAAAATCTCTTGTTTTTTTTTTGAAATATTATCAATGTTTTTGGTAAATTTTGCTCATTTTTTGCTGTTTTATTTCTACATGCCAAAGATTTTCTGTGAGAACGCATTGCAAGAGGGAGACTGAAAAGAACAGCTTTTGGAAAGCGTTTTACGATATAAAATAATGAAAAACGTTCTCCATAAAACAAAGGACATTTTTTATTGACTTGAAAACATTTTCATTTACCGATTTTCTATAATGTCTCAAAAACGGGGAAATATAGAAAAAAATTTGGGAAACATGTTCCTCCCAGACAAATGCATAGTTATTGAAATTTAAGAAAATTTAGAATTTTACAAAAATATTAAAAAAATATTCCAAATTCTCAATATTTAAGATGAATAGGTTATGTATTTTCAAATCTCATTAAACTTGACATACTTATAAATTTTTATTTTTTTTTATTTGTGCGGTTAAAATTATTGAAAAGTTCATGAAAATTGAGTAGGGACAAAACTTGATAAAAAACTTAACGAATATGAAATTGAGAGATCCTGGTCTAACAAACGAAGCCTAGCATAAATGATTTATTAATTTATTAATTAAATGATTATTCTGTTATAAATGGGTATTATATGAACGTTTATATTGTGGATCTAATATAATATCCAATATTTAACTGTTTTATATAAATTAAAATTTAGCTTGTCATTGTAAAAAGCAATTAATGAATTACACGGTTTTAAGCCTGGGGTACGGTTGACAATAGATAGCTTTTGATTTTTTAAAATTAAAATTTGCTCTGAATATAAATTGGAAAAACTGATTATTTATAGCTAATAATTGGTGATTTATCAGACCTGGAATTCCTCTTTCAAACTTTTCTAAAGTACGAATTAAAAGAGCACAGTAAAATAAGGAAGTATATCAATTTTCATACCATTTTAAAATTTCGAACCATTAATTAACTTTTGAAAATTTTATTTTATTGATGAAGATCCTAAGTAACTTGAAATTACGTAAAAATTGATCAATTTTTTTATTATTTATATATATATATAATTTAATTAGTGTGGTTGAAAATTTCCAAAAAGGTTCCCCATCATTGTCATTACCAAAACCAGCCGTAGTCAATAGAAAGTCCACAGCCATAATTAATGCAATGATAGTCAAGATTGGTCGAACTTAATTAGTTTATTATGTACTTATTTATCATAAAATCAGTATTCTACAAACACATCAAGGCCCACAAGATCACAAGTTGGAAATAATGAAAAAGAAAACAAAATGGAGTCGGCTTAAAAAAAAATATTAAGCTTTTTATTTACTAACTTCTGAGTATTTAATTATTTTCCGGGACCCATGTAAGGACTGGAGCAAAGGGGACGGGCTTGACTCTGACTAGCAATTCAATATTTTTTTCTGCTGTATTTAAATACTGCTACGTCTATTTCTAAATTTAAGTCCAAGAAAATGAATCCTTTTGGGGCCAACTTTGATTCTCCTCTTGTACAGTTTATCTTTATTATTTGTTAATGCACCTACTTTTAAACATATTAATTTAAATATTATATCTTCAGTATAATTTTTAAAGCCTTTGATTTTTTAAAAAGTGTTGCTGTATCCTTTTTTTTAAAAAAAATTGAGTCAAATGCCTAAATTTTTTTGAAAAGCACCTTTTATTCAAAAGTGTTTTTTACTTTTTTTAGTGGATGTCCAAATGGAGCCATAATATATTCAATTTTAATCAATTAATTGAGTGGGAATTCTCTAGTATAATACCACAATCTCATTAAGTTACAGACTAGTGACAGTGTACCAGCACACTCTATAGCAAGAGTGATAGATACAACTTATGCCATGGGTCCCAATAAAAATAATTGTAGCCCCCCATCACTAATTATGTATTTTCACTAGATGGTACTTTTATATTATGCTATGGTAATATACAACAAAAGATTTTTTTCCTCCAAATCAGGTTATCAAACGGATTCTAGAGATAGGCTCATGAATGTGTTCAGTAACATAAGCTGGCAGACACCTCTTGTGTGTGTTAGCTGGTCACGGACCTAGCAAACTGTTCGTAATCAAAAACAAATCAAGCTTGTGTTTTCTTAAGCTTGACTCGAGTTCAGCTCCCTTAAAAACTTGAGCTTGAACACTTCAAAAATCGGTTTGTTTCTAGCCCTACGGCCTTCGAGCGAAGAAAGGGGGATTAGCCATGACAAGAAGTCAATCATGACTTGAAATAAAAATGAGGTTGAAAATGAAATCAATGGAATCGAATCAACCCTAAAACGATGCAGTGTCGGAGCGGCGCAGCCGAGATCGTCTTTTCACATAAGGGTAATCACTAGAAACCGCCCAAGTCGGCGCAGAACAGGAACAGGAGAGGACTCAGGGCGGTGGTGTGTGATTGATAGCTACGTGCTTGAAGGAAGAATATCATAAAGTTGATATGTGAGCACCGCCCGTGTCCATCAAGATGAGGACCATTTTCATCCATTAGTTCATCACCAAATCTTGAACCCCGTGGAAACACGATTAGAGTATGGTTGAATGCAATAGCGGAAATCTATGCTCACGTATCGGAAAAATGTGATAGAGGGTTCAAAGTTTGAGCATGCTTGTAGGGTCCGCATAATATCATGAAAAATATTTTAATCATTGGATTAAAAATTTAATACATATTTTACTGATTTATAAAATTTGAATGTAATTTGATGATGAATAAAGTTTTATCTAAATAGTCAATACTCCTAACTCTTATCATTGGCTTGTTTATTTATAATATGATGAGAACTCAGATTTTTCAAATTAGTAGGCTATCCACATGATATTTAATTTAGTATTGAAAATTGCTTTCAGGGTGTCATATGGGCCCTATATGAGTTGGTTCTCAAATAAAACTTTGTTGTTTGGCTCTCATTACCACTGTCATATGTATATATATGTATGTGTGTGTAGGGGGGCGGGGGGAGGGGAAGAAGAGACTCAATTTTGCCATGTGTTCTATTCAAAACTAATATAATTTTGATACTTATCATCCACTTAAGACTTCTATTTAAAATCTAATTTTTCTATGCTTGTCTTATTCTATAACTTATCTACCATCACTTATAAATAGGGTTTTCAAGGTCATACGACTTTAGACTGAATCTAATTATATATCGTTAGATTAGTTTCTCCATGCTTCTCAATTTAAGACCAAATATCTTTAGCCATCATTTATATTCCCGATATTTGTTCCAAAGATTTCACTTGATTGCATTTAATGGATAAAATATTTGAAGCATTCAAACTCTCTTTCCTATGCTTATCTTCTTTTAACAGTTGCCTATAAGGCCGATATACTGTAAATTTCAAGCTAAAACTCTTATTTGTTTTAAATTATGCACACATAATTTTATAACTTTAATTAAATATGCTAAATTTTATAATTATTGATGATCAAATGATTTGTGCATTACATGAACTTCAAATCTAATTACCATAGAAAGAGGGGTGTATAAACTCTCATCCTCTATATGTTAGGTAAGCACCAACATGAAGTGTCTCAAATTTTCATATTTTTTCAATCGTTACGGTTAGAAATCACAATTAAGTCTCCTGTGAGCCAACAACCAAATCCTCTATTTACCTTTCTTAATCTTTTTATCATTAACTCTAAATATATATATATGGGTTTAATTTTCGAAACAGGTTCGACGCTTGATTGCTTACCTTATTGTAATATGTCCCTATATAGATGGGCTTGGTGTTCCCATTGTGCCACAGTACCAAAATTTACTATTGTGAAGCGTCAAAAAAAAACACCTTTCTTGGTCTATTTTAGAATTTCTATTGTATGGATTGAATGCATTTTTGAAAAAACAAGAGGATATACCAATTTTCATATAATTTCTTAATTTTCATACAATTTTGTTATGCAAATAGTTATAATGCTCCAAATCTCTCGGTTGTTCGTGATATAAATGAAAACTCAATATATTACTAAATTGTATGAAAATTGACATAATGTTTTATTTTTTCTTCGCCATTCAATATGTAGGGTAGAATGAATATTAAACAAGTCAATTTAGGGTGGCATAGTAAGAAATTCCTACTGTGTACCTAGGTTTGTTATATGAGTGAATTTTGCTCATTTGTTCACTTTAGCACCTTACTTTATATGCGACGTGTTATAATGAGCGAATTTTATGTGAGCATAGGGCAAAAATACACTACTTCAGACTTGTTTGAAAAATTCCATCTATACAAATTGAAAGAATGTAAAAAATAAAAATAAAAAAAAAATAAAAAAAGAAGAAAAGAAAAAAACTATGATGCCACTCAAAAAACGTGAACATTAATCCATTAGAATTCGATGGTTGAAGTAAAATTTTAGTCTCACGGTAATTAAATGATTTATATATATTACTTGAATCAGAAAGTAACTACTCAATTATAAGTATATAAATAATAAAATTATTTTTAATTTTCACTCTAGCCTGTACCTATCCTTTCTTGAATTCGGTATGCACATTTTTGCCTGCAACGGATTTGAGACGAGACGGTATGGGATAAATTGGGATTGGATTAAATTTTTTAATTTTGTGGGATCTGAGATATCTATTCCAATATTTGTTATATGACTAGATTATTTTTAAAAAAACTTATTCTCTGTTCGGATGGGTGTAGGATCGGTTAGAATAGAATGTCCTTAATATTAAAATACTATTTTGTTATTTAAAGGGGGATAAACTGTCATTAATGTTTACCTTTTGAAAGCGTTATTTTTTTTTATTTAAAGGGGAATGTAAGTGAACCTTTTTTTTTTTTGGGCATGTCACATTATTAGGATAATTTATGATACTTCAATAGGAAAAAAAAAAAAAGCAGAGTAACAAAGTCATTTGACTTCCTTGTCCCAAAATCAAAATCCCCTAATCACAATCCATACTCAAAGCCCTAAACCTAAATCCTAGATCCCAAAATTTGTAAAAATTGGACATGTTGGAGTTATTTATCTTAAATTCTTAACAAATAAAGAATTTGTAACGGTTATAACGATTTTCCATTACAAACATTTTAATTTGTTTTAATTACTGAATTCATTGTCATTATGTCGATTTTATGTTATAAACGTTTTAATTGATTTTAATTACATAATTCATCACCATTATGTTTACCGTTTCTTTTCATTTATTATTGAATTTATTTCAATATTAATTTCATTTTTATGGTTGTTATTATGAGGAGCTTTTCCTACGCCTATAAAAGCCCAAGAGCTGTGAGGAGGACAATTACAACTCACACTCCTTCTTTTCTTTAGCTTGCTCTCTCAAAGAGAAGTTTTCTTGGTGTTCTTGAGTTTCTTGGGCATAATGTGCATGTGTATTGAGTTCCGTTCGATTCTTTGTCGAGTAATCAAAGAATCGTTCAAACTTTCAGCCTTTGTATCCTAGGGTGATGCGTCGGAGATATTGTTACTCTGGATTACCAACAGTAGACGCGAATCATCTAAAGAGAGCGACCTGGTCTGTGCCTAGGCTGTTTGATTATTTTATCAAATTTCTGTTTTATCTTTCAATCACAAAGTCTGTACAAAGAGTGATCATTCATCAATTCCATCAAATCGAAAGATTGTTCGTTGCAACCGAACCTGATTCCATCAAAGATTTTAAGGTCAACCCCAACAGGACAAAATAAACCCTAAATCCAAACCCAAAATCCCTAAATATGAGAAAATAGAACAAGAAAAACACCATAATCTGAACCCTAAAACCAACAAAACTAAAAAAAGAAATAGAACAAGAAACCCCTAAATTTGATTGAACCACAAACCTCCCAAATCTGGAAAAAAAAAAAAAGAACAAAAGAAGCTCTAGATTCGAACCCCAAAGCCCTAAAGTTTGAAAAATGGAATAAGGAAATCCTTAAATCCAAACCAAAGAGTAGCTGCAAATGTAAAAACCATAATCCCCAAATTTGAAAAGCCAAAACAAATTCCCCAAAAACGAACCCCAAAACCTAGAAAAGAGAGAGAGAGAGAGAGAGAGAGATCGGAGGAGAGAAAAGAGGAAGTTCGGGGGAGAGATTGAGAGAGGGCGAAAGGGAGAAAGAGAGGAGAGAGTTTGGCAGGAGAGAGTGTAAGAGAGAGGTCGAGAAAGGGAGAGAGCTGGGTGAGGGGGGTGTTTGGGAAGCTATATATAAGGACGTAATGTTTGCCTTTTTTATGAGCAAAAATGCCATACTAATGCTGAATGGATCCTCTAACCAAATTGGACATATTTTTTCCTCTAATTCGGTTAGAGGCATTAAGCACTTATTTAAAGCGCACACTAAATGCTTTGAATAGGCTTGCGTCTAAGTGAATCAAAGAATGAGCTCATTTAAAGCAAACAAACGAGCCCAAAGTGCTTGAAGTACTTTTTTTTTTTTTTGGCCAAAAGTATTTTCCTTGTAACCCATCCAAACAAGGGATAAAGCTCCTCTAACTTTAGGGGTGCCAAACTGCACCCTGTAATGGCTATCCAATGAGTGACACATATCATTTAGAGATCTTAATAGTCCATTCATTTTTCTAAGAAAACGTTTTAAAATTGGTATTTTAAGACTCTTGTTTTTATAACTATGTCCTTTCCCATTTTTCTATGAATGGAAGAATCGGGTCTCTCAGTGATGTCACTCATTGGACAGCCACTGAAGGGTGCAATTTGGCTTCTTAAAGTCACAGGAGCTTTATCCCCAAGCAAGGCCTTTCTTTAAAGTTTATCCCACTTTATCCTGTAATCTAGTGCAACAAAGATGGCCTTAAATGATTAAATAGTGATTGTTTTCATTTTAACATAAATAAAATATGAATCGAAATACTTAAAACACAGCGCCCTCCTTTGATTAACAGAAATAAAAGGGTGATTAACCATCAAGTGTAATTGACCATGAATTAAAATTAGGGAAAAATACATTAACACCCGCCCACCAATTTGAAAAAGACATCCTCTCTAGTTTTCAAAAAAAAAAAATATTCACACCTTCTAATTCTTATAAATTATAATTTTTTGCCATTACATGTTGATGTAGGATAAAAATAAAATTGTCATGTTAAAATGCCATTTGTAATGTTTTTCTCATATTTCATACCTTCTATGGAAGACAAATTTGTGATACGAAGTCCTTATTTTGTTTCATAAAAAAAAAAAAAAAAAAGGTGATTGGATGAGAGTAATATTTTGTAATTATAAAATACATGGTAAAGTATTTATATCATTTATCAAACTATAATGTGCAAAAACATCAATATGAAAGAACCAAAGGATATGAGTATTCTTTTAAAAACTAGACAAGTTGTCAATGTCTCTTTCAAATCGGTAAGAGAGTGCCATTGTCTTCTACGACAAATAAATAAAAAGGGATGTCCTGCATAAAAAGATAAATGAGAGGAATAATAAGAAATGCCCTTACTTGGGTACAATTGATAGCCACATCCTTGAAACAACAGAAAGGGGGCTATGACCACTAGGACTACGAATAGGGGCGTCAAATTAGATCAAAAGTAGGAGAAAACAACGAAATAAGGTGGATTTTGATATTCTTACGCGCAGAAAAATAGAGAGAGAGAGAGAGAATTAGAGATGGGTTTTTGGAGGATCGGTAGGAAAAAACCATTTCTCTCCAAAAGTCCACGGAATGTCTTGTGTGATGTGTGATGTGTATTACCAAAAAAATGAACGAAAAGAATGCAATTTTAGGAAGGGCAAAACTTTAAAAAGAAAAAAATGAAAAAAGAGCAATGATGAGATGATCATAAAAACATCATCTCAAGTGATAGCCACATCCTTGAAACAACAGAAAGGGGGCTACAACCACTAGGACTACGAATAGGGGCATCAAATTAGATCAAAAGTAGGAGAAAACAACGAAACAAGGTGAATTATGATCTTCTTACGCGGAGAAAAATAGAGAAAGAGAGAAAATTAGAGATGGGTTTTTGGAGGATCGGTAGGAAAAAACCATTTCTCTTCAAAAGTCCACGGAATGTCTTGTGTGATGTGTGATGTGTGTTACCAAAAAAATTAACGAAAGAATGCAATTTAAGGGCGGGCAAAACTTTAAAAAAAAAAAAAAAAAAAAAAGAGCAATGACGAGACGATCATAAAAATATCATCTCAAGTGGCAGTACTTCGCGATCATTAGGGAGAAGGTGGATGAGGAGACGATCGAAACCTTAATATCGAGCGGGGAGAGCGAGAGCTTTGTGCAGAAGGCGTTCCAAGGGCTGGGGAGGGGTCAAATCATGGCCACCATCTCAGAAATTCAGGAGCGGCATGACGCCGTGAAGGAGATCGAGAAGAATTATGTTTACTATTCCATATCAGATCATAAACTGGTCATTTTCCCTTTAACTGTTATTTACCATTGGAAACACCACTACAAGGTTTTGAACATGCCATGTATATGATGGAACAACCCCTCCCTCGACACTTCCCTCCCCCGAGGGAGGGGGTGTTGTCTCGGGCATTCTTCTTGGTGCTTCTTTTAGCACTGCCATCGCATTTATAATTTACGTTTTTCACTCTTTCTCGACCCCCAACTATTCTCGACTCGAATTTAGACACCTTTTGTTGTTGCGAAAAGTAATCATGTCATCCCATTCCGTTTGGCAGCAACAACACTCGATAAAAGTCGAGGACCAATCCTGGACCATAATTCCAGACTTTGGGCAACACCTTTCGACTCTGGAGCAGGGCAAGTGCAAACCAACTGCGCGATGGATCCCGGGCTAGTTTATGACTTAACCGCCAATGACTATCTCAACTTCTTATGCGCCCAAGGCTACAGCCAGAGGGTCATGGAAAAGTTCTCTAAAGGCCTTTACCAGTGCCCGAAGAACTTCAGCCTCAGAGATTTCAACTATCCTTCCATTGTAGTTCCATATTTGAATGGCTCGGCATTTATTACTCGAATTCGAAAGAATGTGGGTTCTCCAAATACATATTCCGTGCGCTTCCACAAATCAATCGGGATTTCTCTATTTGTCGTGCCAAACAAGTTAAAATTTGAGAGAACGGGTGAAACAAAGAGCTTCAAACTTATTATGAAGGTAACTGAAAAATTTAATAAGAAAAATGAATTTACGTTAGGAGAGCTAGCTTGGTGTTGTGGTCTGCATCGCGTCAAGAGTCAGATTGTCGTTAAGGTCATATAGACTCAGTTTGGGGCATGTGATCAATAAATTTGCAGTTGATATATGTAATGGCATATTCACACGTGTGCAAGGCTCATGTGGAGCTTTAGGTCTTTTTATATTCACACCGTCTACCAAGCTCACATTTTTCCTCAATGGGGTTTTGTACCTCATCAATGTTTGTAATGAAGCAGGGCCGTGTATTTCTCAATTATGTACTTCTTTTTAATGAATGGAATTCATATTCAATAATCATATAAATGCTAGGGTTCAAGTTTGTGGAGCGGCCACGGAACAATGAGACAGTGAGGCCAAAAGACCAAGGCTAAGTTTAGAATTGTCAATCAAAAGATTGTGAAATTTGGTCACTAAACTTTAAAATTTGTTTCAATCGTAGCACCTTCATTAACATCGTCAATATTATTGCTAATTGTGTTAATGTTGCACCATAATGTGGCTTACATGGCACCCATTTTTCTCAAGTAAATCTAACTTTAGACCTTGATATTTATAAGTGGTTTGAAGTTAGACCTTAAATTTTTTTTTCTACTTAGGATGAACCTTAACATTTCAGACCGTGTTACTTTGAACCCTGCTGTTAGTGCCGTCCAAATAAGTGGATGGAAAAAGGGTCATATGCTTGTCACATGACCCTCTTTTGAGGGCATAATGGGGAAATCATATAATTTGGGCATTTAGGGCTCTAAGGAGTCATCTCCGGCAATTCAGTCTTCAGCCACAAGGCATGGTAGAAGAATCCAGTCAAAGAGTCAACAATGGCTCTATTCTTCGCCATTTTGAGACGACGCAGAGAGGCGATCTCAGCTATGACCACTAGGGTTACAAATAAGGGCATCAAACTAGATCAAATGTGGCAGAAAACAAGGAAACAAGGTGGATTTTGATCTTCTTACTTGTAGAAAAACAGAGAAAGATAGAAAATTAGAGATGGGTTTTTGGAAGATCGGTTGGGAAAAACCATTTCTCTCCAAAAGCCTGTGGAAGGTCTTGCCTTTGTGATGCTTGATGTGTATTACCAAAGAATGAACAAGAAGAATGCAATTCCAAGAAGGGAAAAACTTTAAAAAGAAAAAAAAAATAGAGCAATGATGAGACGATCATAAAAACATCATCCCAAGTGGCAGTACTTCACGATCATTGGGGAGAAGGTGGATGAGGAGATGATCGAAACCCTAATATCAAGCAGGGAAAGCAAGAGCCCTTTGCATAAGGCAATCCAGGGCCTGGGGAGGGTCAAATCATGGCCACCATCTCAGAGATTTGGGAGCGGCATGTTAAAAGAACCAGCATTAAGAATGGTTCAATAACCTCTCGAAGCAAAGAAAAACGACAAGGAGAGAATACTTAATAGAGAGAAAGTAAACAGTAGAAGAGAAAATGCAGTCTAGAACAATTTATTTGATGCATATCATTACTTTTATATAGGCCGATAGCTCAAACAGTGCACCGGCATGTCCTCAACCTCCGCCACTAATATTAAGCAATAAATCCACTAACCTATAATTCCTATATACTAGGATTAGATGCTAAAGCCTCGGTAACAGAATAACAAATAAACGACACCAAAGAATCGGTCACAAGGCAGCCCACGTGCTTGTGTTGTTTTATTCAATACTCCCCCTTAACCCCAGCTTCTACTCTTTCCACCATACCAGACTGATGATTGAAACTCTCAAACTTGTTACTGCTCAAGCTTTTTGTAAACAAATATGCTGCTTGGTTTTCTGTTTTGACCTGCTCCAATTCAATGTCTTCCTGTAAGACTTTCTCTCTGATAAAATGGTAATGCACCTCCACATGCTTAGTTCTTGAGCTACCGTAGCTGCTGCTCGGTATTATGCTTTTGTGGTTGACAAAGACACTGTTGGTTGTCTTTTGCTACACCAAGAAATTGCTCCGGACCCAAGCATGAAAACATACCCAGTAGTTGAATGCCAGGTATCATGGTCACTTGCATAGTCAGCATCACAATAGCCAACTAGTTTACAATCCCCACCTTTTTGTTGTACATAATCCCATAGCCAAGCATACTCTTCACATACCTCAGGATTCGATGAACTAATTCCAAATAAGGCTTCTTAGGACTTTGCAAGTAGCGACTCATCACACCAACTACAAAAGAAATATCTGGTTTTGTTAAAGAAATACCGAGGGAGGGGGTGTTGGGAGGGCATTCTTTTTGGTCCTTCTTTTGGCACTGCCATCGCATTTATGATTTACGATTTTCACTCTTTCTCGACCCCCGACTATTCTCGACTCGAATTTAGACACCTTTTGTTGTTGCGAAAAGTAATCATGTCATCCCATGCCGTTTGACAGCAACAACACTCGATAAAAGTCGAGGACCAATCCTGGACCATAATTCCAGACTTTGGGCAACACCTTTCGACTCTGGAGCAGGGCAAGGGCAACCCAACTGCGCGATGGATCCCGGGCTAGTTTATGACTTAACCGCCAATGACTATCTCAACTTCTTATGCGCCCAAGGCTACAGCCAGAGGGTCATGGAAAAGTTCTCTAAAGGCCTTTACCAGTGCCCTAAGAACTTCAGCATCAGAGATTTCAACTATCCTTCCATTGTAGTTCCAGATTTGAATGGCTCGGCAACCATTACTCGAATTCTAAAGAATGTGGGTTCTCCAAATACATATTCCGTGCACTTTCGTGAACCAATCGGGATTTCTCTATCTGTCGTGCCAAACAAGTTAAAATTTGAGAGAATGGGTGAAACAAAGAGCTTCAAACTTATTATGAAGGTAATCGAAAAATTTAATTAAAAAATGAATTTACGTTTAGGAGAGCTAGCTTAGTGCACTGGTCTGCATCGCGTCAAGAGTCAAATTGTCAGTTAAGGTCATATAGACTCAGTTTGGGGCATGCGATCAAGAAATTTGCAGTCAATATATGTAATGTCATATTCACACATGTGCAAGGCTCATGTGGAGTTTTAGGTCTTTGTATACTCAATGGGGTTTTGTTCGTCATCAATGTTTGTAATGAAGCAAGGCCATGTATTTCTCAATTATGTACTTCTTTTTAATAATTGGACTTCATCTTCAATAATTATACAAATGCAAGGGTTCAAGTTTGTGGAGCAGCCACGGAACAATGAGACAGTGAGACCAAAAGACCAAGGCTAAGTTTAGAATTGTCGATCAAAAGATTGTGAAATTATTGAAACGACAAGAAAAAAAATAATGAAAGACAAAAATAGGGTAAATTTTATGGATAGGCATTTAATTTTAGAGTTTATTTCAATCTAAACTTCAATGTGATGCAATAATTGGTCACTAAACTTTAAGACTCATTTCAATCCTAGGACCTTCCGTAACATCTTCAATATTATCGCTAACTGTGTTAATGTTGCACGATGTTGACATCGCTTTTCGTGGATGTTCACATGTAAAAAGAAGAGAGAAACTTAGTTGGTGGCGCCCCATTGATCAAGTCAATGGAGCACAATTGTAATTTTCAAACCCATAGGTCGAGAAAATTCCCCATCACAAGGTCAATTGGGCCCACGACATATCCCGAGCCCCTAGCTCATTAGCATCTTCCGAGCCTTGGGCTCGTTAACATCTCCTGAGCCTCAGGCTCATTAACATCTCCCGAGCCCCCGGCTTGTTAACATCACCCGAGCCCCCAGGCCCCAGGCTTATTAATATCTCTCGAGCCCCCGACTTGTTAACGTCACCCGAGGCCCCAGGTCCCCAGGCTCATTAACATCTCCCAAACCCCTGGCTCATTAACATTACCCGAGCCCTCGACTCGTTAACATGTCCCAAGCTCCCGACTAGTCAACATTTCCTGAGCCCCAGCCTCTTAACATTTCCCAAGCCCCCGACTCGTCAACATATCCCGAGCCCCCGGATTGTTAGCATTTCTCGAGCCCCAACTCGTTAACATTCTCCAAGCCCCAGCTTGCTAAACTTGCCTCGAGCCCATGGCTCCTCTCTAAGAGGTTAATCCACTTTGGGCCCATAGCCCCACTTCTTCACAGAATGATTTTGGGTACATGGCCCATTTGATTGCCCTTTTCCTTAATTGGGGAAAAGGCATTTCCTTTTGCAGCCAATGGCTCCACCACGTTGCCCTAAGGGGCACGTGGCGCTTATCTAGGGTACTTCCCATAATTAGGAATATTTTTGGGCCCAAAGCCCAAGGATGCGTCGCATCCTCCTCCACATTCCTCTCCCTACTATATAAACAAAAGCCTAAGGTTTGGGGAAGGAGATGCACTTTTGAGGCTCTAACAATAAGAGAGAAAAGAGAGAAAAGCATTAGAGCACTGCACTCCATTTTCATCTTCATCTTCATCACCAGCACTGCCAATGGTCAAGTGAGAATCTCCAATGAACCTCCACGGCTCTATGAGCTGTAAGAACTATATGGGTCTAATTCTCCCATAAAGATATGTAGCAAACCCAAAATGGGTCCAGCCCTTAACAACCCTAATCCTTTTAATGGCATTCATAGCTCCAATGGAGTCTCCAATGGTTATGGTTCATCGTCTTCTTCAACAGCCTCTGTTTTCAACCAAAATAGGGTCTATGGCCCAATTCTTCACTCATTCATCATTTGTTCACCCTTTGTTCTTCATATTCGAACCAATAGTCCATTTTTAGACCTACTTTCTGCAAATTCAACCCCTAAAACCTAGTTTCTATCACCTACGCATATCCTTTAAGGATCTTAATCGAAGGTATTCCATACCCATGATATTAGATGTAAAGAATCATCATCTTTTCAAATGATGTGAACAATGATTCTCTAAAACAAATATGACGAGTTTGTGACTCATCATTTTTCTCACAAGCAAATCTAGCACACGCGATCGGACCTTGCTCACCTTCCATCTTTGATCCTTGTAAATCCTTTAGGATAGTCGTCTCTTCCGTGACTAGAGGCTCTCATACGAGTTACCCTCTTGAGTCGCCGAAGTTTTCCTTCGCTCGAGTCACCCGCTCGAGTCACCATCTCGAGTCACCGAAGTTTTCCTTCGCTCAAATTACCCTTTCAAGTCACCGTCTCGAGTCACCACAGTTTTCCTTCGCGAGTCACCCTTTCAAGTCACCGTCTCGAGTCACTGAAGTTTCCCTTCGCTCGAGTCACCCTCTCGAGTCACCGAAGTGCCTTCACTCGAGTCACCCTCTCGAGTCACCGAAGTTCCCTTCATTTCAATCACCGAAGTTTCCCTTCGCTTGAGTCACCCTCTCGAGTCACTGTCTCGAGTCACCCACTCGAGTCACCGTCTCGAGTCACCAAAGTTTCCCTTCGCTCGAGTCACCCTCTCGAGTCACTGAAGTTCCTTTCATTCGAGTCACCAAAGTTCCCTTCGCTCGAGTCGCCCCCTCGAGTCACCCTCTCGAGTCACTCAAATTTGCCATTGCTCGAGTCACCCTCTTGAGTCATCTTAAATTTTCACCAACCTAGGGCTCTCGCTCGAGTCAAGTTAAACATTCATTGACTTGAGTCACCCTCTCGGGTCACCACACCTCTCCCCTAGTTCAAGACCTTCTATCATGTGACACCCCGGTTTCTTACACCCTCAACAAGTTAGCGGGGTATCAACTAAAACCAATCATGATAGTATTACCAAGCATAACTAATAGCATTAGTGAATTATGCTAAAGTAATAACTTGTGATATTCAAACCAAATCTGCGATCTTCAAAACCAATCAATAATCTCCAATATTATCTCTTATCATTTCAGAGGATTATAAGAAAAACAGGGCCCATCTTATTACGACATTGTTCAATTGGTCTAATTACAACAGTATTATCTCTTATCATTTCAGAGGACTATAAGAAAAATAGGGCCCATCTTATTACTGACATTGTTCAATTGGTCTAATTACAATAAATTCATTAACACTAAACTTGAACAACTATAGGATGAAAATCTCATTGCTTCTATTTTTCGCATCCATCTCATACCTTTTTGCTCAGACACGCTCACTTGATAGGCAATATCAACCAAGAGTGAGTAATAAAAAACTCAATAGGAAACTTATATAAAAAAAGACTCCTACTAGGTTATATCATGAGCAAATGATATAACAATTTCAAGAATTTGCCTCATTCTCTCAACGTGTGTGAATAACAATAATTTTAAAACTGTGTCAAACAACATAAACATAGCATCCAAGCTCTAACCGACTAATCCCAATCAAACTTTAATCAGACGATTCGTTATTCTTTAACTGAATGGTTCACCAACTTCGTATAAATCATTTATCGACCTTCAGTCACGTCGTTTATCCACTTAATATTCGATCAGAAAACTCTACAACTCGCTCCTACAACTTAACAACTCAAATATTCAAATAAATTGTGATCCTATTGAGCGACCTATAATAAGGTTATAAACGTTATAGCTAAACTTAGCCAGTAGTGCTCTAACTTTAGGACTAGAGCACACAATCCCCAACAGTTTTGTCAAATGGATCCATTGACTGCCAGCATAGGTAAAAACATTTTGTACATTTTTTAACCCAAGCACGGGGTCCAACAGTGTGCATTGTTTAACCCAAGCACGGTGTCCAACAGTGTGCCAACATGGGTAAAACATTTTCTATCAATTCAATCCCCCATGTATGGGATTGTTCAACTCAATTCAATCAAAACCAACAATTGAAAGATACCCCAACAATCGAGTACACAATCCAATTCAAACTTCAAAAGGTACTACCCAACAAATAGTAGTCCAACTCAAATCAACTTAAGACACGGAACAAGAACAGTCTTAAGTTCAATAGCAAGACAGTTCACTCAACAATCTCTATTTAACATACTATAATCCGTTATGTCAAACTACAGCAGTCCATCATCAATTGACAGCAACAGGTTAATCCAATGTACACCCTTCTACTATTTGTCGATGAAACGATCTGTTTAATCAAATGTCATGCTTCCATAACTTGATTAATCCTTTCATTCAACATTAATAACCAACTGCTTCTATCAGCAATTCGACTACTACCATTTCCAACATCCTACAATATCGTTATGAGATAACTAAAAACCAAGACGACTCTCATAACTTCGCGTCAAATTGGCCACACACAAACAACTGTCTGTTCTACCTTAATCCACATAAAACGATATCTAAGTTTCAATTCAACTTATCCTCCAACCCTATGGCCTCCTTTAGGTTAGGGCCTCACAAGTCTAATGATTTAACTCAAGTCAGTTCAACAAAAACTAGTAGGTATTCGAAAACAAATTAACACCCAACTATACAAATCAAAACTTAACAATAAATGAAAGTGAGAGTTAGATTTCAACAATGATCATTCAAATGACCATACACAAAATAGCCATCAAAGACTCTCCAACAAACACACATAAGGGTTTAACAATATAGACAATGAAATTAACTATTCATGGGAAGTAATTTGTTCATAATCACCTCAGAAAACAACTTAAAGCCTTTCACTTTCATAAAACAACCACTTCAAGTTGAAACACAAGTTCTTCTACAGTGTTTAAATGCGATTACTCCCGAAATAGAAAAGTTAGACAACCTCGTTATCTACAACTTTTATGTTGATCACTTTAAATGATTCAAGCTCCAGATAGGCCAATCGGGCCAAAGCAGAGGACACATAGAATCGTCCACTCAGAAATTTCAGTTTGGACTACTTTTGTTTAGAAATACTGAGCTAACTTTTGATGCACACCCATTTTTAAGTTTAAACCAAAAGAAGATACCTAGCTAATAAATAGGGTTACAACTTTCATTTAAACTACAAAGAGTGATTCACACTCTAGTGTTGTTAAAAAGAGAAAATAATGGCTGTCTGCGATTTTGAATCATCAAAAACTTGTAGTTAAAACAGCTTGCATTAAAAATGTAACAACTCTTAATATAGTGCTTAAAACGTTTTTCTACCAGAAGAAAAATTCTTAAGTACTTAAAAGAATAACAATTCATCTTTTAAACACATTTGCAAAATCAGTCAAGAATATTACAAGGTTGATATTGGAGCATCGCATATGTCTCCGTCAATATAAAGACCACTTGCATAAATTAGCTCATCAACAAATCTAGGATCTTGACGACTTCACTTTATATGGTTGAATACAATAGTGGAGATATTAAATAAAATACATGTATAGTTTGTGCAACTAATCTGCATCTCTTTCTTAACTAATTTACATGATTAAAATAGGTGAGTGCAGGAGTCTATACTAACCCTTGTACAGATATATAGATATATATGGTGCAGCACACGGGCACATGAAAGCACACAAGCTCACATGAAACAATCGGAAAACAAACATTCCATCATTTGATTAAACATTCAGTTTTCATATCCACTAAATAGTAAAACTTGGGCTCCTCATGAGGCTCAAAACCCATTCCTATGACCTTATGTGGCCTCACATGGCATGCTTATACATGTGAGCGCACGTGTGTCCGTGTACACACCCGCGATAATTCACTATTAATTGTAGGCTGTTGAGCTAACTTTTCTTACAAGAGTCTATACTCACTTTAAACCCACATAAAAGCTCACGTCCAAGTAGTAAAAGTTTAACCAAATAAAAGTTTATTAATATTGACCATCAGGGATGATGCATTGTCACTAAATACACCATACTTGAACTGCTCTTATTATAAAAGTTACTGCACCACAACCTCTCGCTATGAGCAAACATTTCTTGTATGGACAAACCCAGCTATCGTCCCAAATTTGGGTTCAAAAACTCAGTTATTACACAAAGGTTTACCATGAAATATAAAGTCAGCTAGTCTATAATTACAGACTAAATGAATATTCCAAATATTCCTCGCGTATATATTACCGCTACACCATGAAAAGTCATCCCTACTTTATGCAGTTTGAGGGCTCTTTCAGACAGTTAAAATGCGAATGGGGATAAGAATGCGAATTCTTATTCCATTGTCTGGTAATATAAAAGATAATGAAATTGTCATTTCAACCCTCCAAATACAACCTAAGTGTTTACTCGCCTAGCTTCTGAATGGGGATCTTTTGTTTGGCCCGCTATTATTCCTCCCATCCCGTGCTGAAGCCCAGAAGAACAGAGAGAGCCAGAAAAATACTGCAAGGAATATTCGAGCACTGTCTTGGGATTTATGCAAATTTGCAGTAAGACTTATTTCAGGATCACCATAAACAGATAGAAACAAATTTCAGAAAAAAACAACAATGAAAAACGGAGAAGGATCCATTCACCGGTCCATCTGACTTGACGCATTTCGTTCTCACTCTATTGGATTTCATGAACCAAACATGCCATAAAATATCTAGCCATCTTATCCATGTACATACTGAAAAAGGCAAATAAACACGCATAGCTTTTTCCCCTCCTATCTTCAATGGGTTAGCTTCCACTGCCCCACACACAATCAAATTAGATAAGCACATCCACTAATGGATATGTTATAACCCTAATTTATCATTCAGTTTTACATGAAACAATGTCAATGGAAATAGCTGACCTTCCAGGTTGCCCTAGGAAAGAAGAGAGTAAGCATCGACAAGATCAAATTAGTATTTCTTCAAGATTAATCAGTTGGTAAAAGTGAGAGAATGATGCTTATTACAATGTGAAATAAAATGACTGTAAGAGCAAATATCTGGATTGGCCTTTGTGAACCAAAGCTAATGTTTTACTTCAACTTTCACTAGCAGCAAGTTAAGAACACTAACAAACACGAAAGAAGTGAAGAAAGTTCGCAAGATGATGCACCTGAAAAATGACAAATTATGCCAGATACAAAATAAACAAACTAGGGAACAAAGAGGGTCAGTGAAGGGTGGAGGTATGAAATTATGTTACATTTGGTTCATGGAATGAAATAAAGTGGGAAGAGTTTTGCTATTATGGAAAGAATAACAATTCACTAGGACATAGGTAGAAAATAACTACTCCCCAAGGACCATGAGTGGAATACATGTTTTTGATGGGACCAAGAGCTCTAAAGTGAACCATACGGGGGGTAATAGTTTTTCGGTGGAAATAGAGGTGGAATGAAATAGCTATTGCGCAGTACGACATCAATGTTTTGCTTAGTTTTCAGTAAAACTTAGTGAACAGTCCCAAATTCGATATCATCAGCCTCGATGAATAATAGAAACAATATCGAGATATATATGCTCCACGAATAAGCCAAATCATGGTCTGTTTAAGCAGCCACATTATCATATTGAATTTGAAAATATAAAACCCCTTGGAATATTCTTAATCTAAATAATTTCTCATTTTTAAACAGCATGACCACCTTAAATGTTGCCACTAAATTAAAGCAACATTAACAAAGTCTTTCATCTTATTGGTACTCACAAGATGATATCATTAAGTGATTAGGTTCAGAGATTAAATATGAGAAACTGGGATCCAAACAATTAATGCTTTAAAGTCACTATGCCAGATTTTTAAACAGCCAAACAAAGCTATGAAATGTAAGCATTAGAATTAAAATCTCAACCTGTACATGGATTTGCGAAGAAAACGAGTTTGAAGAGGCAACACATAAGAATGACAAAACTCACATACAAGAACCATAGTAGAATATAATGAAACAGCAAAACAAATACCCAATAAATCCTACGAAATATATGCATTCGAATTGGAATCCTAACCCGTGGATGGATTTGAATCCTCACTGCCTGAAGAATCCGATCCCGGCGGCGGAGGCGGAGGGGCGGGAGTTGTGGCGCGCATCGGACAGACGGGATGGGGAGAGTGGATTGAGGGGAAGGAGATGAAGGGTGGAGATGAATCGGAGAGAGGGATGCGTGGGGATGGAAGAAGCGAGGATAGGAGAGTGGACAGATGAGAGGGAGTGACGCCGTTACTTGATGGTTCGTTCGGCCAACATGCATATTTTGGGTAATTTTGGTGGGGAATATAGTTGTCTTTCAAGGGTATTTGAGCGAATTTATTTTTTAGGCTAAAAATAATAATAATAATAATAAAAGGAGAAATTATACCATTGGCCCCAACCCTGAAATTTGATGGAAATCCCAAAGTTCCTTCAAAAGGTGCAATTTTGACAAATAGCAACTTAAATGAAGGAGAAATGAATGTCCCACCTCCATTAGGATTGTCATCAATCACTAATGGCCTACCCTTCTAATTATATTGATGCCACGTTAAGTTTATTCGAAATCACTAATTTCAACTTCGAACTCAATTTGAGCATATAATTCTCCACAATTCAAAAATAAAAAGTAATGTATTTACCAAAATAAACTTGAAATTGTCCAGTTCAACTAAAAGTGGCATTTGAAGTTATATTTCTTGAATAAATTATTTAGACTAGTGCCATAGGGGAAAAATTGTTTGTACCGTGACAAAATAGGTAATTTACATATTGTGTTCCCCAAATGCCAATTGTATAGATTTAATGAGCATGAAATAATAAGACGTTATTGCCAATTTCCCCCGTTTTGGTTAATGTATAAACCTCTCATTCTATTGAGTCTAAATATTGAACAATTATAACGGGCAAGATCTATTGATTTTTCACAATATAAATGAGAGCCCAAAACATGATGAATTGTGTGAGAATTGGCAAAAACATCTTATTTTCCATGCTCATTCAACCGTAAGGTTGAAATTTGAAAAATGAAATCAAAATGCCATTTTGGGTGACACATTTACCTTTTAATATAACATATCTCACAATTTGATAATAAATTAAGTGTAGCAGTGCCTTATGGTTTGAAAAACAAAAAAAAAAAATACAAAAGACCCGAAACAATGAGATTTTGGGTTTTCTTTTTATTCCCACCCCCCCTCGCTCTCTCTCACACAACAGCACCAATGTTAACCCCTTTATAAAATTATATGAGTTCACAATAATTTTAAAGAGTTATTTGACTAATACATTGAAAACGCACATTATTCTAAAATATTATTTCATATCCCGCATCTTTCGGGTTCTAGTTTAAAATTTTTATTTAAGAGATATAACCCAAAATGTTATTTTCAATTAAATTTTGCTATTTCAAGTTTTATTTGTTAAATACATCGCACTTTTTGGGAATTGTGAGGATTGTTTTAGTTAAGAGGATATTGGGAATTATTTCACAGTTTGGGAGGTCATTTGTCAAAATTTCAACATGAGAGGGAATTGGCGTACTTTTCTATAAATTATTTTTTATTTAATTTTAATCATGTGGGTATGTGATGTCATTTGTTTTCCAAATTTTCTATACATTTTCCATCTTAAATACATATGAACCAGATTTAAAATGAGATAACTCACCTTCATCATATTAAAAAAAAAAAAAGGTTGAAGATAACAGAGGAAAGAGATTTTTACTTTTAGGTTATCGAAGAAAAATGAAAATGAAGAAAATCTCTTATCCTATGTTTGGACGGATATAGGATTGGATGGAATTGAACGTCATTAATGTTTACTTTATGGAAATGCCCTTTTATTTTATATATATATATATTTGTATATCACATTATGAGGATAATTTATAATATAACAATTACAAAAGAGGGAAAAAATGGTAAAGGTGTGTTTTTGGTATGCAATATTGTTACAATATATTTTTAGCTCTAGAAAAGGGGTAATAAGGCCATTTAACCATCTTGTACCTTTCATGGGATTAATAATCTTATGAGAGAGGGTGGATTAATTAATCCCATAGTAGCAAGATTAAAAGTCTCACGAGATGTTTTTAATCCGATCCCATGTACACAACCAAAAATAAGACAAGGAGAAATTTTTCTTGTCCAGCCCTCTAGTTCAATGCAACAAACATGGCCTCGTGCTTTTTCCCTGCTCGTCCGAAAAATAGTTGTCTAATTTAAGACATGTATGATGTTCCGATTTTTTCCCTGATTTTCTACCATTTGAATGAGACCCTAAAACATTATCCATTTATTAATTTTGGCGTTCTTACAATATGTTGGGTTGAAAATTTTACATATTTTTTTAGCACGAGGGTGCTTTCCAAGAAACTTGCAAACTTTTTTAACTTTCTAGAAAAATCGTAATTAATACTGAAAAAAATTACCGGAAGCAAAAATTTATTGAATCCCCAAAGAGTTGAAAACTGCACGTTCTTCTCGTAGAACCTAAGCCCCACTACCAAAAGGGACTGTTGACAGAACAAAATAAAAGAGATCCCTTAAATCCCCTTTTAAATTCCATTCCTGTCCGTACAGTCCCACTCCCCCTTTATATTTCATCCCATTTTATGACTTTCAGGGGCACCAAGCTGTTTAGAACTTACATCTCTCTCTCTCTCTCTCTCTCTCTCTCTCCCTACGCTTCAGTTCTCTCTCATCATGGTACAGACAAAAAAGTTCAGAGGTGTCAGGCAACGCCACTGGGGCTCGTGGGTTGCTGAAATTCGCCACCCCTTACTGTAAAATCATTCCTCTCATCCTCTCTATATGCTTATTTATATATATAATATAATGACATTTTCACAAAATTATTTAATACAATGACGTTGTTTACGAGCGTATAAATATATAATTAGATACAATGATGCTTCGTAAAGAGTTTTAATTCACGTTGGGCGTTTTCTCGTGTATATTTGTTGCAGGAAGAGAAGGGTGTGGCTGGGAACCTTCGAAACCGCGGAAGAGGCGGCGCGCGCCTACGACGAGGCCGCGGTCCTGATGAGCGGCCGCAACGCCAAGACAAACTTCCCTGTCGGGCCAAACAAGGCCCAAGAAGCTCACGAGCTAGCGTCACCGGTGCCGCTGCTGCCACCCCCTCCTCCTTCGGGCACCCTATCGGCGATCCTCAGCGCGAAGCTCCGGAAGTGCTGCCGGGCGCCGTCCCCTTCCCTCACCTGTCTCCGGCTTGATACGGAGAACTCCCACATCGGAGTGTGGCAGAAACAGGCGGGGCCCCGACCCGACTCGCACTGGGTCATGATGGTCGAGCTCGGAAAGAAGTCCGAGACCGCGGCGGATGGCCCGACCGAGAGGCTCCTCAGGCCGGCGGTGGAAGGGCAAGATGGGAGTTCAAAAAGTTTGGATGAGAAGGAGGAGGAGAGGCTTGCATTGCAAATGATAGAAGAGCTACTGAACAGGAGTTAATTATTTTAGTACTATTTTTAAAATAAATTAAAAAATCACATGGGGGGCTGTGTTTGGTTTGTTCAAAGAGATGCATGGTTGCTTTGAGTGCATAGGGAGAGGGACATAAATGTTGCCGTTTTTATGTACTTAAGAAAGAGAAAATGTTTTATACGTATACGTGCGTTTAATAGGCTTGAAGGAAAATAAATTGTTACATCGACTCTAATTATGTTATCCATCTCTTTATATTTCATTTTCGATGGTTTTCTCCTCACTGTACTTATTAGGTCAAATGTTTTGGACGGTGTTATGGGGTTATTTTTATTATCTCGTCGCTTCTCTCTTCACTTTGTTTCACTAATAAATGACGCATTCATGATTGAACAACTTGTTTAGTTTAGGCTGTTGTCCTATCGTAAACATGAGTTAAGCTACAGTTTCCTGTAGCATAATCATCCCTTTATTATTATTATTATTATTATTATTGTGGTAAATTTACCTACGGTAAAAAAGTTTACTAGCATATACGCTCCCTAAAAATGTTATATAGCGCACAAATCTAATTGTGGGATGTAAAGAGAGCATCAAAATATGAAGGCATGCAGATTATCATAAGATCTATAATATATTACTTGCGAAAATTTCATAACCAACAATCACCAAATCAAGTCTTTTAACCCTACAGTGTATCCTTATTGAATGATGATTTAATTTCACAAGTGCAAAGTCTTTAATTTGTGTGTTGTTAATATGACTAGAATGGGCGAAAAATATTGCTCTTATTATTTATACTAATAACACAAAATTTTGAACGTGAGATCCTTTTTCAAGAGGTGACTACAATTAGAGTAATATTACGTGCATATCCTTCACACAACTTTCATACCCAAAGTTGCTACATGGCAGAATATGTATGATTTTGTACTATTATTTGACCAAAATCTAACTCAAAAATGACCACACATATTCTGTCACGTCATCCTTTTGGTGTGAAGGTTGTGTAAAGGTTGTGTAAAGGATGTACATATAGTATTGCTCATTTAAATGACTGTGGAAGGTAATTATCAAATAACTTAACATACGTCTCTCTTTATTATTTTATTTCTGTCATTATAAACTTCAACATCAACTAAGGTAAACTTCAGGTTGGTTTGAGGGTCTAATGCAATACAGATCTTTCTGGATGTCATACTGTCATTAAGTAGTGGCAAATTTATTCATTGAATAATACTTTAATTTATTTGAGAATCCATTTAATAAGTGATCATGATGGTGATTGCAGTGGTCATGATTAAGACAAACTATTTACACATGAGAGGGAAGCAACAGAATTCGCAGAAAATGGTGATTAAAGTAATCAAGCTCCTATAATTCCCCTCTGGGAAGCAAATCATTACTAAAACCTTGTTATAGGAACCATCAAATCAATATGATTTTAGGCCACATCCATCATGTGTGATAATGACGTTTAAAAGGCGTTCATCGGGATGCTAATAAAAATTGCTGCCCAAACTGAAATATGATGGATGTCCATCTTTATGACAAATCAGTAAACATGGCCTGTCTCATACACTGCAAAAATGTGAAAAATATGACATAATTTGTGCACTATGCATGCTACTCTGGAAAGAGTATGATAACGCCCACCACTTAAGGGATGAAAGTTCAGTCGGTGAAAAATAAATGTTATAAATTTTGACTGCTTCAATAGAATCTCATACATAATTATAAGTTTTAAGTTAATGGCCAAAATCGTATTGAACGATCTCATGTGGACTCACAACGAAATCTTCTCCCGCTCTTTTTATGATAATCTTAGTTGCACTTTCCGATTGAAAGCTAGGGTGAGTTGCACATAAAATTGTAATGCTTGTTTTTTGGCAGAGTAAACCCAATCGTATGAAAGTAGAGCATTTTTGCCCAAAATTGCACGATGTTCACTTATAATGAGATCCTTTTAAAAGCTATTTTCCCACTTTCAAAAAGTTAAAATGTCTTCTCGAATTTGCTCAAAATTTAGAGTTCTCATTCGGTCTTGCTAACATTATTATTAATTTTTTATATTTAAGAATAGAGTAATTATCTTTGTTTAATTGTGTATTATAATAATTATTTTAAGAAATAATGCAATTTTGTCTTTAATTACACAAAACAAATTTCGATCAATGCCCCATCACGAGCTACTTTCCTCACATAAGCCAATCAATTAAGGGAAAATAAATTATCTAAAAAAAATATCTATAGAAAAATAAATTTTATTTAAACAAAATAGATCCAAGATTAATATATGCTTCCCATGGTGTCGGCTGGTGAAAAATTCAACTTAAGTCCCACAGATTTGAAATCTCTTGAAATTTAAGTGAACAAAGATCCATTCTAGCTAGTACTTCCTAAAAGAAATTGAACTTGGGGTACTTTTTAGCTCTTACTAAAAATATTCTAAATCTGGTGCGTCAAGGCCCATGTGAGGGGAAGATTTCGTATCCATGTGGGTTTCTGAAAACTATCATAAACCCTAAAATGACTTAAAGTGGGGACTGTCCCTCCACCAAAGTGATCCCTTTATGACCATTGAATGTTTTCCTTCTTTGTGTTATAGTTCATGGAGTGGCCAGCAGTGGGCAGTAGGTGAGGGAAAAATGATGACATCCTATTTTGTTGGAACAAACAGCGAAAATAGATGACAATTCAAACAAAACAAAAGAACAAATCAAAATAGATAACACAAGATTTATGTAATTTGATCAATGTGATCTATGTCCATGGGAGAGCGAAAAGAAATTCCACTATCACAAAAAGAGTTACAAGACTTCGGTATCGATACAATCAATCAACAAAAAACAAAAAACACTCAAAGAACTTATTCCTCTCTCTTGTATTCGAAAAAACTACTCTCAAAGAAAAAATCCTAGTGAAGCCGGAAAAATACCAAAAAATGAAAAACCCTAGTGGGCTCGCGAAAAAACGACCTAAAAATTTTCCTTCTGCTCACGCCCCCAAACCCCCAAATAAGGCCATATTTGTTTGGTTGCTGCGGTTTTGGCCTTTGCCCCAAACCTTCACATCACAAACTAAATCACATTTTTTCTCCAAATCGGGTCGCACAAAATTTTCGGGGTCAGACAAGTCGATTCAAAATTTAAGGCATACTTAACACATTTAAAAGCTGTGTGATAGCCTGTTGGAGTTAGGGAACTTGATCTTTCACTATTAATTAGCTATGTGCATCAATTGCTCACATGTGAACATTTGTTCCTCAAGACAAATATAGCACGTGGCTCTTATAGGAAATAGGCTCTTTTACTTGTCCAAATGGTGATTGTTTCTTACTTTTCTAGCAAATAACTTGATACACATTAATAACTCGTAAATTTCAACCGTACGGATTGAAAAGGCCTTGAATAACCTATGTACGTATTAATTTTCATACCGTTTCAAGATGTTTGAGATACTCGTCTACTAGTAGGTACCTTTTTGATCAAACATTCAAATCAAACACACACAATAGAAACACACACGGAGGAACCTCCTCCATCCATACAATTAAAATCTTGAATAGATTAGCATGAGCAACCCGATTACCCTCACGCCTAACGTGGGAGGACCGAGTCAAACTTTTTAACATAGCCAAAATTTTAGCATATTTCACGGCAAGATCAACCAATGCAAAAATCAGTACAGGGACTAAAAGTCTAACTAGTAAAATCCCGAACAAAGATGCTGATCCCAATATGACCAATACTAGTAATAGAGGCATCGACGTTCACCTCAGCAATATTCGCCTCTCTCGGGGCGGTCCATTACATAGTTTTGTGGACTTGCCTTTGTTCATTTATTTGATCCCATAAAAGAAAGGCTATATGTACGTCCTTTAGGTTGAAAGTAGTCATGTGACAAAATTTATGTGGTCCTATATTCTTATTTGATCAAAATACTCCATAAATTTTGTAATGTTACTTTTTTGATAGAAAGGGTATTTGAAGGATGTATATGTCAAATTTTCCTTAAAAAATGCTTTGTGAGTGATCCACTTTATAATTTCATAATTTTCAATATGTGTATATATATATATATATATATATATATATATATTGTAGGAAGGTAAATATATATATAAGAACACTTCCAAAATATACAAAGCGTAAGCAAGGAAAGACCCCGCAAAGCGAAACTGCAAAGTTAGCAACCCAAATTAGAAGGCCAAAAACCAGCGGAAAAAGGAGGGACAAAAGCAACAACCAAAGAAACACCAGCAACCTAGGGCTTACCCTGCGAGAATCAAAAAGAAGAGCCAGCCCAACAAGTGGGCAACAAAAAAAGACGGTGCAAACAAAAAGCCAGCTAATACAACCTAGCTAAATGAATGGCATGCAAAATCTGGAACTTAATCTTCTTCATGGTCAGGGAATAAGCAACCGGGCCATCTTCAATATGCTATATTAATTTGTTGGCGTTCGCAGCATTATTTATGGGGAGACTTGGATTAAAACATCCCTTAGGTCAATACCATTTGGAAGAACCATGCAACCTAAAAACTTAGGTGAAAAATATTGGACTGGTCTAACCTTACGACCAATCAAGAATTGAAGAGGAATAGACTCTTAGCATAACCAATCCCCACTGTCCACTTAATTAATTAAATCAAATGTGTGTGACCCCAAAAAATCAAAAGTTAGTAAATAAGTGTAGGTGTCTGTCACTTTGACGCTGGACTATCAAAACCAGATGCATCTTTTCTTTAAAAGGATAAAAAAGAAATAAAAGAGAAGTAGAATTGACTAGAGAAGGAGATGAAGATGTGGGATGTGAGTTCTGATGCCTTGGAGAGACTAATCATGCCCTTTGTGGGTTGTAAAGCTATAGCTAGGATACTATATGTACAAGAGAAACTGTACAAGTGCCTAACTCAGTGAAATTCTAGTACAACATAGGCTATGAACATCAAGAAGATCTTAATGATCAATGATGGAATTGGGAAAGAGGTTCTAGAGTAGTAGGCTGCCTAGGATGGCTTTGTAAAGGAACGCTATTGTACATAGCCACATGAAGGCATGAGGGACTACCTAATCGTACAAGGATACCAGCCACGAGTAGGAAAGATTTTTGAATAGGAAATATCCATACCATAATCTATATATACATGTAAAATAATGGACTTGTGCAATTATGGGTTACGACACGTAGGATTTATTTTGGCACGTATTATATTTTTATACTAATATAACTTTGGCAAGTGTATCTACTTGAGCTTCTTATTTAAACTCTCCAATGCTTATATTCTTTTAACACTTACCAATTGTCACTCACAAATAGTTTTTTCAAGGACATATGACATCGAATTTAATTTAATTATATATTGTTGGATTCGTTTCTCTATTCTCTCTTCTATTTAAAACCTACACTGAATATTTTTAACTATTGTTTAGACCTACAATTTTTGTTCTAACATTTAAAGCACTAATAAGTGACACTCAATCACATAAGATTCATTGACTTCTACCCTCCTACTTGAACTCTTTCTATCCAATGGTTATCTTCTTCTAAGCACTACTTATTTATTAGGTTAATCCACTTCTATGCTTATCTACTATGCATTTCAAGTTAGAACTCTTCCCTCTCTCTCTCTCTCTCTCTCTCTCTTCAACGATGCACTCAAAATTTTATCACTTCAATTATATATGTCAAACTTATAATTATTGATGATTAAATGATTCGTGCGTCACACGGGTTTCGAGTCTAATATGTTCTAAGGGTTAGTGGATTAATTACCCTAATGCTTAGCTTAGGCCTAGGCAAGACCAGGCCTGGCCCAAATGAGTAAGCACAAACTATTTGATGAACTAATCAAGGGGTGTGCGGTTAGCATGTTTGGTTTAGACTCCCCTCTTTCCCTTGAGAGCTACCGCTTCTGCACAATCTATAGAAAAGTCACCAACAATATAATCAGTTCATGACCCAAAAACCTCCCCCAAATTGCTACGCACCACCACACCTTTCTAGAGACAGCAGCATCAACATTAACTTTCACGATCGACGTTTCTGGCGGTCGCCATTCCCATTGGGCCGGGGAAGAGGACGCAGAGTCGATTCGAACAATGCCATTGTGAGGAAAGCCCCTAGCCAGCTTGAATTCAACCGGCAGGAAATAAATCTAACGGCCAATGCCATAGGGTCTTTGATGTTAGTGCCATGAAAGACCTCATCACGCGGTGGACCCAAATATAGACCGCAAGTTAGCACAATAAACAACTGCAACTGCTCCTCATGAAGCACCTCAAACATTTGTCCCATCTAGGATTTACAAGAACTCCCCAAATCTTCATCAACAAGTGGCCCCAACGGGCACCCAGACTTAATCTCCTCTGACCCACACTAAGGAAAAAACCAGACTTCGCCGTATACTGCCCATGCCAAGTCAGTTCGTCTGCAGCAAACGAACACTGGGGGCATTTTTACAACTTCATCGATATCTGTTGACCCAAGACATTGTTGCAAGCCATTCATATTCCAACACGATAAGTTGAGAACTAGAGAATCGTCCCTGTACATGACCTCCAGAACTTAAACTCTGGCAGTCGCCACCCAGTCCCCCTTAGACGGACCAATCAAACACTCTGAATAGTAGACGGACCTTCCTTCCCATCCTCTTATTCTCCATATGATGGATAGCTTCAAAAGTGGTAAACATAGCATTGTCACTGAGAATCCGATGAGGAACAAATTAATGCACTCTAATTCAAACAGACAAGGTGACGCAAAAACAACTTCCGCAATACTAAGGCCACAATCTCCAGGCTCCATGCTACAGCTACGCCTCATTAGATCCTTCCTTCTCCCAACTCACTATACGCCTTGAGGAATCTTTCAAATCCGATCCCATGACTTCAACGAACAAATTGTGGACTCAGGCATTGCATATGAAGAGGTTCTAAAGTGCCTGAGATCTGTGAGGAATCAGATTCCTCTTTATGGCGGCGGGTCGAGTTTGAACAGTTAAGCAGGGAAGGGGACGGTGCCATTGCAACTGAACCACGTTAGCCGATCGAGAGTGTTGCAATTTATTAGGGTGATGTTAAAAGGCTTTATTTTCTAGAAAATATACATACATATATATATATATTCTATGAATTTTATTAAAAAATTCTTTTATACACATTGTACATATGACTATATAGTCTACGTTAGTGCGTCGGTGATACATTATGTGCATCTCCTCAGTATATTAGATTTTTATTTTAAATAAAGTTCGTTCTTATTTGGATTGCATCAAATTCATTCTGTTTTAATTAATTTAATATATTTGAAAATCCACAACAAGTTAATTTATCTTCATATTATTGTTATCATTGTTGTTGTTATTTCCTTACATAAGGATGGATTTTAAAAGTTTTTGCTATAAATTTTGAACTAGATTTATTTTCATTAAATTCTTTTTATCATTTTAAGAAGTTACACCTAGAAAAATATGGCAATTCTTAAAATTAGGCCTCATCGTTGCAAATGTTATTTACTCGGATAATTTAACTGGTGACCCAACCACTAAATTGATGACCCGCGCTTTCTTGACCAAGTGAAATTTGGGGTCCCACAACTAGGCTGCTAGGGCTTTTGTTTGAGAGAGAGAGAGAGAATGCAGCGCCAATAAGCTAGAAGGCAATGGAGCGGTGGGTCAAGTGACGTCCATGTTGGCAATTTATTTTCTTTTAGGTTCTTCTCCCCCGGACTAGGAACAACTCTCTCTGAGGAGCCTACCTCGTGCGTCAAATAGTTGGCTCAGAGCTAGAATGGGTAAGGGAAAGGGGTGTAGTTTTCATTTATGATGACATCATGATTGCATATAACCCTACTTATGGGCTAGTTGCTTATTTTCCTAATCCAATATATCTCATGTTTCTTCTTTTCGATCATTCTTTAGATGCGTATTATCAGCAATAAATTGCATCTCAATGTCTCTAAGAATACTATGCTACATATAATATCCCTACATCATATTATAAATGAATTTACTAATGGATATTTGTAATTTTGAAAACTTATTCTCACCCGAAATCCTCACTAATTTTCAAGTTACAAAACCACGTGAACATGTATCAGTGTACAATACATGATTAGGTTGAAGCCACTCCGTAAGAGAGCAATCGAAGTCTTCAATAGCAAGGCATAATTCTGGACTATTATCACCGGTAACATTGCAATAAATTTGATGAACGTATTGACATATCTATTACATTGAAAAGTCATGCCAACAGACTGTATCTTCATTTTTTTATATGCCATGAATTATCGTATTTGAGCAGCTGTTAAATATGGTACGAAAAAAAATATCTCTAGTTCTAGTCGTAATTCCATATGTCTCCTCTGTGATTAATTTTTGATAAATTTGGTACCATTTTATGTTCAATCATTGCTACGGTCCAGTAGAAAAATAATACTAATAGTTAAATGGCATGAAAACACAAAAACATCAAGTTTTTTATTTATACCATTCAAAGAAAGGAGATAATAAAAAGTAATTACAAATGCTTCTTCATTGTGGCCAAGCCCCGAGAGTGACTTTAATCACCGTCAACACAAAAATTATTAATTAATGTGATCTTTATTAAAGTTTATAGAAATAAAGGCATTTGAAGAATTGTTAAGAAGATCTTACCGTCAAATGCAAAGCATATCAACTTTGATCCGTTGACTTCGGGATTGTTAATTTATCAATTACGGTATCTATAAAACTAAAATAAAATTGTAGGGTGAAGAAAAATATATACATTCACAATAACTAAAATAAAGTACAGTCCGATGATCGACACTAAAGCTAGGACCAGCACATATTTGAGTAGGAAACAATCATGAACTGTCAGTGCGGCAAAAACAAAATATGAAGAAAACAAAATCAAATGGATCAGCTCTGACTGGGTTTTTTCTAACTCAATGCCTAGAATTAATTAGCACAACATGACTATGAAATAAATTCTCCACATGTCAAAACTGGTATGGTGACACCAAAATTGTTAAACTCATTGGTTACCATATCTTTAAAACTGATGTAATCATGTGCACGGGATGATGAAATCAAGCCCCAGGTGTTTGTCAATTTAGCTTAGTCATTCTTGACATGCACATTATTGGCATTAAGTTGCCCATGAACAGTTCTCAATGTCTCATATAAGAATACCATCTCACCTCCCAACAAGAAAAGGCCAACAACAAAGTAGATCAAGATCCATTCAATTTCAAGTTCCTCAATTTCTCCCACAAGTTCATTATCTATTCAAGTTTTATGAAGGATCGAAAAGCATACAAAAATGCATAAAATTATCAGTTTTCAAGAGATTTGAAGATGAGATAACTATTCATCTTAAGTATTGAAAATTTAGAATATATATTTTTGAAAAATCTTTGGTTTTCTAACTTTTAACGGGTTTGATGAATAAGTTTTAAAAAGAAGTATTTTCTATTAACTTATTTTTTAGAGATAATATTACTTGTATATTTTTTACACCAAAAGTTACCGCATAACAAAATTTGTGTGATCCTATAATATTAGTTGATCAAAAACACCCTTTAAAAATAATCACATAAATTTTACCACATTATTTATGAAAATTGTAGCAGAACTTTCCCTTTTTTAGATTCATTTTCCATTTATTTCTTCGCAGGTATATTTACTGTAAATCTCCAAAAATTTTGAAGTTCTTTTCAGATATTTAAATGCCAAGCTCGGCAAGTGCCGAATCCCTTCGCACGTGCTGCCTCACTCTAGACCCAGAGCATCGATTTTTCCCCAATTCTTCCGCATTTGCTTGACAAAGTTCTAGAGAGGGAAAGCAAACACGCACACTTTCTAGAGAGAGAAAATCTCTTTTCCCCTCTTCTGATTTCCAATTTACGCACCGGAAGGTGGAGATCGACCTGAAACCCTAGAAGATCGAATCATGTGGAGGCGAATTTCATCAAATCTCAAAACCCTAGATCGCCCATGCCGATCTCTTCTCAATCCCTCCCGCACCGCCGCCGGCGCGTCCGCGGCGCCGCCGTATCTCCGGAGAACACCAATTCTTGCTCGATACTTCGCTGCCGGCGCCGGTACGTATGTGCTATTGAATGTGTAGCCTCGACAGCCCTAAATCTCTCTTGAATATTTCGAATTATTCGCATTTTCCGATGTGATGTAGCTTCGTTTAGATATGTGTTGTGCGGGGATGGTAATTTGCTGGATATGTATGTGTTGATATATGGGTAGAGGGAGTACACTATAAATAGCACCTTACTCAGGTGCTATTGCTACCTAAAACTGTACCATTTTAAATCAGTTTAGCTAGTCGTATTGATAAAAGAACATGAAAAATTAAATACAACCAGAAATTCTCATATACTTTGATGATGTGAAATCTACTCTTTAAAGCATTAAAATCTTTGTTAGTTTTTAAGGCCTCGGATATTTTTTATTTTCCTGAATACTATGCTACACATAATAAAGCCTGAATTTCCCTATTCTTCCTTCGTGTTCTTTTAATCGATACAATTAGCTAAAATTTAAAATGCCATAGTTATATACACACACATATATTTATGAAACAGGCCGGTACCCTAAAAATTTTATTCATGATCAAGGTTTTGCGTACGATCATGGATTGTGAAATAAAGTAGTGCAGGGCATGTACCTTGCTCTTACAAGAATAGTGGCCCCACCGTAAAACAAGCTACAGAGAAAACTAGGTAAAACCTACTAGAAGGCAGTATTTAGAATTAACCCCAAAAGAAAGAATTCAAACATATTCAGTTTATGAAGTTCTGCTTATAAATTTGTGCAGTGAGTGTTTATGGGCTATTGTGTTGATTGAATAATTCAGTTTTTGTTGCAGATACTGCTGTATTGAAGGAGAAAAATAGGGTTGAAGATATAATGTCTATTGCTACTGGACACGAGCGTGAAGAATTAGAAGTGATTTTCATTTGATACATAATGTTCTTGTTGAATTTTGAATATGGTATGGATATTGTTTTTCAGAGGTGGTTAATACTGTTGTTGGTTGTTTATTTAGGGAAAGAACCTGCTTGATGTTAACTATCCCACTGGCCCATTTGGTACAAAGGTTAGCAAATTAAATTATGGTGATATTTCTATTAATAATTGTTTTTACAGTAATTGCAATAATTTGATACAGCACGTTTGTTTCGGGGAATGGAATAGCTATTTCATATTGGAATAGAATATGTAAGTTATAACTATTCCCATGGACCATGAGTAGAGCAGATGTCGGAATTTCTAAAGTTACCAAACAAGTTCATAGGTATTCCGTAAGAATAGGAGTGGAATGAAGTAACTATCAGCATGAACCAAACATAACATTAGGATTTGGGACATGTTGAGCATGGAATGAAGTAGTTTTGATTAATCTTGGAGATATTTTGTTTTTATTTTTTTTCATTCTAATCAATTTTTCCTCCATTTCCTTTGACAGTCTGTGTAATGTTTCCAAAGTCAGCAGCAGTTTCAGCCAGCTTTTCTTTTAGCAGTTTTTGGGAGAAGTAAAGGATATTAATTTATATATTTGGTCTTCTTTCTTGATGCTTAGAAGTTCCGAAATTTGAGAGTTAAAGGATTTTAAGGACTTAAGTTTTAGCACTGACTCAAAGATTTGGCACTTGATTTTCTGGTATATTAAACTTCATGTCAACTTGATGGTTTTTCTATGGTCTCATTTGCTTTCTAGCTTACCTTATGTTTTTTTTCCCCTGAACCTGCTTATTCTGTGCCATCTTGATTATAGTATAGTAGGTTGATAATGCTAGTGTCTATTACTTGGTCAGAATATGTTGTGTCAGGTAATGATAATAAACTGTTTCATTGACTACGGTGCAGTCCTTCATGTTTTTTGATGGCTATCTACATTGTCCAAAATAGATCTCTAAAGCTATTTTCATGTAAGGTGGTTGATGAACAGAACGATCTTCAAGCTAGAATACTGACCTAGTGAGATGGCTTGCACTGTTTGTATGACACAATTCTTCATGAAATTTTCCATGCTTTCATTTTTCATGGGAATTTTTTTCTTTTGTCCCCCAAAATTTTCATTTTTAGCTACTTGTAGGAATCACCTGCTGTTATCAAGTCCTACTACAACAGGAGAGTAGTCGGATGTCCTGGAGGTGAAGATGGTAAGTGCTTCTTTTCTTTCAGTCTCCCCTTCTGTATTTACTCTCTGTACAATTTTATTGATATCCACTTGTCTGTTTTAGACAAATCATGTTACTAACCTACTTTAACCTTCTTTTCCTTCCCTAATCTGAAGAGGACGAACACGATGTTGTATGGTTTTGGTTGGAGAAAGACAAGCCCCATGAATGCCCAGTCTGCTCTCAATATTTTGTAGTAAGTGAATTATGTCATTTGAATGATATTCTTCGTTTCTAGGGCATAATGTGGAGTGGTTGTTAAAAGCCTCGTAAAATTTGATGTTCTTATGATATTAAGATATCGCACCTTAATAATTATTTTTTGGCATAAAATAGCCTTTTGTTCTGGAGAAATTATTTTTTGTAGCCACTTCGTTCTGTATAATCCTTATTATTATGAATACATCTAATTGAACCCGGTTCAAAAGTTATTTAAAACTCTAAAAGTAAATACTTTTTGAGGTTAAATATGTGCACTGCTGTTTACCATGTCACGGATTAAAAACTTGACGTGCAAGCTACATTATTTTGACTAGTGAGGCATGTATGGTATAGGAGAAAGCAAGACTAAAAGTAAAATTTCTTGTAGTTCTTGTTATTTGAATGCCACAAGGTCACTTTTTTGCACCAAACCTATTATCCAATGTTCCATTCGGCCCCCAACCTTTTATTTTGTTCAATTGAGGCCTTTAACTATCTTATTGGGTCCAATTTTTTTTTATGGAATACACGAACTACATTTACGCATGTCTAATTGGCACTCTGATGTGGCAAAAGAAAAACATTGTTTATTCTCTTTCCTCTTTGTTTATTTGTTATAGGAAGATAGGAGTGAATTTAAACAAGCTTTTGTGCTGTTCCGATCCACTTTAGTCCCTTTCTAACGGAATACACCAACTCTGTTAATTCATGTCTAGTTGGCACTCTAATGTGGCAAAAAAAAAAAAAAAAAACTGTTTCCTCTTTAGTTATTAGGGCTAAATTGAACAAAATAAATATTGGGAGCCGAATTGAACATTGGGTAATAGGTTAGGGGAACTTTTGCCTATTTGAAGGGGCTGTAGATCTATTTGTCCATGTTATTACTGTGTTTCTGTTATGCAATAAACCCAAACACCTGCAACTATTAATGTAATTTTAAAGCTGAGGACGCACACTGATATATGCATACATGATTCATTGCTATGTCACAGCTCAAAGTGGTCGGCCCGGGGGGAGATCCTGAAGGACAGGATGATCATCACTGAGCAAGGTCGAAATTTCTCTGCTGGATAGAAATACTGTGATTTTTGGGACAATTTCTGTTACGGTCTGCAGTTTCAGAAAGCTGAATTTCAATTTGTTTTTTGATGGATCTTTATTTCTTTGTCGAGCCTTCTTTCTCCGCTGAAACGAGCTGGTTCTTGTCTATTGAGGCTGTGGATTCTCGGATTTCCATGCAATAATCAAATAATTGACGACGCTAGGTCTTGATTCTTCCATCAGACCTCTTGTTCATGCGATAAATCAATGTTGGAAACCCTTCTTATTGTATCTTTGGTTCATGACATCATAACTCTTCCATATCAGCTCTATTCTTACAGAATGAGTATTATCCTGTTTTGTTCATTTTAAATTTCAGAATTCTTAATTCCTATTTAGGCTAATCAATAACACCTGATCTTCTCATAGTGCATGAGAATAATTACTCTTTGTTTATTTTATTCCTACCTAATAAATGTCCCATTCTATTCGTTTCTATGAAGCATACATATCATTAGTTTTGCGTCCTATTCTCATCCGTTTGTTTCTCATACGTTTTCGTTTCTCGTACGTTTTCTTGGGGGATAATGTGATCGACTCAGCCATGTGTGAGTTGTGAAGATGGGATCAGGTGATATATGATTAAGGCTCATCCATTTCCTCATTTGAAGTTTATCCTTCCAAGCCTTCTTTGACAACTTCAAAACCTTCTTTGACAGTGATGTTCTACAAAGTAGTGGAGAAAATGTCGAGAGATTTGAGGGTTTTTAAGTTGTAAGCTCTTTTGCATTGGTTGCTTTTTGGTCCTTATCTTCATCCCATCCCTCTTTTCTCCTTCACGCATTCAATTTGTTTGTTCTTGAATCGGAATAGAATAAAAAATAAATAACTCTTCTATTTTTGTGGAAGAGGTAGAGAATTCTGAGTTCTAGAATGAATTAAAAGATGAAATATCTGTTTCGTAAGAATAGAGTTCAAGTGAAACGGTTATAATGTAGACAATTTTTCTCCTAACAAAGTTTTTTCGCCTATAATACGAGATGCAATGGAGATGTGTTTCTTTGATGGGATGACAATTCTAGAAGCAACCTAATTCAACCATGTCTGTTGGACCATTTAAAAGTTAATATCCTCATGAAAATAGTGAGAGTGAGAATCGTTACTCTTATCCATTGGTTCGATCATTGAATAGTTAGAACTTGACCTGATTTTAGGTGTAATCTATTTTTGGCTACACATGACATTACCGTACCTTATTGAGGGAATTTTAGTGTCACCATTTTCAGTCGCGTGTATGTACACTCAAAATGATGTTATTTTGATTTTAAAAATAATTTCATTTTTTATCAAAATGATATTGTTTTGATCTTAAGAATAAATTCATTTTTTTATCAAAACGATGTTATTTTTGGATGCACTTGAAATGTTACGAGGAACGACAGTTCATAGTAATGGCATAACCCAAGGGAATTCATTTTTTACTACCTTCACTAATAGTCCATTTGAATATTTATTCCCTACCTATCATATTCTTATGAAATAGCCATTTCATTAACATTGTCTACTATTCTGCAAACCAAACATGCCACAAAGTGGAGCCTTCCCTCAAAATGCTTTACCCAACTTAGTAGCAAATTTAGATCACCCAAACTTAAGAAGGCAGTGAATTTATGGAATTAGACAATCCTAACTATTAATTGCTGATAAAGATAGAGAGGTAAACCAAAGATAAAAAAAAAGAAATGAATGATTAAAATTTTATAAATTCACATATCCATAACTTTTAACTATTTCAAATTCAGATAATCATCCCTCAAACCACCTCTCCGGAAAAGGGCAAAAAGAACTTCAACCCAGTGAAAATTGGGCTCCCAGGCCCAACAACAAAGGCCCAAACCCGACCAACCTCCCAATTTCTTCCGCACTTCAAAACCCTCACCGCGTTAAGGGTTTTCCCGATTTCTGATTCCTAGGGTTTCTTTGGATTCCCCAACTCGGTGCTCTGCGAAAATGGCGTCTCTCGTGGTTTGTCGTCGAGCCCACGCTTCAATTTTCCCTTCTCTCTTCAAGGTACGCTCTTCATCCTCTTCACACTCACTCTTCTTTACGCACCTACAAACCCTAAACCCTGCAAGAACCCTGACCACCTCCCCTCTCCCCGAGAGATCTCCACAACCTTCGGGCCCCAACAGTTTTCAAAACCCTAACCAATGGAGCCCTCAAGAACAAAGAAACCCTGATCAGGAGCTGAAGTTCCAGGATAATCTGGACTATTTTAAACGTGGAAACCCCAATCAAGCTAATCAATGGAATCCATCGGCGGAGAGCTATCCGCAGAGTGGAGGTTCTGATGATGGGGTGAATCCACGGATTAGAAATTTCCCTCAGAATGGGAACTCTAATCAGTGGAACTCACAGACCCAAAGTTACCCTCCGCATGGTAAGCCTAATCAGGGAAATTATCCGAATCCCGGAGACCCTTATCCGGGTCAGGGATATACTCAGCGGCAAAGCCCTAACCAGGCTGGTTATGAGAATCCCAGAAACTCTTATCCTGCTCAGCGATATACACAGAGGGAAAACCCTAATCAGTGGAATTCGCATACTCATATGGAAACCCCTAATGTACACCCAAATTATCCATCACAGCAAAGGATTTCTAGTCAGTTGAATAACCAGTCCCAGGGGTACCCCCAGGGGAGGGATACTAATCAGTGGAATCCTCAAGAGCAAATTAATGCACAAAGAGGAGGGAGTCCTAATCAGGGGACAGATAAGGTTAATTATCAAAATCCTGGAAACACTTATCCAGGTCAGGGGTATGATTTGCAGCGAAATCCTAACCAAAACCTTGATGTACAGCAGAATAATCCCTCGCATCAGGGGAATAATCGGCCTTTGGGGCAGCCCCAGCGTGGGAATCCTAATCAGTGGAATCCTCAAGAGCAAATTACTGCAGAAAGAGGAGGTAGTCCTAATCAGAGGACCAAACAGAGTCCGGAAAGAGGACCAGTTGGGGAGATTGGTGCTCCAAGTACTCCTCCTCCTTCAACTGCTGACATAATGAGGTTGGCCCAAGAAGGTAAGGTCAAAGAAGTGATTGAGCTTCTGAACAAAGGGGTCCTTGCTGATATCGAGTGCTTCTATACATTATTCGAGGCATGTGGCAAGTCGAAAGTATTTGATGATGCGAAGCAAGTTCATGTTTTGTTTTTACAAACTACATTTAGGGGCGATCTTCAGATGAACAACAAAATAATTTATATGTATTCTAAGTGTGGGAGTATGGTTGATGCACATAGGGTGTTTGAACACATGCGGGAGAGAAATATGGATTCTTGGCATTTGATGATACATGGGTATGCGGAAAATGGGATGGGTGATGACGGGTTGCAGCTCTTTGAAGAGATGAGAAAGTTAGGGTTGCAGCCAAACGAGCAGACTTTCCTTGCTGTATTGGCTGCATGTGCTAGTGCAGATGCTATAGAAGAAGGCTTTCTACATTTTGAATCCATGAAAACTGAATATGGTATTGCTCAGGGGACAGAGCATTACTTGGCCCTCTTAGATGTTTTGGGTAAACCTGGGCATCTTACTGAGTTAAAGGAGTATATCGAGAATATGACTCTGGATGGCATGGCTGTCTTTTGGGAGTCTCTTTTTAATTATGCTAAAATTCACGGAGATATTGATCTTGAAGATTATGCTGAGGAGATGTTAGTCACTCTGGACCCTTCAAAAGCAGTTAGCAATAAGATTCCGACACCTCCTCCGAAGAAGTGGTCTGGAATCAATATGCTTGATGGGAAGAACAGACTTGCTGAGTTTCGAAATCCAACCCTATACAAGGATGATGAAAAGTTGAAGAGTGGGCAGATGAAAGGGTATGTTCCGGACACGAGATATGTTCTTCATGATATTGATCAGGAGGCCAAGGAGCAGGCTTTGCTGTATCACAGTGAGCGGTTGGCAATTGCATATGGTCTGATCAGCACTCCAGCAAGGACACCTCTTAGAATCATCAAGAACCTCCGTGTCTGTGGTGACTGTCACAATGCCATAAAGATAATGTCCAAGATTGTTGGTAGGGAATTGATTGTGAGAGACAATAAACGGTTTCATCATTTCAAGGATGGGAAATGCTCTTGTGGAGATTATTGGTGATACTGATATGGGCTTGAAATGAGGTCTCTCCAGTTGCAGTTCTGTATGTAGTGTTCCAAATTGCGAAGCTGTCAAGCTGCTGTGTTCTGAAGAATCAAGCTGCTAAGTTTGGGAACTATACAAGGTAGCTTCATTGCTTTGTATGTTTTTGCATGCTTCTTCTGAAGAACATTCATTTGTTTTACCAGATGATGTTTTATTACTCTCAGCTTCATGTTTGTCCATGTTTTTATTGGGTTCTTTTCCTTTTTAGGTTAAGTTACATTAGTAGAATGGCCAATAATCAATATCTTTCTGCTTTTAATGTATTTTAGAAACCAAAAAACCAAGCTGAATGCATTCCATTAAGAATTTTAAAATATATGTTCACCAAATGTGTGTGTGTGTGGGCATATGTGTGTGTCTAGGAAAATACTAAAAAGAGCCAAAGAGCTAAGTATTCTTATAAGAGTTGGCCCTTGAAGAACTCATATAAGATCAATGGAAATAATTATGACTGCTGGATTATAAATTCAATACATATTCTACTAGCTACCAATATTTGGGCCTAATCTACTGATGAGTGAAATTTCATTGGAATAGTCAAAGTTCCTGGCACCTATTGTTGACTTCATTAATTGATCAAATTGAAGTCTAACTTTGACCATTAAGATGAAGGCACATTTATAATCTGGTAAGGCTCAAGTTTGTCAGGCCAATAGGCTACATATAGTATTTTTATACTAAAGGTCAGAATTCCTTCCTGTAGTGTTACATAGGCTCTAAGTGAACCGACTGTTATAAGAAAATTTGGTTTTTGTCTCTCACTAGAGTGTCCATTTATATAAATGTATGTTTGTATGCTTGGAATGTAGGATAGCCATCGAAATGAGAATTTCATGATCCTTCCTTGACATTACATTTTTGTTCCCTCCCTCATCGAGAGGGGAAATGCAAATATGGGATCCAAATGGTACATCTGAAATCCCTGCTCTTCTCCCCGCTACATTTCTTCTGATCCTCACCATATTACATTCCATCGCACATAGCAAATGTTCTATAATTTATGATGCACATTACCGTAGGTGATATTTGAGGATGCTTTAGAATTCAGACTTGTTTGCAATAACAGCCAAACGACATAGTTTTTTTTTTATGGCCTGAGCCCCACATGGAATTTTAGGTCTTAGCTGCAACTTGACTTCACGGTGATTTTGAAATCTTATAAGAAGCATAGCTGTTCTTCCCTGATGTAAATCTTGTCCTCTGGAGCCTGGTGGTGCTTGGGCAACGTTTAGTGCTCAATAAGCACCACGATTCTGATGCTGCTCGTATCCATACCTATCACGACACATTCAGCATTTGCTTAGAATTTTTCGTTCTGTTCAGAGTTTCGTGCACCTGTGCCTTCTGATGATCATATCCCTGCCTATCAGGACCATAGTTTTAAATAGCAGTCGCAACTGCCATCACATAATGGTTGTGATAATGAGACATGGGCGTAACGGAATGCTGAGACGTGAATCATGAGATACGATGCCCAACAATTATTTTTTAACATTTTAAGTTTATGAAAATATTATAAATGATTTTTAGACTATTTTTTCCCTTCATGTTATACTACCTTTTCCTGTTAATAAAAAATAAAAAATTAAATAATCAAATTACATGTAGAAATATCTTTCATTTACTATGCATCATCTTATTTAGTTAATAAAAAAAATATAAAAATCACATTTAGAAATCTCTTTTCACTCTACATCAACTTTTTTGTTAATAAAAAAATAAAAATAAAATACAAAAATTACACGTGGAAGTGTCTCTTCTTTATTTCACAATGTTAAAGTTTATGCAAATTTAGTCAGTCACTAAACTTCGCCAGCATTATCTCGGAGGGTTGAAATCAATGAGTCAGTCTCTGAATTCCGGCAGCATTATATGGAGGGTTGAAATCAATGGGCAAGAAGGTGAAACTAATGGGAACTAAATTATTAAGGTTTGTTATTTTCTTTTCTTTTTTCTCACTATTTTGGACGTAGCGGCCGTATCGACTGCTACGGTCATTAATTACATGCAATTCACTAAAATGGTCCGTAATAATATCGGAATGTGCTAATACTGTTTCATAGTAGGTCGTTACTTTTTAAAACCATGATCAGGACACATCCGCTATTTGCTTAAGAATTTTTCGTTGTGATCAGATTTTCTTGCGCGCCTTGATATTTACGAAGACGAGCAGCGGAAGTATTTCCACGACTGATGTAGTCAACGTTGCAGGAGATGCAAAAGCCACATGTTATGATTTTGCTATGCTTTTGCTGAGGCAGTATTTATTTATTTATTTTATTATTATTATTGTTATTTTTGCGCTGTTTTCAAATAACAATTGAGTTGTGATTCAAATAAAGAAAAAAAATGAAAAAGAAAAGGCAAAGCCACGCTTTCAAAATTAGGGAAAACTGGCCTGTCGCCTTTATAAAAAGTGATAAATTTGCAGTCCCCTGCCCTCGAACTATTCACTAATAAAAAAAAGTGATAATATAGATATTATTATATTACTATTGTTATTATTGGAGAACATCATTTTAATATTTTTTTCAGAATATTGAATGAAATTAAATTAACTGCGAGTATAGTAAACAACAATTTATGACAATTAAATTTGAAAATATATTTACGAAAATGTAATGTAAGGTGAGGGATATTAACAAATATTACCCAATTTCATTCGTTGTCCCTCAAAATAAAATAATGTTATATATATATATTCAATTTAATTGTATCAAATTCATCTTTGCTATGCTTGCAATTAATTTTCATTCAATATTCAAAATGCATATTAAAATGATATTCTAAAATACTAGTATGTTCACAATTTTTTGTGAATATAAATGATTGCTTTCCTCATTTTTTTCCTCCCATTATTAAATGTGTGATGTGGTTTTTCTTTTAGCAATAATTTTATTTTAATTTTTTATTCCTATGTCGCAGAGAACTGACATAGAGGCATTCAAGGGACTTTATTTGAACAAATTAATAAGTTAACAGTTGAATTCCACCCATGAAGGCATGGGTTGACTGTGATTACCGCGACAACTCCAACACTTCGAAAGCTCGTCCTTATGATGGGCCCATCAACAGTTTAAGGCTTGTTTGGGATGTTAGGTGGGAACCACCTCTCTTGTTTTTTCCTTTTCAATTTTTTTTAAAGTAATATTAGAGGGTATTTTTTTTGGTTTAAAAATGATAAAATAATCGTTCTTCGTTATTTTGTGAGCAAGCAAGTGCCGACTTTTGGGAGTTCAAAAATAAAAATGCAAACTCATATTTCTTTAAAAGCAAAATGAAAATGATTATGCTCAATAAAACCCCGTAATTGCAATTTTGGCCAACCTACCTACCTACCGAAAGAGTGAATAAAATATTAGTTTCGACGCAGTCAATTTGTACGAGCAAGTTCCTAAAAAAATTTCATTTTATTATAAATAATTTTTATTCAGTTAAGTTTTTAATAAAATTATGTCATTTTGGTATAGATCTGGCAAATTATTCGAACTTATTTTCTCTTTTCTATTTATAAATTGAGATAATTTTTCATCATTTAGATAAAAGGTATACGTTAATACGAATTATATAAAAATTATTATGACCTCATAATTTTCAATGCTCACTCAATCCATATAGTTGAAATTTTTAGATCGAAATTCATACAAAATCCTATAAAGGTGATACGATTTATAAATTAAAATTTTTTTTCCTTTCTTCTCAACTAAAAAAGTGAAAAAAAGGAAAAAAAAAAAAAAAAAAAAGAGGGGGTAGGAAAGTAAATGGCGAATAAGAGACTGAAATTAAAAGACTCCCTCCCCCTTTGGTTCCTCAAGGTTAGAGTCCCTCCATTTCTGTCCTCACCCAACACCAAACATGGTGTTAAATGACAGCACGGATTAGGGACGAGTTCTCGTGACATACTTCTGAGTCTCTCTGCACAGAAGAACAATCGCACGGCACTCACACGCATGCTGCCAACCTCAGATCCAACCTTGAAGATCCTCATATACATCTAGATAAAGAGTGAAGAGAGAGAGAGCGAGAGAGAGAGAGAGAGAGAGGGTGGGAGACTTCCAATCAACAAAGAGGTTCTGGGAGTGCGCGTAGAGGAAAAATCGAAGAATGTCCCTAACAGGCGTTAATATGTCTGAAGATGTGTGGTTAACATGTCTTACTCACGCCTTGTCTACTGAGAAAGAAGAGATCATGGGGCTTCTTCTCGGAGATATTCAGGTCCAATTTTCTGCCCTTTTATTGAAACAACACAGTTTCTAGGTTTCCTGTGTTTTGGGATTTTAACATTGCTAGTCAAGCTTGCTTCTTTTTTAGTCTTTTCAATTTTTTAACTATAAATTAATTGCAGCTAATGGGTCGGGAGTATTAGGGTTTATTGGGATTTGGTTGGTTTTGAAGCTGGTTCTTTGAAATTTTTGAAGCCTTAGACTGAATTTATGGAAATTAGGTTGTTGAAAGTTGCTTATATTGACTATGGAAACAAATTAAGGCTGCATTTTGTGCCTTTTTTTTTATTATTATTTTATTGAAACAATGCAGTGTCTAGGTTTTCTTTGTATTTTAACATTTCTATTCAAGCTTTGTTTTTTTCTTTTCCATTTTTAAATCAGAAATTAAAATTTGACTTGGTTGGTTTTTAAGTGAGTTCTTAGGCTATGTCTGGTATGAAGTCGGAAGGAGTGGAATCGATTTTAAAATGCAAAACTGGCTTTCATTAGGAATATCATTCCCATGATAGCTTAAAAATATCTCGAGCATGAGAATGGGCATTCCCTTGTGTGAGGGTAGGAGTGCTCATTATCATGGTTTTTCCTGTTTTTCAGCTATGCTGGGAATGCAAGGAATGGGTACATCCAACAAAAAACACTTTTTCCTCTTTAAACTAAATTTTGTGCCTTTTAGTTGAAACAATACAGTGTCTGAGTTTTCTTTTGTCTTGGGATTTTAACTTTGCTATTCAAGCTTGGTTTTTTTTCCTTCCCATTTTTAAACCAGAAATTAATTGGACTTGATTAGGAGGGATTGTTGGGTTTGGTTGATTTTCAAGTGGGTTCTTTGAATTTTGTTTCGTTTGAAGTCTTAGGCTTATGTTTGGTATGAAGTTGGATGGAGTGGAATCAATTTTAAATGGCAAAACTGGTTTATTTAGAATATCATTCCCGTGATGGCTTAAAAAGAACTCAAGCATGGGAATGGGCATTCCTTTGTGTGAGTGTAGGAATGCTCATTGTCATGGCAATAGCTCTTTTTGAGCTATGATGAGAATGAAAGGAATCGAACATTCCAATGAAAAACACTTTTTCCCTTTAAAATTAATTCTCTTTTATCCGTTTCATTCCATCTTACCAAACATAGCCTTATACTGAATTACGGAAACTTAGGTGAGTGTAGCGTTTTTTTTCCTTCCATTTCCATGCTGCTCAAACTTAGGTCAGACGAAATTGTTCCACTTATTCATTTGTTTTTAATACTTTGTGCTTTCGAAATTCTTTACCCCAATTTCATTCTATTATAAGTCATTTGTTTTAGATATCTTTTGCTTTGTTAATTTATCAGCCTAGGGCCCTTTTAGTTGTGTAAAACTAGTTCCCAATTTCCGCATATAATTTGTGTCATAATATAATTGTTTGTTCATGTGACACTTGAAACATGTTCCTATATTTTCTTACCTTAGATCATGTAGAAAACAATGTCTCTACTTTACATCATGATATATTAAAATAATGGGCCCCTATTTTATTTTATTTCATTTTATTATACTCCCATTTCCCCCTTTTTTTTTGGGAGGGGGGGGGGGGGGAGGTTGGAAGTTTTTGGCAAACAATGTGGTTGTGTTAGATTTTATTCTCTATTATAGTATTATGCATTAACCCACTAATTTTCTGATTTGATAAGAAGTTGGAATGCTGTATTTTGGTTTTGTTTGATTTGAAGGATCATATTTTCATGACTAGTGGAGGTGGACCAATGTTTTCCCCCAGCAACAGCTTTACAAATTGTTCGACCAAATAAGAAAAAGAAAAAATACAGCATTACAATTTACCTAGATAGTGGGAGCTTAATTTTTTTTCCCCTTAAATCTTGATAGTTTTATAATTGTCTGTCATGTAGAGACAACATTTGAGTGGTTAAGTTTTTGTACTATTGTCTTGGGTTTTATCTATTGTATTTAATTTAATACTGGGTTTTGTCCTTTGTATGCAAAATACCAGCACTCAAAGAATGGAAGTGTGACTGCACTGATTTGGGGAGCATCACCTCAGAAACGATCTGATCGGCGCAAGGATCGAGTAGAGACTAATCCTGAGCAGTTGGCTGCTGCTTCGGCTCAAGCTGAGATATCCTTAACTTGTTCAATTTAAATGAAATTTCTATGCAAAAGTTCAAATTTCTTCAACCTTCATCATCATCATCATCATCATCATCTAGGCAGTAATTCATCACATATGTGAGTACTGCAGGAATAAGGTTACAGATATCATATCTTAGACTAACTTTTTATGGCTAGTTTGGATGTTCGAAAAACTCTTTCTGACAACAGCTTGGAGTTTGGCAAGCTGGAAAACACGGAAAAAAATACAGTTTGGAAAGCCAAAATTTTCAAATTTGTTTCCTAAATAAGAGAAGCCAAAAGCAACTTAGGATAAGCTCTGCTAAGCCGACTCTTGGAGTTGTTCATGGGTTTCAAGAGATGCCAAAGGATGCAAAAAAGAGAGTCGCTTTTAGCAGACAACTTACTTTCTGTTTTTACATGGACTTTTGAATGAGTCAACTTTGTCTTGTTCATAGTCAATAAATAAAAATTTTATATTCACTCGTTTTATTTCTAATGCTTCAGATATGAAATCTATCTTCTATGAATCTTTACTTTGTCATTGTTATCTAATAATCATTCAGTCATTTATTACTCAAGAATTTTTCTGGTTTTTAATTAGATTTTCCTAGATTGTTGGATTCTGTAATTAACTGTACATCACAGAATGACCTTGGCCATGGGAAGAACAACTAGAGTGATTGGGTGGTACCATTCTCATCCTCATATTACAATTCTTCCTTCCCATGTTGGTAAGCTTTGACTGATTCCTGTTTTTTGACCAATTCATTTTATTTGGCCTTCCATTTAAAATTTTTATAAGCTCGTACAATTTTCACTTTTGGAACATTTAGTTTGCGGAATGAGATAGGATGGGAATGCTATAGTTATTTCATGGAATTGAGTTCATAAGGAATAGTTATTCCCATGTATCATCAATGGATGTGGAGTAGGTACGGAATAGCCATGAGTTGAATAGTTAAGGAATAGCTATGCCCATAGACGATGAGATGAATTGGTAAGGAATGATTACGCCCGTAAACCATGAGTTGAATAGGTAAAGAATAGCTAATCCCAAGCATGGTTTTAAATAGCGGTCGCGGCCGCCGTCGTGTGACGGTTGCGAGTGTAACGGGACGCGGGCGTAACAGGGGTTTTGTGATGGGACACGGGCGTAACAGACATGAATTATGAGGCACAACGCACGGCAATTGTTTTTTTAACATTTTAAGTTTATAAAAATGTTATAAATGATTTTTAGATTATTTTGACTCACCTTATTTATCAAGCAAATACCGATGCGTATGACTTTTAGATTTTAGATAAATTTAAGTGTGCTGTTAAATATAAAATCTACATATATCTTGATTTGTACCACCACAACAATAAATTTTTAATACATATTATCATAAATGAAAATTACATAAATTTTAACAAGTTTTTGCAATCACAATAGCTGTTATGTGGTGGTAATTCTCCAAAAACCACATGTAGAAATATCTCTCCTCCACTATACATCATCTCATTTTGTTAATAAAAAAAAATGAAATTCTCCAAAACCCACATGTACAAATGTCTCTCCTCTATTATAAATCATCTTATTTTGTTAATAAAAAATAAAAAAATGAAATATAAAAACCACATGTAGAAATATCTCTCCTCCACTATATATCATCTTATTAAGGTTTGTTAATTTCTTTTTCTCATTATTCTGGCCGTCACGGTCGTTGTGGCCGCTACGGCCGTGAATCGCATTCCATCCGCTAAAGCGGACCGTAGCGGTGAGCGGCCACTACGGTGCATAGCGGCTGCTTACTAAAACCATGGTCCCAAGTGCCACGAATTGAATGGATACTTTTTGATTTGCCGAGAAACTTCAAAGTGAACAACATGACGTAATAGCTATTCCATTGGAATAGAGGCAGAATGGAATAACTATTCCAATGAATCAAACATGACATTCTAGATTCTATTGTGCTTTGGACCTCTTGCAGATGTGAGGACTCAGGCAATGTACCAACTTCTTGATTCTGGGTTCATTGGGCTAATATTTTCTTGTTTCAGTGAAGACTCACACATGGTTTGTGTTAGAAACATGCTATTCAATTTTTTTATTTTTTTTTCTTAGTTTTATTTGTCATTTGCTCAATGAAAATTTGAAAAACGTATGGAATTTTTAGGTTGGGAGAATCCAAGTTATTGCTTTCCAGTCCTTAGACGGAAAGCACTCTCCGTCGGGACCTGTTTCACTAACCCCTATTATAGATCTCGAAACCTCTTCGGGTTCTGCTGAAAACTCCAAATCTGCAACAGTGGAATGCTTTGAGGAAGATACTGGGGATTCAAGAACAGCTGCTGGATTCATCAAGGTATGAATACTGATTCTGCCATTTGAATAATATTGCTTTAGTCAATGTGGCGGTTATAGGTGAACGATGATAGACTTTTACAAGTCCTTTTAACCGGGATTCCCCTGAAACTGATGGCACTTTTCATTCATGGAGGGACAGATATAGGTTTTTCCATGGACTACAAGTGGAGAGGTATAGAATTTTTATTTTCACCGAGTGCCATGAGTGGAATGGGTATTCTAGATTGGACCACGAGCCCCAGAATGAACTAGACAAGGTAATAGGTATGCTGTAGGAATACGGTGGAATGGAATAGCTGTTACCATGAACCAAACATGACATGAGTAGATTCCCTTTCGCTGGATTTGTTTTGTTTGCATCTGAATTTATGGGAAGCTTCTCATGAAAATGGAGTGGCTTCTGTTTGGATCTGTTTTGCTTGCATCTGAATTTTGGTTAAATTGCAGCATCCTGCATGTGGTAAAAGCCTAATCGCATGCAGGCCCCATATTTTTAAGAAATTACATTGACCTCCCCTCTTTTTTTTTAAAAATAATTTTTATTTTCAGTTAAGATGAGCAGATTTTCCCCCCTTTCATTTAATTGCATTTCTCAGTGTGTGTATTTATGATTGATTAGGGTGAGGGAAAATCTTCCCATTTGAGGGGCTTCTTCGCTAATGCTGACGCTAACCATCTAGGGAGAGAAAGACTGGGAGAAAATTACCATGGTGACAATCCCATTGTTGATATAGACCCAATGGATATGTCAGAAAGTATGCAGGAAGCGATGCATCGTTCGAATTTGGAAATAAGGTAAATGCATATACATGGGTATGTATTAGATATTGTGTGATTTTCAGTTCCTTTGACCTGCTGGCTTTGATCATTCTGTCTGTCTTCTGTGCCTTCTATTGAACTACTTATTGCAGTCCCTTCATTATTTGGTTAGTTGTGGAAACCAAATATAAATCTCTATTCGATATATGAGATTGCCAAGGATAGAGAAAAAAAGACAAAACCATATCATCTATATATTATTAAAGCAGTAGCAAAACTTCCTGGGTTAGTACACCCAAATTATATTTAATATGAAAACCCATCTCAATTTATTTTCCTAGCAATACGGATATTTAACATCTAGATATTATTATAATATGAAAATGCACTCAATTATGAATAGCATTTTCAGTGATGCATATTTACATAGTTATTAGTATAAATTCATGTGTTTTGTTTCATTTCCTTTTGTATTTAATTCCAGTTATTTACAGGTTATATGTGAACAGAAGAACTGTTGAATTTCTAAGATTTAGTATCAGCACAGAAGAATCCAAACTTTCTATTTTTAATTAAAGTTGATAATGATAGGTATTCTGTGAATAAGAAGTAAAGGTACAATTGAGAACCCATGCAATGCACAGTTACTTGCTAATTTAAATTTATCAAGTAAACCTTGGTTTGATCCTCTCGCTTGATTCATCCCTCCACTAGCAGTCATTGTTCGCTATTATTCTATTATAGTTCTCTTTGCTTCTTCTTCTCATAAATGTGAAATGAACTCTGATTCGATTAAAATCCTGCAATATATGGAATTGGTGTACTGATGTATGCAACTTATGCTCACAGCATAGCTTATGTTTAAGTTTTGCCTCATTTGATTTTTGAAGTTAAACTGTTCATTCCTTGTGTCTGTTTTTACCCTTATTGGTGCACCTTTGTTCCTCTCTCCTTTCCTTTTTCCCCCTTTTTTAGAATGTTGTTTTCATGTAATTGTTTTGGCCAGCATACACATATAGTTGATGAGATATTTGAAAATAAAAAAAAAAATGAATCTGAAACCTTGGCTTTTCATTGACAGTGGTGCGGAATATGTGAGAAAAGAAATTCCTCTTCACGTGTTGCCGACCTCATCTCTTGTGAAGCTTGATTCTCCTTTATCTTCTTTTACGGATTTGCAGCGTGTATTATACGAAGAGGAGCATGAAGCATATAACCAAGCCATCTCACAAAACATGAGGTGCTCATCTTGTGCGCTCTAATTTTTCCTTTATCTGCTTCTCTCTTGATTTGGAGTTTTCATGTCATTTCTTTATGACCTTGGTGGATATACAAGGCCATACTAGGAATTTCCCTAGTGTAAACCTAAAAATGATGACATTTTGTTAAAAAGGCCTTATTTGAAAAACAAAACGAATGTTGTTTGTTAGGCACGAGAATTGTTTAACAAAATGAATGTCATTTCGGAGTGCTATACTAGGCTAATGCCTAGGGTGAGAGACACTTTTTCCTTTCCTTATTTATTCTAATTTTCCGTGCTTTCTTATTTTTAGGCATGGGAAAATGCACCCACTAGCTTTCATACATCATACATCAACATATCAAGCTTCCATGTGCAAGTTAATGGAGTATTGGTAGAAAGCAATGCTTACATCTTTATTATTGTGCTGTTTCCTTTAATCCCATTTTCTTTGTGTTTCTTGACTTACTACCTCGGCGTTGAATCATCCGCAGCTTGAGTCCAGCCATAAATGCATTGCAGGAACGCCTGAAAGAGAACGAAATTCAGGTAATGGACAACGATTTAGCTCATGATTAGAAAGTAGAATCATTTATAGATTCTTCTAAAATATTGTGTCAAAAAATTATTATATATATGAATGTGTATAGGCTTGTGATTATAATGTATAGGCAGTTGCCTGCTCTTGCTCCCAAAACGATGTCGTTTTGCTAGAAAACTCTTCTCGTTTAAACACGATGCTAGGTATTTGCGTGGTGTAACACTCCAAAACGTTGTCATTTATTTAATTATTAAAACCTCGTGAGTGTCACAAACGACGTCGTTTTGTTGGGGAAATCGTCATATCTTGACAAAATGATGTTGTTATGTTTGCTGCACTAGATTATCCTCATCGAAATTTGCTAACCTAATTTATATTTACGGTTCGGTGAATACAGCGTACCATTGTAGGTATTTTCCTAGCATAGCACCCAAAACAATGTTATTTTGTTAAAAAATAAAAGGAAGAGGAAAAAAAAAAGACCCTGATGTCTAACAAAACAACTTTGTTTCGCTGAATGAACTCTAATCTTTTAACAAATGCCATCATTCTGGGGTGCTACACTCGATCCTCACCATTGAAACTTGCTTCCGCATAAATCTTTTCATGATCTAATTTGTGTTTATGAGAACCACCTATGTATTTCTCTAGCTGGCATCCAAAATGGTGCCATTTTGTTTAATAAGACACTCGTTTAAGAAGACCGACATCGTTTTGTTGGAAAAAAACCTCATCTTTTAACTGGACAATGCCATCGTAGGGTTATAAACACGTTTCTGAGTATATTTGCTGATCTTCTTTCGCTTCAACAGTTAACAATACTTGCGGACGAAGCCAGAATCCTGGAGGCGGAGGACTCAAGAGGGACTGAAGTGAGATTGGGTTCTCCTCGTGCCGTTCCTAGCCCTGCTAGGCGAAGCAGAAGACTATTAAAGTAAATCTCAAGCTATCTAGTTTAATTCAACCTCAAGTGTTTTATGCAGCTGCAATACTGTGCTCTCCAGTTTCCTCAATTGTTTTTCTTTTTTTTTTTTTTTTTTTTGCGTTTGGTTTTTGGGTGGGGTTTTGGGAGTCTTGGTGATGTACTTAGGTTGTACGATATCAAGATGATAATTTCTCTACTGTTTCTTTGTAACTTGTGATCAAGTTCAGAGTTTATATTTAAATTATTATCCAGAGCCAAACGCGGCCTTAGCTACTCTATTTTCAGTTGCTCGTATTGCTTAGGAGGAAATCTAATATAATTTTCAAATATCCCCCATGACTCAAAGCAGGTGAAAATAGTAAGGTCTGATGAATCACTGAAGGGCATTTTGGACATTTGTTAAATAAAAGAGAAGCAGGGCCCCTCCCTGATGGGTTCATCATATTAAAATAGTCTTTATAAATTGCAAAGTTATAAATATGTGTGTATGTATATATATATCTCACTTGTCAATATATGTACATGAAAAGTGATTTTGAAATGGGAAAATTTCATCAAAATGTTTAAACAAGTGATTCAATTTGTTTCATTCCTGTGTTGATACCTCATATGGTTGCTTGGGCGTTTAGAGGCAATTCAGCATACTTGTGACAGAATCTCATATGCTCTTTTTTGGCACCCCCTAATAAAAAACATCCTAAAGAAAATGCTATTCAATAATTTAAACTGAAAAAGAAACTTCGTTAAAAATCTCGTTAAGGGGTCGGAGAGGATCGTTTATTGCACGCGACAAGATCATTTCCACGGCTCAAACCTGCATAATCTGAGAACTCACATCATCCCTTATTTTTGACTCAATCTGGAATCATAAAGCAACACTGCAGAGATTATCCCAACACAGCTCACAAGTTCAGATGTAACAATATTATGCATAGACAAATGATACATGGAACTGTACTGATGTGCAAAATAACCAATATACTATTAGCAGTTAAAAAAAATCCAGAAAAGTCCAGGAAATGAGATTGTTATATTTTTCTAACAATCTCTTCATTGATTTGTTCTTTTAAGAAAATCATACATGCAGCAGCGATACCCAAAACGACATCATTTTGTTAGATAATTTATAAAAGATGGCTCTTTTCTTTTATCAAAAGGATGTCGTTTTAAGGCAAAACTATCGCGATCAAAAATTGCGAAATTGCATTTTTTTTCTTTTTACTTCTTTTTCCTGAGAAGTAAATATGCATGCAGCCAACTTGATGAGACAACTGACAGTCATTTACGCTTTACTTTTGAAGGATTCAACGCAGGTTTTCTTACGCGCCGAACTGGGAACGCCCGAATGATCTTCCTCACATCTCCCCTTATAGACAAAAAAGCAGAAATTACAGCAATGAACATCGTTGGGTGAATAAAGCTAGGTTTGTTGGGTTCAGAACTCTGAGGTTTTTCAAGGAATTCTATTTTGACAAGTCCCCAGAGGAGGAGAACAGTCCCAAATAAGCTGATTCTCCCTGGTACCAGGAATCCAAGAAAGGCTCCCACCACAGATAGGTAGCATCCTGTAAGAACCTAGTAAAAGACGATCAGACAATGGAATGAGAATGAAATGACAATTAAACAATGGAATGAAAATGAACATTCCTATTCACATTTCCATTCCTACCATTCAAGCATGTCCTCAGGGATCGGTGAGCTCCACTCTCCAGGTGAATGGGACACACCCTGAGTTTCTCAGGACCCCTTCTTTTGGAAATGCCTTCATTGTCAGGATTTTTCTGAACACTGGTTACAGATACAGGCTTATAAAAACTTCACCTCTGTTATGCCTTATACATCAAAATTTTGTATACACAAATATTAAAAAAGTCCTTCCATATATGGTGCCTTATTCGGTGCACTTAGGACACTGGTTTGGAAAGCCCTTTATTATTTATTCATTTATCCTTTGGGTGAGAAGGACACACAAGTTCCACTATGAGTGAGGGTTACTTTCGTTAAAAGAACTTTTCCAACAAACTAGCCCAAAACCAAGGCTTCTAACAAACTCTACATTGACATTATAGTGATATTCAACATTGCTAACAACAAATAAACAAAAATTCAACCATACTGTTCAACAAAATTTGCAAAAATTTCGATCTACTCACGCATACCTCTAGGTGCCCAATGTCAGTAATTGCAATTGTCCCAATGGTGAAGTGATAGAGATTCAATAGTCTACTATAGCTTGGGACAGTTGTGCCCTTAATCACAGCATTGACGACTGCTCCTGGGTAAAGAAGGGCCTTTCCCACAGCTTCAGGGAGGATGCCACTTGCAATCAGCTGAGAAGATGTTATCTCTATTGGTGTTGTATATGAGCCAGAGCTGTAGGTCACCCTGTAGAGCATAGATATGAAAGAAGACACAAAGGAAAATCTTAGGTGAGTGTTTATATTGGGGAGAAAATTTGCGGCGCTCAATGAATACCGAGACTCAGTGTTCATATTTAGACATATTAGGACATGTCTGCAAGAAAGTTTATAAGTGAATGCTAAACGAGATCTAATGCATGTGGATATGAGCACCGGGTATATTTGCGCATTGAGTGGATGGAATTTTCACATAGTTTGCACAATACTTTCAATTTTGTAATGGACGGGTGTATTTGTAATTGAGCAGACACCTTCGGGCTCAAGGAACCCAAACTAGTCGGTTGAACCTTGGAGTGGATCATAGCAGGGGCTCCTACTTTCTCACTGGGCCAACTCTAGGGTGACATTTGAATAGTGGGAATGGAATGAAAATAGGAATAGTGGCAAAGGAATTGGACAGGTACCAGAAAGAGTTCAGGAAAAAAAAACGCAAAGAAAGCAATCATTACAAATTCTATAAAGTACAATTATGAAATGCCCAAACAAGCGCGCGCGCGCACACACACATATATATATATATAGCACTTACAGTCAGAATGATTACTTTCATACTCACAGGAAACACATGGATTCAATTGAATTATATTTTTTAATAAAAGTAATCCGAACCTGTGACTTATTTTGCAAATAAATACCTATTTCAACCGAAACATGTCTAGTTTGCAAAATGCAACAGGCATTCCATAGAAATAAAATATGTAAGGACGCCATTTCGATAAATCACGTTTGGAATAGGTAAAAAAATAACTATTTCCATGGGCCGCAAGTATAATAAGTGAGAAATAGCTTTTCTTCAGGCAATGTGTGAAATAAGTAATTTTTTTCTGAGTGTTGGAATAAGTATTTTAGATAGAGCCCGCGCTTTAAAGTGAGTTAGTCGAGGTAATAACTATTTCATACAAATATATTAAAAATGAAATCAATTTTATATCAGGTAAAAAATCGCTTTCATAGTTAATGTAGGCCAAAACAGAAGCATAAATATAAATATGAATGACCCATAATAATTGGGTAATTATTTCCAGCTCAAGCAGCCCATCATTTGAATAACGAAAAAAAAGAAGAACAAGTGAACCCAAGAATCCATTCCTCCGAATATTCCCACTTGACGACTCAAAGAATCATTAAAATCATTTATAGAAAGGAGACCTAAGAAACAGATCCAGCGACTAAATTTCCTTTCCTTCTCAGAATAATTCAACAAATTAATTGAAACATCCCCATTAATAAGGATAATAATTAATAAAAATGAGCGGAAAGGTTAGAGATGGGAGGCTACCTGAACAGGGGAACCTGGAATATAATGAGAAGGAAATAAATGCGAGAAGCAATGTCGGAAATGACGCTCGCCCATCTTCTGGAAGACCCCATGGATGAATGGATGTAATGAAAAGCTTTTGAGAGGCACTGGGCGGACCCGCAAAAGGACTTAGTCGGATGGCGGAAATGTAAATAAGAATCAGAATGAGAATTATAGTTTTATAAAATCTAATAAAATAGTCATTCCCTCTCTCTCGTATAAGAAAATGATTATTGGACTTTTATTCTTATTTTTTTAATTATTTTATTCCCATACTCATTCTTAGGTCACGTCTAATTGAATAGACTAAGGGTATGTTTGGCTTTCTGTATTATTATTAGAAAAATTAAGGATTAAAAAGATTTTAAATTTTTTTATAGCGGATATTTTCAAAGTCTTCTTTGACCAGTGCCGTGAGTTGTGAAAAAATTCTCGAAATAATACTTAAAAAAAATGTCAAAGTAAGTATATGGATTAAAACTTTCCCTCTTTTTGTCTAGGAATTATGAATTGCGAGACTGAAACGGGAATTTCAAACTCTCAATTCATAATTTTGAGACTACTTTCGGTTTCACAAAAAATAATTAAAAAAAATCTCCTTCCATTTCTCTCTCTAATTCATAGTACAATTTGTTTTATATTTTTATTAAATGTATTTTTGAAAAATTTGAACCGTATAGATATAAACAAGAATCAAAAACTCACAAGTGATTTGAAAATGTAAAACGTATTCATCCCAAGTATGAAAAAAATTCAAACTTAAAAACAATCCTAAATTTTTTCCTACTTAGGATGAATAGGATTTACATTTTTAAATGACTTGAAAATTCATATGCATATGTGTTCCTGTACGTTGTTTCCATCTATACGGTTCAATTCTTTTAAAAATGCACTGAACAAAAGATTGATGCAAAGTACACCATAAATTTATATGCTCTTTTCACATGCCACTTCCTTTTCACAGAAGTGTCATATTTTTTTAAAAAAACTCACAATTTACAATTGCAAGTCCCCTAGTCTCGCAATTCAGAATTACGAGACTAGGAAAAAAAAAAGCCTCACAATTTATAATTGCGAGACACCTATATTGAGAAATTAACAATCCATACACCTACTTTAGAAAAAAAAATTTAGTATTATTTCAGAAATTTTTTCTTGAGTTGTTTTAACTGATAGTTAAATTTAATATAATTTATTTGAAAAAAATACCTCTACAGTGTCACTACTTTAGGCATAAATGCGCGTCTACAAGGTTTTAAGAAAATAACACCCCAATATTTTCAGAAGCATTTGTACGTAACTTGTTTAAAAAGTTAGCCAAAGAAAGCAACCCATTTCCTTTCGGAGGGGTTGAAGAACACTTCAAGCTTCTCAGTCCCCTGAATCTTAAAAAATTCCCTTGGAATTGTCGTTCCAAGAGAAGATACAACCAAACCGATGCATCAAAATGAGAACAAAATTTCTGCACTCGATCGTGATAATCATCTAGCGTATGCCGAGCTTCGGGCATCCCGTAGCTAGAGGCAAGCCCAAGTTATCCGTCACTCTGAATGTTCTCGGCACCATCTTGTCAACGTAAAGAGTTCCATCCAAATGGTCGCACTCGTGCTGTAATATGCGGGCTTGCCACCCCAAAGCATCGACTTTGATGGTTTGCCCCTTGCGGTCGAAACCTGTAACCTCAACCTCAAGGTACCGCTCCACCACAGCTCTATATCCATCGACACTATAAAGGTATGAAAGCATTAGACTAACATAAAGCTGCTGCAAATATGAGAAAAATCAATCTCTAGGGCACAACATCCCTTTTGTATCTGTGTTCGAATAACCATATAACCATAGGCACCCGCGGGTACATGTTAAAACAGGTAGACCCATTTGGTAACGGGTAAAAAATGCAGATACCGCAATGTCTAATATTTATCGACATGATCATCTGGTAATTAACCCACGTTTTCATATTGTTATCAATACAGTTGACAGTGCTTCAACTACTTTCATAAGCTGGTTTGCCCCAACTTACACTCCCTCGCACTCTACATGTAAAATGACGGATGGAGTGGAAGGGCTTAGTAACTGCATTTCCATTCCACCCATGCATTACTCCACCCAAAACAAGTATACACATCTATAAGCCCATAGGAACAGCTAACCTTACCTACTTTGATCCCGGGAATACCTATTCTATTCCGTGAACCAAACATGTCATTAGCTGGGTAAGAACAAGCATCCCTTTGGGGGACAACAGAAAATCTCATGCTTTAGTCCTTAAGCTATCATGAGAATAACAATAGCATGAGACGCTACTGAGAAATAATTTCCTATTATGGTTCATTCAATTCCATTTCATATCCATTCAAACCTAACCTTGGGGGCATCGGAAACTAAATTAAATTAATAAAATTCCATTTTTCTTGCCAGGAGGTGTAACACACAGGTGGTCTTCTTTTTCTGAACAATGGAAAGTAACTCAGATTGTTGAGTTAATTATCTAATGAAAGATCACACTGGTGATTTCCCTTATTTCTTTTTCTTTCTTTTTTTAACAGAACAAAGATTTGTCCTGTTTACATCAAAAGGTCAAAAAGTTCTATTAAAGGGAGAGTACAAATTGTTAATGGCCAAACTTAGGGGATGGGTTCTGCTAAGGATGACAGCCAATGGCACAACTGTAGGAAACAAGTGAATTCAATTTCAGGTTTCGCAATAAAATGGCACAAGGGTAATTTTGGGTCCACGTTGTTCTAGGATTTTGAAAAAAACAGTTAAAAAAATTTGCAGATTGTTGATTTCCATAATTGAAGTATAGGGTGTCATTTGTCAAAAATATAAATCTAAAGTGATACTGCATTTTGAACGATACACACACACACGTATTAATCAATTCTCAAGGGTCCATGAGATGTAATGAGTATAATCAGTACTTAAAAGGAAGGTGGTCAGAATTTTACCTCAAGCACCCTTCAAAAAATAATGCTGTTTTGTTGCCCTTCTTTTGAAGCTTTGGGTTCACAATTACCTGAAAGGAAGAACTCCAGCATTTTAACAGCTTACAAAACCTATATATTCAATTAAAAATATGCGCTTTTTTGTCACATGCCAGCGTACCAGAAGATCAAATGGGTGTCTGTCTTGTGCTTTTGCCTCTTCCTTTGTTGTATAACTAATATACTCCGTAGTATCCTCCAACACAATAATCTGCACAAACGAAAATATAAAATATCAAAAAAAATAGCTAAAAACAGATTCATCCATAGGTTATATAATATTGCATGTAGGGATCTCGCAATCAATTTACTCAAAAGATTTAGGATTAACTCTGGACTTGATCAATAAACATCTAAAATCCAACCCATAATGCAAAACAGATAGAAGCACTACGATAAATTTCAAACTGGCATTTGTCACCTGTTTAAAAATTTTGTCAAAAAAAGTGATGACAGATTGCTCCACAGTTTAATGAATTAAATGAAGTTAAAAAAAAAAAAAAAGAACCAAGATATAGACTAATAAGAGCAAAAATTTGAAAACAATTATAGTTAGTAAACATGAAAGAAAAAGGAGGACAACAGTATACACCAAATGCTACCCATAAATGCAAAACAGGTTTAGCCATTGGTGTTGATGTCAGAACAGAATTGCTGTTGTGACATATAGACCGGCAAGTACTTGACAATGTACTACAACTAAAAGTATGCAAATATCCACACAAAAAAAAATTGAATTTAAGCTACCAGTTCACACATACCATTACCAAACCAAGCAATGAACTCTTATATCATTCAAGCTACACTATATAACAAAAGGGTATGTTACAGAATAACATGTCTGTGCAGCTTAAAGCAATGCTTCATAGTTTAATGAATTAAATAGAATTAAAATAAAGAAACAAAATATAAGCTAGTTGTTTAGCATACTGGTACCGGCACGTGCGTTAAATGGCTGAGAAAGGTAAGGATTCAATTCCTGGAAATTGCCAAATTGAGTAAATAAATACGAATAGAAAACTAAACTAATGTCATGTTTGGTTCTTGTAATAGTCACTTCATTCCCCCTCTTTTCCTTCAAAATAGTTGTTGCCTCATTCTGTTCACAATATAGCTCCCAACACAATCAAGAATAACTATTCCATTCATTGCCAATGAGAATAGTTATTCCTTACGTATTCTACTAATGATTCATGTGGGAATATTTTTTCCTTACCTAGTCCACTTATCGTCTATGAGATTAACTATTCCTTACGTACTTTATTTCTATGGAACAACTATTATACTCCTAGTTTTTATTTACCTATTCCGCTCATGGTCCAAGGTATAGCCATTCTTTACCTTCTCTAATCCTGTGGAACAATTATTACATTCCCAGCTTGTCCTTACCTATTCCACAAATGATCCAAGAAAATAGCTATCTTTAGCATATTCTACCCATATGGAATAACTAAATTCCTAGTTTTTCCTCACATATTCAACTAATGGTCCAAGGGAATAGCTATTCTTTGTATATTTAATTCCTATGGAATGGCTATTACATTCCTGCTCTCTTCTATTTCAGGAACCAAATGTGCCATAATTTGCACTTTGCCGTTAATCTGTGAACGATGATAATTGTTATGAGTTACTCGAGCTTCTAGCGCCGTAATCTTTTGTTTTCACCAGTTCTTGGGTTGCACTTCCTTGGCGCCTTGATGAATCTTTCACCAAACAAATATATATATATATATGAATCACAATAGCAAATCAGCAAATTCACAAAATGCCCTTTGGGAGAAAAAGGAAGCACTCCATTGATTTCAAGATCCCATTACACAGTCCCATGTTTCTTTGCATGTTACAGTACTAATTTTCACTAAAATCCCCAACTGAAGAGAAAAATGTGATAACAGCGGTAGGAAATATGAAAGAAAAACTGCAACTCTGCAAATTCACAAAATGCCTTAAGGGGTCAAAAGGAAGCATTCAACTGATTTCAATTACACAGGTTACATGTTTCTTGCATTCTAGAGCTCTAATTTCACTAAAATTCAAATCCCCGCTGAAAAACAAAAATTCAAAATAAATAAATAAATAAAATGTAGAAAATGTAAAAGCAAGCAAGCAAACCATTCAAGTCCCAAGCGAAAAGAACAAAAATCTGAAAACAATGATGCAAAATATGAAAGCAAAATAGCAATTGTGCAAATTCATAAAATACAAATTTTCACTAAAATTCAAACCCCAACTGAAAGACAAACTAAAATCTGAAAGCAATGGCAGAGAATATAAAACCAAAATGGCATCTGTGCAAAATTCACAAAAGTACATAAAAGAGAGAGAGAGAGAGAGAGAGAGAGAGAGAGAGGGTTCAGTAATTTAAACTAACCCTCAAAGGGAATCCGATCTGTGGAGCAGCAAGACCAACCCCAGGTGCCTTCCTCATAACCTCGACCATATCATCGATTATCTTCTGGATCCTATCCGACCCGATTTCTTCGGGTCCCACATCTCGGGCCGGTTCATGGAGAACCGGGTCACCTGCCTTGACAATTTCCGGCAGGGCCAGCTTCTTCTCCGCCAGGCCCTTGAACCACCCGACCCGGACCGGGCGGACCAGCCGAACCGGCGAAGGCGAAGAACCGTGGGTCCTTACGGGTATAAAGGAGGGCGGAACAGGACCCGAAGACCCGGACGTGAAAATGGGTGGTCCGGATATGTGGGATTGGAGAATTGGGGTTGTTAGTAGGAACGGGGAGCTTCGGAAGAATCTGTGGATGGTTTCCATATCAGACGTTCACTTGTTCTTCAGCTTTTGGTGGAGATATTCGGGCACAAAATTACTGAAGTTGCCACTTCACCCAATCCGAGATACTTGGGCTTGGGCTTCCTTGGGTTAGGCCTTTATTGGGCTTGGGCTTTTAAACTTTGTCTGGGCTTGCTTGATGTCATCATTGTTGACGCCTTTTCTGAGGCATTGTTTTTGTTGTTCAGTATTTGGAAGCTGCCTGAGGAATATTTGAAGATGGAGGTGGATGAATCCAAGGATCAAATATTCCATCTCCATATTCCAAATATTTTTGTTTTTTAAATTTATATTAACCAATTTAACATACGAGAAACAATGTTTGTATTGTGGCACGCTAGATGATTTATCTACCATGTCGCCCCAAAATAAATTTTTAATGTCTGTTTTATTATTTTCAACCTTATTGATTAAACAGCCATGGAAAAGTAATATGATATGTTAACTTTTATACAATTTTATCATGTATTGGATTTTTATTTATATTATGAACAACCAAGATATGTAAACTGTTTAATTGTTTAGATTTGATGGATAAGAGTTTAATACATAACAAAATTGTATAAAAATTATTATAGCATCTTACTTTTTCATGCTCATTCAATTCATAATGTTGAAATTTGAAAAATTGACATAAAAAAGTTAATTCGGGGATGAACAATCGGTAACTTATTTCAAATTATTAGAAACTTATTTCAGATGATTAATATTGCGTCTTGATTGTCCCGTTGATGCTTTTCTCTGTTCCCTGTTGACTCAAAAAATAAATAAAGAAAGAAGACAGTCTCGATTTTCTATTTTCCATTTCCATAAGTGCAGCCTTAAATCATTTCAAATGATTAGAAACTGTTTCTTTTTATAAGGTCTGCATTCTAAAATATTAAGAGGACATTTTGAAATGTTTATTAATTTATATGAAAACTAATAAATTATTGAAACCCAAGTTCACTAAATTTCACTAATATAATCACGTGTGAAAGGGACCAGTTTTTTCAAAACTTTCTTCCCATTATGTATATATTGAAAGTAACGACATACGATTATACACACGACTCATATATTGTATTTGACTTACAGGCTCACCTTTTTCTTCAATACATTACATGAGTGATCGTGATTGGCAACTTCGGTTTCCTAATTACATAGTTATATACAAAATTCTTTCCTTTTTTACGAATTTTTCATTCTTCACAATTCACTGATTCCATTATGCATTCGTTATACAGGAATAGATAAATGAATTGGATTAGGATACAAAGGGATTGCAAAAGATTCTTCATTCATGAGCTATGAGTAGTCCTACTTCAATGTTTGATACATGACTGGATTGGGCTGAATCACTTATTAAAAATCCTATCCTATGCTGGAAACCTACAAAATTGAATAGGATGAAAAGTTCATTAAATGATTACTCTCACCAATGAGATAACAAGTGTTCTCAAAAAGAGAGAGAGAGAGAGAGAGAGAGAGAGAGAATAATGTTTTGCTTCCAATGAGGTAATTGTTCACAAGAATAAAACATTTGTACAGCAAAGAAGCTAAAACAGCAATAAACTTATACGAGATACACTACAATTTACAAAGATTGAACAGAAAGATTAAAAAAAAAAAAAAAAAAAAAAATCATACCCTTTCACCTTAGTCTGAGGCACAGAGGCGTAGTTCCACTCTTTGGATAAGCTTCTTACAAACTGAGCACTTGACCCAATCAGCTTCTCTTCTGCCTTTTAGAGTTGGATTCCTCCTGTCTCCTTTCTTCCTTTGATTTACTCCCCAAGTTTTTCAAGTCCTCATCATTCTCTGATCTGCTCGATTTTTTGTTCAGTGCATATGCTTCAGCCAACTTCCTCAAGTCTTCATCACTTACCGATCCGTTCGATCTTTTGTTCAGTGCATATGCTTCAGCTAACTTCCTCTTACATTCCTGACTTGCAGAGTCATGGGCAACTACTGGAATGGAAACAGAAGAGGGAAGATAATGAAAATAACAGTAGACAGTACACAATTTAAAATGCGAGGTTTGGATTAAGCAATTCCATGGAAAATGAATAGCCTGCATATGTTTTACTTTCTATTGCCTCGCAAAAAGGGTTCATGCAAAAAGGTAAAAAAGAAAAAAGTCATGCTTGATCCATGGTAATGGTTTTTCATTCCATCCCTACTATTAAGGAATAGCTATTACCATATTTTGTTCACTTTAGAGTTCCCGATTCAATCAAGAATATATATTCCATTCATGATCATTGGGAATAGTTATTTCTTACTTAAACCTCTCATGATACGGAGTAGGTATTCCTTATCTCATGGTTCATGAGAATAATTATTCTTTACATATTCTATTCATATGAGATAACCATTTGATTCCGCCCCCATTCCATTCCGCAAACATGTGTCATTTGGAGATTTTCTTGTGCATAAACTTATTGTCGATAGGCGCACGTGAAACATTTGCAAAATGTTTACAAAAATTGCTGAAGTGGAAAAACTCTGCAGATACAGAATAAATTGAAATTCCCAAAACATCCCTCTGATATGCTCCTAATGCTACCTCATCATTTATGCATACGCATTGTCAACACTGTATAAAGAACTACTGTTCTCAATATTCTTCTTCTTGATTTCAAGACCTGCATTGATACCTCTAGAATTTGGTACCTCAAGAACAAGCCATTTTTGTTCGCCAAGACTGAGAGGTAAATAAACCACTATAGCAAGGCATAGGATGTAAGTCTCAAGAGTCCAAAAACCCCCGGCTATTTTTCTAATAATTAATTGATTTTGAAGTGGAACTTTAGAATAGTATCAGAGCCCAATTGTGTTTGGCCCAAGAGTGCCCAAGGCTGTATTTGGCCTGAGAGTGGCTCCAGCTTATGTTTAGCTCAAGAGTGACTAAGCTTGCGTTTGACCCAAGAGTGACCTGGTTATATCGTGCCCAAGAGTGGCCCAAATTGTGTGTGGCACACTGGTGGCCTGTTTGTGTCATCCTGTTGTGCATGCTCGTGAGAGGAGTGTGGAGAGTCCTAAATCAGGTAGTGACTAAGTAATTGCGGAGCTTGACGTACCCAATGAGCCACTCCTCTTATTGCTAATTGATTTTGAGATGGGAGTTTGCAGTAAATTCCTGACCTGGTTTTGGATAATCTCTTCCAATTATGCAGTTGGCTCTGCTTTGTACGCCTAAGGGGGCTGTCCAAGGCTCATAAATGTACTCCTTTGGCATATCTGGATTCCAGCAATTGATTATACTTTTCATAAATATAACAGAAAACAATGAGATCTTGAAAGAAGCGAGACTGCGGTTTGACGCACCTTTCAATATGGGGAGAAAATGCCTGATGTAATTGCCATTAGGATCATATTTCTTTCCAAATGAGATTGGGGAATAGATACGGTTATACTGCGTAACAAGAAAGCATTAAAAACCTGATCCTTAGTAAGATATCATTCGTGTGAAGTGACCAAAGAATTAAAACGGTATCATTCGTCAAAGAAAATATCCTCTTTAAAATAAAAAAAAAAAAAAAAAAATTTGATCACCTACGCTAGCCATTTGCTTAGCGTGTGGCACACTGCTATTGTGCCCACAATAACGTCATTTTGTTAAAAAAATTCTCCTCAGAAAAGCAACATCATTTAGTTTGAACAAAATGATGTCGTTTCCAGTGCTACACTTAGCAAATGCGTATAATCATAAATCCCTTTCTACTATAGCACTTCCTCATACATAACTGAAAGATGGACTCAAGATACAGACATTTTCCACCAAATATATAATGGGAAAAGTGCTTATAGTGGCCACACTAGGCAGTTGCCGGGTGCATTCGGGTGGTACGCTTGAAAAAGTTCTAGCGTGGCACACTATATACATCGAGTCCACATGTAGTATAGCATGACTATAAAAATTAGATGATATGTATTGGCAATCTATTTTTATCATGCTATTTCAATCAAATTATGTTTTTAATGAAATACCCAAAGTTTCATAAAATAGCCAAGTGCATTCAGGTTAAAAAATTTCAACATACAAGTCAAACTGCATAGTGGATTCATTTTCTATTATGTATTTATAGAAGCCTAGTCTGAAAGGGCTTATTCCTCACCTATCCACTTATCTGCTATTAACTTGACAAAGGGAATGAATGTGTCACACCTGGTAGAAAAATGATGAGCAAGAGAGCCATAACCAGTTCCCATTATTTATCGCCCAATCTGAATCAATCAGAAGTCTCTCAAAAACATTGCGCCCCCTTTCCCAGTGAACAAACTAATGGCAAAATACAAAGATGTCAAACAAATCGATAAGAAAGCAGGAGAGTGAGAGAGAGAGAGAGAGAGTACTCTAAAAGCAATGAAAAAAATACCAAATCTCCGCGAGTGAGAAAGCATGCAACACAATGTCGCGCAAGATGATGCATCCAACCCCAATTCCGAAGCTATGAAGAACAAACAAACGCTGTAAAACGTATTTATGATGATGTAAATAAATTCTAAACCTACCCTGGATGGCCATAAAAATCAAAATGACCAATTGTAAAATCAACAGTAATTTTAGTCCGCGAAATGGATAGATGGAAATGAAATAACTAATTTATAAGAATAGAATACATAAGGAATGATGTGTCCCATGGACCATGAGTAGAATAGCTATTACCAATGGCCAACAGTAGAATAAGTATTCTCCGGTTGGTTTGGGAGCTCTAAAGAACCAAATGAGGTAATAGTATTCCATAGAAATAATGGAATAGCTATGAAATGAGTTTATGGTAGTGTCTAGACATTTCAAAGAAAGCCTGTTTAAGGATCTTACCTGGATCATGATGGCATCAATCCATGGGAATCCTGTCCTACCTTCTCTCCAGGCCACCAGCAATTCATCATCGTCATCCCATGGAATCTATTACAAATGAATTTCTGAGGATTTTTTTTCTATTTCTAGAAGCACCACTTTTGTTCTTGGTGTCAAAAAAAATAGGATATGTGATACAAAACTGAAGAATCTATTCTAAAATGTAACACTTTAGATACCAAAATCAAATAAGACACAGATTGTTTAACATTTATCATGCAGGCAAAATGAATGCAGCAGCAATGTAAACAGCTTTGGAATCTTTAAAAAGAAAAAGAATAAAAGAATAAAGAACCCCGAAAAACTGAAGGAGCGGTCGCATGGGAATGCCATGTATCCGGGGTGAGGGGAAAGTGGGTTTCACATTCCCTTAAAATATAGCACCGTGGCCAACTTATAAATCCATACTACAACTAATACCAAACACAGACAAACAGGAAACACATGTAACAACAAACCTTGAATAGTTCACATATTACTAATGGGAAGTGTTAATATGAGCCTTTCGGCCATTTCTTTCAAAACTTAAAAGATTGGAATTGAAGAAAGGCCTTAGTCAAATCATAAAGTCCTTCACTCAAAAGGGTACAATAAGATTATGACTTATAGTTTCAATCCATTTTCCTCAAGTCATACTAAAAAGTGAATTTATATCTTCAATTTTTCCCATCTAAGTAGTTCACTAATTTTATCACTTGATTACTAGAACCAGGGAAAAAAAAAAAAAAAGAACCATATCTACACCGGTGAAAAGCATAGGCTCCCCGTAGGGCAGTGCCATTTTGGCATTGCAGCATTTAGCACATTACAAACTGACATATTCTTTCAGTTACAGTGAACAAGCTTTAGGACTCGTTTGGATGGGAGGAATTGAAATGGAATGTTGATTCTCATTCCTTTGATTGGTAACATAAAAGGTAATGGATTGGCCATTCCCCTTGTCATTCCGTTCCTGTTCCCATTCCATTCCACCATCTAAATGCAACCTTACTGTTTTTACCCAAAATGAAAGCTTTAAGGCATAAATTGAAGAATTACATCAAGGATAATGCACCGCCTTTTCATTCTGTACAGCTGAGAGAACACTACACTACATGTATTGGACTTGAGAGCAAGGATACATACTGACTGAAGACACAGTAAAAGTTGGAAAGGAATGATAACTTTATCTACAGGAACTTGTACCCCCGAAAAATAAGATGAGATAAAATGAGGATGTGAATACCTGCTTGCATATTCTATTACCTCTCATTTGATCAAAATTAGGTGTGCCAAAAGCAACGGTATAGAAAAAGTCGCGCCACAACAACTACATAAGTTTTAAGAAGCAGTTAGATTGCTGCAAGTTAGACCCTAATGTTTGGTTAGCATAACAAAATAAAGTCGGAATGCAATAGTTATTCCATTTGAATAGAATGTGTATGGAATAACTATTCCCATGAACCATGTGAAGAGCAGGAAAGAAACAGCTATTGCCACATAAACCATGCGTGGAATATCTATTCCTAAGGACCATAACTGTAATAAGTATTTTTGATTGAGCTGAGAGCTTTAAAGCAACCCAGACTAGGTAATAGCTATTCTGTAGGAAGAGAGGCAGAATGAAATAGTAACTACCATGAACCAAACATTACACATGCTGAAAAACTAACCTGCCCAAGAAGAGAAACTGGCGGTAATGAATGCCTTTTCATGCTTTTCTCAACATCCTGAAGGCATTGGTAGAAGTATCTGGAAGAGAGACAACCGAACTTCAAGAGAAACAAGAAGAAGATGCAGGAGAAAAATCATAAGAAAATGATGAGACTCCCTTTAACTTTTCTTATAAGCAAATCACTAGGTACAAAACTAACAAAAATAGCAAAATTAAATATAAAAACTAAAAAGTTACAAAAATAGCATTATCCAAATCTGACTCACTTTCAAGTAAGGCGATAAAACAGTTGTTGCAGGTTTTAAAAATGCAGAAGGGTCACCCTTTGGTTTCTCAAATTTAACCACCCATTCCTGAAATGAAAAGAATCCTCACTTTCAAACGAATGTGAAACAAAATCACACTATTCAATTGAAAGGTAGGAAAAACAATAAAGCAATCATGTCTGGTCACATGAGTGATACTTAAAGATATAATTGGTTCGTGGAATGGAAAAAAGTGACAATGGAATAGTTATTCAATAGGAATAGAAAATGTAAGAAATAAAAATTCCCCTAGTCCATGAGTTGAATAGGTAAGTAGTAGCTATTTCCATGGACCATGTGTGGAATAGGTACTCTACTCTTGATCAAGCTAGGAGTACCGAAATGAACCAAAAACAAGGTAATAGTTGCTCAGTAGGAATAGGGGCATAATAGAATAGCTATTAACATGAACCAAACACAATGTAAGACTATGCTCCAAGAGTTTCTAGACGGTACCAGACAGCTATATCATCACAACTTATAGAAAAGAAAATTTGGATGGACTGCTAACTTTTTATCCTTTTCAAAAAGACCCCGTTCTTACATGTAGAGAACACTTCATGGACTTTAGGGGGAAGTTTACAATAACTCAGACAATTTATAAAGCAATGAATTCAAAGATTGCAAGAGAAGTCATGTCCATAAAATTTTTGGCTTGAAACTCCTTCAGCTAAGATATCTACCAAATAAGTACGCAAGTTGTGTTCTACCTTTATAATCCATAGCATGGCAGGGCCAGTAAAACCGACAGTTTGTGAAAAAGTTGTTTGCAAAATCTCAGTCAGAATTTTGTGTTCCTTGACAAAGGAAAGAGTTCCACGTAAAATTAGTAACTAACCATAGAGACAAACATTGCAATCTGAGACTGATGCAACATTTTTTATGTACTCTTTGCAAATGAAGCAAAAAAGCTCCTTCTTTAATTTCTTACATTTCTTGTTCTCAGTAAAAGCATTTAATAAGACGCCACAACATACCTTGTTAGCAATGGCCTCTCTCAGCCTCTTCAATGCTTCTGATTCACCACCTTTAAATGGAGTCAACTCATCCTGCAAACAATTTCTTCTTATGATTTATTCATTTACGTTTTTTTAAGGCAGTCAACACCTCACATACCCTTCCAGTATCTTCATAACCAAGTTCTGTGGTTGTTGGAACTTTTGATATCCGAATTTTTCCATAAGTGCCAACCGGAGGAAGTGAAGAGATCACATTTGAGAGTGGTGAAGATGCCCAAGTTGGCTGACCAGCAAGCTTCAGAAATGATTGGTAACTCAGAGGTGGCCTTCCTCCGTTCTGTTTTTTACATTTGTTGTTGCACAATGAACAAATTATGGATTGTTAAGGGACAGTTTAATAACCCATTTAAGCACTTAAAAACTAAACACAGTTAATATTCATTAGATCAGGTGCATTTCATAATGTCTAGTGAACTATCAGATGGTTGTAGCTCTAACCAAAAGCAAAGTGAATTCAAACCTACCCTTTGTATGATATCAGAAGGATCAAATAGTGTATGACTCACAGGAGCAAAAACCTCGATACCAGCTGCCAATACATAGTTCTGTTGAAGCCGATCAAAACACTTGTATTATATACATAACAGGAACAGACCACAACCTTGCTAATAAATTCCAAGAATAATTGCTTAGGACTAAGTAATTAACCCTTTAAGGCATCAGAATTTGGATGAGGGTAAGAAGGAAAGGGAAAGAAATTGTACCTTAATTTTAATATCTAAAGCTTGATAGTATGGATCTGTGTCATATTCAAAGCATAGCTTTTTTATGTTCCACTGCAAGAACCAAAGGGAAGAAAAATGAGAACACGCTCTTACCATGCTACCATGATCATTCCCTTATTTAGCCCACTCTCTAACAGGGCTTAGCAATCATAGTGGGTCATACTAGGAATTTTCCGAGGGTAGCACCCTAAAATGATAAGGAGAACGTTCTCTCTTTTCTTCTTAGATTATATCGTTTTGTTAAACATGAGAAATTTTTTAACAGGACATTGTTTATGTGATCATACCCAAATTTGAGTTGAATATTCTGTAACCATTCCTTCAACATCAAAAGAAGTCCCAACTGCAAACTCAGCAGTAACAAGCATCATTTTAAATTAGATTCAACATTTCTTCTTCCATGAACATAAAACACCTACGTAATAGCACACAGCAATTACTAAATAAACTGATAAAGTACCATATCTTCGATTCAAGACCTAGGGCTTTGATGAACAAAAAGAATATATTCATTATCATTAACATAAGCAACTAATTAACTATGGCTATAATCCTTCAATACCCAAAAATAATATAGCAATAGGGGGAGAGAGAGAGAGAGAGAGAGAGAGAGAAACCTCCTTCAAGCAGCGGATCAGAGCTTCTTCGGGCTCCCCTTTCACCACCAGCAAACCCGAACCAAGTTTCCGCAGGCTCGAGTCCAGATCCACGAGGCTCTCCAGCAAGAACCGGATCCGGTTGAGACCCGAGCGGGCCGATCCGGGGGAGAACGCTTCCGGGTCGGGCTCCATGAAATGCGGGTCGATTATGAAAAGCGGGTAGAGGTGGGCGGCAGCGGCCGCCGCGTGGTGGAGGGCGGGGTTATCGTGGATCCGGAGACCCTTCCGGAACCACATCAGAGAGTTCGACCCGGAAGCCATGGGCGGGTTGACAGAAGAGGGGGGTGGAGAAATGGAGAGGGAGAGTCGCATTTGAGAGCGGGTTTTTGTGGGGGTGAGGGTGGGGAGGGGGGAGGGGGGCGGAGGGGGGTGGGGGTGGTGTTGTTGTGACGTGTTTCCCGCCGGCGTAGGGTAGAGCAAATGGAGTGGTTTTGCTAACGTGTACCGGCGTCTGAGCGTTCGTTTTTCTGTGGTGGGAGATGCCCGGGCGGGGGCGCTAAATTTGTAATTTCAAACTTAATCTTTTAAATTTGCGATTTAAAGATAATTTATAGATTCCTGAATATTTAAAAGTTTTGGTGGATGTGTTTGTTTGCCCTAGGTCTGAATTTAGACTACCAACATATCCGATTTGGTTAGATGATTTAATAAGAAAGTTTCACGAAAACTTTAATTTTTCTTTTAGACACAAATATATTATTTTATATCCAGGATAAATTATCATGTCTAAGAAATTTATTGGTTTATACAGGTGTATATAAGCGTACCTTATGGTTAGATTTGTTAGGTGTTCATAGTCTAAAAAATGGGGAGTACAGATGTGCCCTCATTTTTTGGTAGAACTGATGTGTCATTGATTCCAAGCGTGTCCTATATTTCTGGTAGGACCGGCGTGTCCTTGATCCTTGATCTTTCGACACAATTTTGAGCGTATCTTAAGGAGGGCTCGACACGTGTCTCTCCAGAAAATTCAATTTCAAATTTATTTTTATCTAAAAAAATTCGTAGTTAATATTTTTTTTTTTTAATTTTAATAGGGGTAGAAGTTTTCCGGTGTACAGTTGCAAATTTTACCAATTCAAAGTTGACGGAATTCATCATATATCTAGGCATTAAGTATGTGTGTGTATATATATAAATGTAAAGGATAGAGGTAATAAGGTGCCCGCACAAGATTCCGGTGAGTTTGTACCCCTAGAACAACGTTGTTTGCTAAAATTTTTAAGTACACTTAAGTGAAAATGGCCTAAAACAACGTTATCTTGGGAGGTGCAATCGCAACTCATTTTCATTTTTCACATGGGAAGACAGGATTTAAGAAATTTCTTAAATTCCTTATTTATGAAAAAGGCAAGAATCTATCATTGGGTTCACTTTTGGAATTGTAACCATACAGATTGGAAAAACATGAAAGAAAAAACAGATCACCTAACAACTTTCATGTAATTCGGTGATACATAGGGTCCTCTTCAATATAGTGAAATATCAAGAGATTTAAACCATTATTACCATTTTGAATCTTTTACCGTTTAGGTTCTAGGAATGTGGTAGCACAGATTGTTGGAAATTTAACCTATCCACATATTTGTTTTCATGTTCTTTCAATTCGTATAGTTAGGATTTTCATAACAGGGCCTAAATAACGAGTTCTTGCCTCTTTCAAGATAAGAATTGGAAGAAATTTCTTACACTTCCCTATACATATGTGCTAGCAAAGAGTTGGTAGTGTGCCACAACACGCCCACCGTGCTAATGCACTCCAAAAACTATCATTTCATGTTGTTTTACTCAAGTCTACTTAAACTTTTTAATAGAACAACATAATTTTGAGGGTGCATTAACACGATAAGTGTGCTATGACACACCCCCATATACATATATATATATATAGTAAAATGAAACTAAGAGAAAAACAAATCGCTGAGGCAAGAGGCACATAAACACATAAAAGATAACATTATAAGCCTACATAAAACCATCACCTTTCTTCTCCTCAACAAGGTATGAGAGAACACATTCTATATTAATAAAATTACTTCTCCGGTTCCACAAAAATCAAGCCGGCCTCGGTGTGCGGACACTTAGCAACTTCACATCATCAAGAACCGGCCCGCACAGTGAACCGGAATTGTCACTCTTCATGTTGTAGAACGTGCTCAGGAAAGTGATTCGGGTTCGGTTCAACCCGGCCCTGAACCGGAGCCCGCCTCGCTTCCACCCGCCCTTTCCGGTGGACTCGTAGGGCACCTGTCGAAATTTTAACGGATGCAATGAAAAAAATAAATTTCATTAAATTGAGAGTTCACTTTATTTTGAGAAAATTCTTTATACAATGTCACCTTTTTTAATAAAGTGAATCCATTAAATTGAGAGTTCACTTTATCGTTGATCTAATCGACCTAGTTTTGAGGTGCATCTATATACAATTAGGCATAACAACGCGGTTAAGCATAATTTATTACCTTGACGGTATCCCTCCCGGCGAAGGCCTCCACCGCCATGGGCCCAATGCAGGAATTTCCGGCATCACCAACGGCAAAAGTGAGGGTGTAGTATTTTCCAGGGACCGTGCGGACAGTCTGCGCAATGGCGCTCTCCTTGCCAGCGACGAGCTCAATGGCACGTGTCCCAACGGGGACGGTGAAGTGGGATGCGTCAATGTACTTGACAGCCTTGAGAGAGTCAATCATCCAGCCGGGTAGTGGGGAGTTATCATCTTCGATGTTGGGCGGAATAAGGACTCCCCATGAGGTTTTTGGGAGGACATAAGGGCCTTCCTCAAAATTCCCATTCTTTAGGAGGTTATCTGCAAACATTAAAAAAAAAGAAATTGGATGGAAAGGAAAAAAGTTTCAGACTTTAGGCTCCGTTTGTTTCAAGGAAATTCTTCACATCTTGGAACATGCTTTAAAGAAAACATTTTCCTGAAAATTTTTCGTTGTTTGATTAAGAAGGAAACTTGTAATCATAAATAGAGGTAATTCTATGTAAAAAGAAAGCACTAACCCAGACTTTAACGGTTGGTTGCCAAAAGGGTTTGGGTCCCAAAATTACACGATTTTAATTAAAAAATATTTTAAAGTAAGTCATTGTTTTTTTCAAATTTTATCAAAATATTATAGTTTTTGGACTCGGGTTTAGGCAATCATCTGAGAGAGAGGGAATTAAAAATAGTTCAACTGTTTAATTGTCACTAGTTAAGCTAATCCTTGCTGTAATTTGAGGCTCAAGTATGGGCCTGACTTGCAGGCCCAAGAGCCTGGGCCCAAACAGTAGCATTACTGGGCCGTAAGTTAAAAGAGAAAAATAAAGTAAACTTACCTCTGGTCCGTCTGGGAGGATACAGAGGCTTCAATGCAACAGAGTCAATGAGCGGGCCGCAAGCCGGATCCTCCTCCACACCCGGGTTATGGATCCGAATCTCTACTTCCCGGTCGCGCGCCTGAAAAGCCCATGCATACGAGTCCCACCCGTTGCTACTATACATGGTCTGCATCGGGAGGAGTCCCGAATCCAGTTCCCCGGGTCCCCCCGAAGCCACTCCGACCGAAACGTTGAGCTGCTCCTCCTGCGTGTGAAGGCATCGAATGAGATCACTCCTATGGTTTCGGTTCTAAAATGATCATTTTCAGAACTATTATACCTATTAAACGATTCTAAAACTAAGAAATTGGGTTATTTGATGGTGAAATAATTTTCCTTTTATTTCTTATTGGTTGAAATATCGTTAAAAGATTTTAAAAATTAAACAAAAAATTCAATTAAGTGTCAATAACCCTTTTACATTTAGTTATTATATTTTATGCCCTAAGTTTTAAAATTATGTTCACTGTGTCTCTTATTATAGAGTTCTCATTAATTTTTACCACCTTTTTTTTTTTTCCCATTTTCTGCCCTAAACCAAGTAATGGTAGATAAAAAATTGAACAAATAAAAATTAATGGGATGGTACAAATTTAAAATTTAAGGTATACAGTGCAAAAATTAAAATTTTAGAAAGGTTGTCCAGGTTATGCTTAAGCTTGAAGTGTGATTTCTCCCAAAAAGAATTAAAATTAAAAATGTTTTCGGTCACAGATTGAAGCCTATACCTGCGCGCACGTGCGGGCAGCACTGAACGTGAGGGAGTAGTATAATCCCTTTTCTACCCTGAGCTTTTGCTGAATTGACGCCTCGTTCCCGAGGCGAACCGCGAAGGCTCCTTCCGGGACCACAAGAAGCATGTCGCCTTGCTTTTGTCCCGATTTTATGTACTCAACGAATCCCGAAATCTGCCACCTCGGGATTGCGTTCTGCCCAATTACCTTTGTGCCCTTCATCTCCCATGGCTTTGGACCGTACTCGAAGTTGCCATTGGGCAACAATCCTGCACTTGTAAAACAATTTTGGGAATTAAATTTTACATTTGTTCTCAATTCATGGAATTTTTACAAGAAATCCCGAAAATAAATAAAATATATTAAATTGATTTCGGCTCAGTTTGGATTACTCACAAGAAAACTAAAGCCTTTTTCCTTTATGTTAAAAAGTACATCTTGAATTTGTGTCGAACGCTTCATCTTTTTTTTTTGAAAGACACTTTTTTTATCCAAAGAATCGTGTGAGTATCTAAATGCACCTTTATAACTAATAGAAAATTTCATATTCATAGGTTCCATCGATCTCATCGCTTCTCAATTAATATTAATGATTAGATCTTAATTTTATAGTGAAACTCTTAATAAAATTCGTTTTTAAGTTAATTTTCTCAGTTAAAACTTAAAAAGAAATGGAATATAAGTTTATAATAGATAATGTAAGAGATTTTTTCGTAGTTCCAATGGCGTGTACCTACACGCAAAAATATTGTCGTTTTGATGAGAGATTTTTAAAATTAAAAAAAAATAAAAAATTTTAATTGTGAAAATAATATTATTTTAAAATGTACATGAATGCAATTAAGGACAGTGATTGTATAAAGGTTAAACGCCTATACATTGATTATGATTTAATATTTAGAGGACAATTGTTGCCACCGCTTCCACTAGCCATATCACGTGGCTATAACGTGAGGACAAGAGGATCAGATCTGTAGAAGTGACGTCACAATCCATATAAAAATGGGATAGGTCACATGGCCACTAAGTTTAGTATAGTTAACATAAAAAGCCATGTTCTTTAAATATTTGGACCACTTACGACATTTTATTATTGTCGCAAGTCACGAAACTCAATCATTTGTTGAAAAATAACTTTAAAAATGAATATTTAATAGTATGGGTGTATGGGTCCGGTCCACATTAGGAAGCTTATTTTTATAAGAAGATAATAAATATTGCGTATACATTTTTCCTTCACTATTTATATTAAAAGTCATCGTATGTTAAAATTTATGTAAATTAGTAGAATTTTTTTTCATCAAATCAGTTTATTTTTAAGTGATTATTATGCAGTGTTTGAAAAGTCCATGGCATGATCACTTATGTCTAAAAAATGAAGTTTTTTAAATTTAAAACCGAAAGCTATATTATCATTTAGTAGAGGATAATTAATTTCAGGTATTTTATATCAAATAGTTTAACTGCTATAATCACTTGCTTTAAAGACTTCATCCGGTTTTAATAAACGTTAAATAACTTAGCGAATAACTAATTTGAGCGGTCGTAGAAGAGAATTCATGGTTTAAAATCATAAACCATTTAAAATAAGCACACTTGAGCTAGCTCTCAGTTATATGGCGGGTCCACGTATCCATAAACTATTTTATACAGTATGTTTTGACATTTTTCTAGAAGATAGCTGATCGTTAACATTTTATTTTATTTATTATCATTTTCATAAATATCCATTGAAATAGAAATATTATGTTCAATATCCACATTCATATATATGAATGAAATATCAAATCGTCCCACAAAATAAATTAAATTTATTTATTTGTTAGGAGATCAACCAAACAGAAAAGGACGAATTTTAACGAGAATTTAATAATGACGTTGAGATTAAACACCACTAAACAAAGATTTTTGAACTGATGATCCTTACCGCCAGTGAGAGATGCGGTGGCTCCGGCGGTGGGAGATGCCGCGCTGCCGCCGGAGGCGCAAAGAAGCACACAGAGTGCCGAGATCCATGTCAGCATTGTGTGATAGCGTGTGTGAGAGAGAGATAAACTTTGAGTTGAGAGGTTCGATGGGAAAAAGAGGGTGGAGGCGCGGGGGTTTTATGTAGTCTGGGTTAGGAGAAGGCCCCCGGATTTACAGAAAATAACGAGAATGCCACGGGGGCTGGGCCTGCGGGCCCGAGTTCCGGGGTGGCCAACATGGCCCGGCCCGCGGAAAGCCTTGTGCCTAAAATGAAGAATTAATGGGTTGAAGGGGAGATTGCCGACAAGAGCTGCGCAATCCCACATGGGTGCCTCTGTGACAGTTACACCGACGGTTTGGAGGGGTATATTTGTCATTCAAACTTCTAAAATGAAAAGTTTCACCGCCATTTGATTCTTGGAGTGATTTATATTCGATTTATAAAAACTAGCTGCATTGTCATTGCACACGCGCAAAGCGTGGTTAATGATTTTTCGGTCAATATATAATATTTAAAAAATTTTATGAGTAAAAATTTAAATTAATTAAATATTTAAAAATTAAAATTTTGAATCCTTTACGATCAAAAGCGTTGCACCTAGTATTTATAAAAACAATAGGAATTGCTATATCATAACTATAATGTTTGAGTAAAAATAGAAACAGTTATATGATACCTTTAAGTAAATAAAAGTAATATTTGAGGGTATTAATGAAAATTCACAAAAAAATATATGGTTGATTGAACTAAAGAATCCTTTAGCTTTATAATAGTATAGACATAGGTGTTAGTGTTCCAATCACTCTTGGATAGAATCGATAACCTCGATTCTGTGATTCATAATCTATCCAATCTATTGATATGATAATCCGTAATATAATCTTGACCCAATTGCCTCTACGTTAGAGGTGAACTGTGACCGCTACTGTGGTCAGTTATTGAGGTTTAGTACCAATACCCTTAGTAGGGTCCTTTGATTTATGTTCAATAGAGACTTGATTATAATTTATAACCATCCAATTTAAATATATGTCCATTGGTTGCAAGAAAACACTTTGGACATTGTTCATTCTTCTCATGCAATGTTGAATGCCGAACACGCCTAAAGGTTCAGAAATTTCATCACATTTGGTAACATTTTCAGATTCATCATTTCATAAAAAAGGAGCTGAAAATGAGCCAAAACATTTTATAACGAGAGCGACACTTAATTTTACGATGAACATCCTCGAGTTTCAACCCTTGAAATTTCAAATAAAACTTCTATAACTAATTATTAGTTTATCAAACTGGATCTTAATTTAAAGAAGATGAAAGGAGGGAGGTACTTCATTTTATTTCAAGCAAATGGAACTATTGTACATATTTTATATTCTTGCTATGCTGTCAAGTAATGAGTGAGGTGGGATGAAATCAGAAAATTTCGCTTATGATTTAAGCAACACACAAAATCGATATAAACAACCTACTTATGGTACTATTACAAATTTTTTAAAGGTTTTTTTTTTTTTTTTGGCAAGGGGGTACTAGTAGATATTAGAAATTTCCAACCACGCTAAATAAATAAAATTTATTTATCTTTTAATTTGCAACAAGAATTGAGTTTGGGCTAAATCATTCTTTCTTGTCCTACTTCTCCATGAGATTGGAATGCGATGAAGACGTGTCAAACTTGCCATAAAAAAGTGATGTTTTCGCAAATTAGCTGAGGACAAATAGCCACGAAAATGATCATCTTTTCTTGGCTCATCCTCTAATAGGGTTGAATCCTCTCTTATTAGCTCACGTTAGCGGAGTAACTTTCCTGCGCTCTTACATTTTTATAGTTTATTTATTCAGACTTTTTGTTTTCATTTTCCACGCACCAAAAAAAGGTCACATGATGATCTTTGTGTTAATTGACGACGTCTACAACCCTTAATTAAATTCTCAATCCTTCCAATGGTCTTGAATTATTCATCCTTTCATACTAAAAACATAATCACCAGCAAATTTGATGAAAAACTCGGCTTGTATGTTGCATTTTCATATCCTTTTAACTTTTATGTTTGGAATTTACGAGATTACAAATATGTGTCGGGCGCCCCAGCCAAATAAGCATGAGTACTAGTGGTAACTAGATAAATCGAGTTTGTTATAAGTGAGTCAAACATAGGTCACGGGTCAACACTGGTGGCCAAAGAGATTTTATGGGTCGAGTACGAGTATATTTTGAGTGGGTTGGGTGGGTTGATCAGTCAAGGGTTTATTTTTCTTGTAAAACTTTTTTCCTTTTAGTATTTTTATAATATAATCATTATTTAGAGAAAAAAAAACTCTAATTTTAAACCAAAAAAAATACAAAACACCTGATTAGAAATGACAATTAGATTGATTGAGCATTCAAGACAAGTTACGGCTTTACATTGACAGGTCAAAAGTAGGTCAAGATTATTTTATGTGTTGATTGGATTGGGTTAACTTTTGAACGGGTCATAAGTTGAGGTTTCTAACTCTAACCAAAACAAACACCAAGTGGCATGGAAGTAGATATTGAGAAAACCACCTACCCTAATGGCGAATTAAGGAGGATGGAGGAGTTTATTACCCACTAACAAGATGAGTGATTTGATTTAATTGAGTCAGTTTTCCATTCATGTTTTACGATTTCAGCATTGTCAAGCAGTTATAACAAATTAACCGCCAAAGAAAAATGGTCTCTTGAAATTTGGCAAACTAATTACTGCAAATTGTAGATCAAAGCCACATTGTTAAGGATAATAAAGCAAACTACAATCAAAGAGCATGTGTTTGTAGACAAATCTAGACAGCATCAACCGACGTAAATGGCATGTATTTGTTTGAAGGGATCAGGGAGAGTTAGTCAACAAGCCCCGTTGGCTAAATTTTCACCTTCATTCCGTTAAATTTTTGCGAGCCTCCCTTCCTCCTTCCTTTGAAAGGGTGAGTGATGTTTTAAGGCTAAAAAATATTTATTTACAGCTTCAGCCAATGTAAACATCGGCCACTACGATGCATAGATGAAAATTCTCCCAATTCGTGGCCTACCACTTTCCCATTTCCCGAGTTTTAGTTTCGATTAGAAAGGGGTCAAAAAAAAAAAAAAAGTCTATGTACGACAACACACAATATTGGGGCCGTTGCATCGATTCGACGTATAACAACACATAACATAGGGGCTGTTACATTGGTTCAATCCATCCTAAATATTGTCCCTATCTGAAAACTAACCCTTCTCGTTCCAAGCCCAAAAAGTTAATTCAATTCCTTCTACAATTGGGGTATTAGTTTTTCGAATTGTTCGTACTTTCTTGGGCGTACAAGCAAATTTAACAATTCTGTCTTTGAAGTAAAGGAGTAAAATGTTGGAATGCGATAGCTCGTCCAGCACCATCTAATAAATGTTCGAGTCTTTGTTGCGTCGCAAACTTTAGTAACTTCTCATCTTTTGTTCGTGCATTATGCGTCTCTTTTGTAACAAATAAAAAAGAAAATGAAGATCTGAAATGACAGAAATGACCCCAGCAGTTGTGGGATAACAGGCCACGTGGGGATGATAAAGCAAATAAATGCAGGATTTGAGGTATGTGGGGAAGGCGATACTAAGGCCCCAGATCCACGCACAAGATCTCATCCACACGACACCTCCCCATGTGCATGCATTTTGGGACTTAGCTTGGAATGGAGTGATCCTTCAGTTTCCTTCACCTTTTTTTTTCTAAATTATTTCTTTCTCTGCTCCTTTCTGGTCGGCAATCATGCCATATAAAGTAAATGTGGGTATATTTCTAGCTAGGTGAGCCCAATGAGTGAGAAGAAAGGTTTTAAGCTTCGAATAATCCACAAATTAGATCATCTCATGTATGGGTTGTGGAAGACTCCTCGTGGCTTAATTACGATTCGATCCTTAGAATTATCTATCTCTTACGATCCTCTTCTATTTTCTACTGCAGGCTTGTCAATACGCTGGATTCGGACTCCTTTAATTAGGTTTACCTGCGTACAATATTTCTCATCCACTTGTTTATAAAACATTATATCAAGTCCGTATAAACGGGTCTTAATAGATCTAGATCGAACGCATTGATTGACGGCCCTTTCATCAACTTAAAAGAAGAGAATGATTAGTAAATTGAAGAACTTACCTATAGTTAATCTCTCAATGCCTCATTTATGTTTTCCTTGTTATCTGCATGTTTTCAATTATCTTCAACAAAACCCTAATTTTGCCTCTTTTTTCCCTTTCCCTCTCTCCCATCTCTCGTTTTTCCTTGTTTGAACAAGATTTGTGCAACCATTGAGAGTGATTATAAAAGAGGTTTTAAATGGATAATTTAATTATTTTTTATTAAATTTTATATTATGGAGCGAACATTCGCAGCTGGTTCACGAATCAACTGACTAGTGAAAAATATTTGGATCGGTCAATAATTTACTTTCGTGACAAAACAAATAATAAATAGGGTAGGTAATTTAAATTTTCTACATGTTTCAGTTATTTATAGGGTAGGGTGATGACGCAAAGTGCTAACAGAACATGTTGAGCTTATGTAATGGGTTCTAGAAAAAATGGCTTTTAAAGTTTTCGCATGTAGACAGTATCCATATAGATCTGGCTCTTAATTATAATATATATTTATTATTATTATTATCTAAGTTTCATAAGTTTCTCAATTCCGTCTTTTACAATTAGGCACAAACAATGGACACATGACGTGTAATTTACATAATTCAAGGTAGACACACATGCCCATGACAAGTTTCAACCGGTTACCGGTGGCAATCATGGATTAAAATGGGCAGGTCTAAACAGCCTGAATTATTATTATATGGGTTTAAATAGGCGGCCTCTAATTGGGCTGGCTGGGCCTAAATGGACTAATATTTTATTAATTCGAGTTTTATTTATTTATCCAAATTTCGCACACACAAAAATGATACGTGTTGGATCGAGCATTGTGAACGGTGTGGTCTAGAAGGTTTGTGTGTCCTATTTTAGAATTTTTTTTGCCCGAACATTTCCAATTGGGAATCCGGGGAAATCCGACTAATTGCATTAAAAATGTTCATTTATAAAAATAGAGGAAATTAATTTATAAGCGACCAGCATTCTCTCATTTTTGCTCAATATCTTCTCGTGTTTGCTCAAGAATAAATAAGGAAATTTGGATATTTCGAAACGCTTAAATTTATTTACCGAGCTGTTTCGCATTTTTATGGGCAGGCATAAAATTGCCAGCTCTCTTAGTATCCAACCATTCTCACACCTAACAAAGAGCTCCCTGAAAAAAAAAAAAGAAAAAAAGAAAAAAGAAAAAAAAGGCCAAAATATTTGATTTGCAGAAAAGAATATTAATAAAAACGAATAATTCTTTCACCGTTAGAAAACGAAATTAAGGACTGAAACTGAGCACTTAGATCCTACCCATCGAATTAGTGTGCGTTCATATTTAGTTAATACTAAGCTTATTTAAGCTCATGACTCATTTCTGCTCGTCTAAGACTATCCATTTTTGTTCTGCATGAAACGAAAATAATATCGATTCACAGAACATAAATAAAATCGACACTAATTAAATTGAAACAAGATCTCAGTGCTATCAAGATAATTTAATATTTAGCTAAGCCATTACTATAATTTTAGGTGCTGGAGAAAAGACTTATAAAGGGTAGAACATCTGACTACGAATTGCCACGTATATGTATACACTGCATTTTTAAAGTTTTTATATTACACTTGATAATGTTGGGCTGTATTTGAGTAGCGGGTGAAGATTCGAGTTCAAAATAACGTGGCTTCATCAAAAATGATGCCTTTGAAAGGAGGGCATCTGTTTTCAGAGGGCACCATTTTCTAAAGTCCCGTGATTTTATGATCTATTCGTTGCAAAAGTTCAGGATTAGGTCCTTCAGGTTTGGAATTAGCATTGATTTAGTTCCTCATATTCAAAAATGATCAATTTAATCCTAAAAATGTATGAAAAGGGCTCAATTCGGTCCTAACAGAAAATGAGAGTAGACAGGAAGAAATTTTGTATGTGTGTATATATATATATATATCTTTGCAAATTGAGCTTAAAAAGCACTTTTTTCTCAACATGAAGTAGTTTTCAAAAACATATTCCAACTGGGGAAAAGGAAAAGGAAAAAAAAGAGCCCCATCCCCATAATATGTAGCACTTTCTAAGCTTAATTTGCAGAAAATATATTAAATTTTAAATCTAATTTCATCTAAAGCCCCTTGTATATTGCACATATGGGCTTTCCATTCAAATGTGATGATTCTGTTAATTTAGGGACTAATTTGACCACTTTTTAAAAACTTTTATGGGCCAATTTGGCCGCTTTGAATATGAAAAATTAAATTGATACCAACCTCAAGCCTGGGAACTGCAAAAGGGAACTTTCCCTAACTTTCACCGATGATCCTGATTCAAGAGGCCTCAAGCCCATTAAGTGTGCTAATTAACCTCATCCTTATTAGACATGTAACTTCATAAATAGTCTGTAAAAATTAACAATCTCTCTCACACTGTGAGTTATTAAATTCTCCTCAAATAAATGCCATATAAAAGTCAACCAGGTATCATACAAGTCAACTGAACGTTACTTGATCATGGCAAAGATGCCACAAGAATGCGAGTCCTTCCTATAGTGCACTTGGTTCAACCTCGATAAACTCTGTAATGAGAAGCCTTACAACTGAACACTACTACTTGGGCTCCGACAAATTGTGCGCTCTCATGCCAATTATATTGACACCAACTATCCTAAACCTAGCATCGTTAAATAAATTGGATCCTGATCCAAAAACCCACCCTTCATAGTCTTGAGTACATTCACTTCACTACATCAATGGGTACATAATAGCACTCAAACTTCAATTTTATACCTATAGCACGGCTCTCATTCACCTTATAACTAATCAGACGGCGTCCAAACCTATATATGGGACCCAGGTCATCGACATTGCATGTGGCGTGCGATATAATTAGAGGGTGGTTCGGTAAAAGTCATCAGAAGATGACATCTAGAGTAAGAGGCATGTGGCGTGGGCTTTAAAGCCATTAGTAGGAGATGAGGACGCCTCTCCTTGCCTAGACACACCCTTGAGCCACCAACTGTTTGCTTCTGGTGGCCTTTCCGGTACGAAGGTCGGGTATCTTTCATGCATTGCCGGTTCTGTCATTTACTGCGTCGGTGGATGCTGGGCTTCGCATGAGCTAATTTGATGCATCCTCTTAATGGGGGTGGTTTCTTGCTGATTTGATTTAATTTTCATTTTTTCTATCAACGTGGATTACTAATTTTGCTCACGTATATTGCTTTGGAATAAAAGGAAAAAAAATACGTCGTCTTATACTTACTACTATTGTAATAGGACCGGACGGGTAAACAGTACAAATTGGACTAACTGTTTTGTGATCTCCCTATATTGCTCTTGCATAAATGTACAATACCTTATGTATCCTTAAAATGAAAAATGACTAGAATATCCTTGGAGTCAGAAAAAATGTAAAGAAAAAGAAAAAGCCTAAATACCCGAAAAGCAAAAAGGCCAAAATAACCGTAGTATCCCCCAAAAATCTCCCTTATGCCTGAGCTCTATTTCAAAATGATTAAAAAATTTATAAAATATTTAATGCTAAAAACAATCAAAATGATGTTTAATGCTCTTGGGAGTGCAAAATAGTCATGAAGCTGTAAAATATTAAACTATCAAAAATATACTAAAATGACTATAAATATTCTTACAAACACAGAATGCATGAAAATGCATTGAGGGAGCGTAAGGCTAGTATAATTTTATGCATTCTTGTAGATCGCGAAAATTTTCAAGTGTGAATATATAAATATAAATATAAAATAATGAATGAATTATTCAACTAACCCCCCAAAGTATTCAATTTTTTCTAGCGGCCTCCCTTAAAGGGTTGAAATTTGAAAGATCAACCCATATTTTAAACTTATCTGGGCTTTTCTTCTTAACAAGTTGGGCCACATTTATAAGCCCACAGTGAAAACCTGACCTTCAGTCGAATCCAATCCAACCTGCGTTCCCAGTTGTTTCCTTTTTTACTTTCCCTTTGGGCTCGTTTATAAGCCCACAGTTAACCAACTTGGTCAACATATCTCAAATTTGTTTGGGCTTTTAGGAAGAAAATGCCTTATAGGATATATGCTATTTTCTATTACTAGTTAGGCCTCCTATGAATGCCACGGCGAAAATATTTTTAGCTAAAAACTATTTTTTGAAAAATAGCTAATCGTTTGGCATAAATTCAAAAATTATTTTTTGCCAAAGGAAAAAAGAGCTATGTGATTGGGTAATCATCCTAATTCATTAGAAGTTTTTTTAATGTGTTGTTATTTTGTGCACTATTTGTCATTATTCTCACTCCCTATTATTGTATTAGTAAAATTATTCTTCTATGCATCATTCATTCCTATATATATATATATATATATTCACGTTAGTTACTCTTGTCATTATTCATTATTTATGACAATTCTCAGCTATTCTTTTATAATTTGCAATGAATTCCTATTCGTCACAATAATTCGAACAACTTTGTAAATGCATTTTATATCCAATTCAAAGAAGTTTCAAATCCAAAGTGAAGATTTGTTCTACTCAATAAAAGTCTTTAGATCAAAAGTGTGCCATGCAAGAATCGATATTATTAAGCATGGAACTGTGAATCCCTGTTATATCTCACATTATAATGAGAGTTATAAATTAATGGTTCTGCAAAATAGCTGATTGGTTTCTTCTATACATGTAACTTAGACTTCTATTATCATTGTTATTATCGAGAGTAACATGGTATATTTGTGTGCTAAAGAGAAAGTTAAAATCATCTGAAGTTTGTGATTTGCAATCTTTTTTACATTCAGGATTTGCTAACATATCTTTTTCACTTTTCTTCCATCTTTTCACCATGAAGTTGCTATGATTTTGGGCATCAATGCAGAGAATGGGCCTCAACTCTTCAAGTGTGATCAAGCTGGCCATTTTTATGGTCACAAGGTGTAGCCACCCTTTTTATTTATTATTTATTTTATAATAATTGAATTTATATTCTCATTTGTTTCAATTAGGCTTGACTTGTTATGTTACATAAATCACTTATGTTAAATGCCGATTTATAATTTGTTTAAGCAGTGCTACTTTTGTGAACATGGATGAAAATCTCAGAACTGTAGTTCTATTTCTGGTGGCATCAGCGTTAGTATTTATCTTTCTCCTTTTATGCATTCATTGTTGATGTTGGTTCAATTTATATGTCTTCTCAAATAGGCTACTTATTTAGCCTTGACTTGCACTTAATAAGAGGATGGAGCTTTATATATTTTAGCGGCAATGTGGATTGGAGTCTCAATTGTCGCGTCATATTCTGTATCCCCTTCAGTTCTATGCCTCCCAAAATTAGTGAACCACTTTGTTGATTCATCGCACTGAGACGAACGCCTCACCCCTGCAAAGAGATGTCTTGGCGTGTCACCTAGGACGTCTTGGCGTATTAAAATCAGCACCGACCATGAGAAGAACATGGATCCCACATAATATTTTTCGCCCCATTTTCTTACTACTTCTGAATCATGACAAATCCGTGGAACGAAACTGGAGCACAGTGCAGCACATCACAGTAGAATTGGTCCATCCCACTTGAGAACAGAAGTTTTAACTTAACTTAGTGTTTTTGCATCTTCCACTGCAGGGATGAACTAACTTGTATTGTGCTTTGCTGAACAATCATCAATATGTTCAACACTACGGTGGAACACATTTTATGCATTTTCCAGCGGTAGTTTTCCGATGAAGTTTGTGGTTAAACTCCCCAAATAGAGATGGTTCTCAAACTCGACTGCCGATGTTACGAACGACATCACTCTTCCATTCGGGTCATGGAACAACTTGATTATCTCTCCACTGTCTGATCACCTTCACTACCGTTGCCCCGCTACTAAATCCGTGGATGAGACCCATCAATTTCGGAGACGATGCTAGTATGCGCTTAGATGCCTTGGAGGTGTGCACAAATTCGAACCCCTTTCTTGTCAACTGCACCACACAAAAAGCAATTTTATCTAAATTAGATTCATTATAAATTAGATAATGACGTGTTTGTTTGCGGGGTGGAATGGACTTGGGATAGGATATTTATATTGCATGGTAAAAGAGCGGATAAAGAGAGCTGTTCTCGTTGGCCATGGGTGGAATGGGCTTGTAGGCAAGAAAACGACTATTCGTGCTGAGGAACAACTACTCCATGCGAATAGAATAGATACAAAACAGTTATTCTCGTGGGTTATGAGTGAATGAGTGTTTCTTGATTAGGTCAGACTCGAAGGCTATTGGTAAGAAATACTTATTTTATAAGAACAAGGTAAGATAATTATCTCATTGGAATAGAATAGATAAAACAAAAATGGCTGTTTGCACGAGATATTAGCGGAATATATAATTCTTGGTGGGATTGGAACAAGGCCTAAAGAGAAAAGGTAAGAGGCAGCTATCTAATAGGGATAGACCTAGGTATAAAATTTATTCCACGAGATCATGCAAGAAATGATTATTCTTGATTGGATCAAAATGAGCTTTAAAAGTAAATAGCTATTTTGAGTTCAAAAGTAATCCAAATGGGATAATGGCTATTACGTGGTGATAGATTCATAATTGAATAATGATTACTAGAATAAGATGAGGTAATAGCCAAAGATTAATAGGTACCTGTACAAGAGCGATCCAAAATGTTCCATCTGGGGCTAGGCTTATGTTATCCGGTCCTCCAGGAAGGCCATCCACAAAAACTTCAGTTTCCCCTTTCCTCCCTCCCTTCAACCAGTGCTTTAGACACCTAAGTCTGATCCAAACACCATAATGCATTAACGAAACCTTGAAAGTTAATCATTTCTAGGCCTCTCCATGAACCCTAGAAGCTTGAAGAAAGAAGTAATACTATGTTTACAAGTTCTAAAAAGTAGTAAAGTGAAAGCAAGTGATAGCCTTTCTCTTGAATCCCCAGTTATGAGTTTTATTAGGAAGGAAAAGGGTGAAACGTTCCTCCCAAAAAATTCAGAGGGAAGAGAAAATAAATTTATTGAAATTTTCATAACATCGGTGATATGAGGGTAAAATAATATTCCCAACTTATAGAATATAATTTATTTTCTTTTCTTCTAAACTCAAAAGCGAGGAAATGTAAAAGGTTCTCTTCCTTTCCTTTTACTTCCCGAAGGATAGAATCCCTTGATTTCTTTTATCTTCAAACTTACAAACAACATTGAAAACTCAAAAGTAAAGGCTAGAATTCATTGATTTCTTTTATCTTCAAACTTACAAACAACATTGAAAACTCAAAAGTAAGAGAGGATAAAAAGCTTACTTCCAAGATTCACAAACGACGAGATAGTCTTGATACTTCGAGAGTGCGACGCCATTTGCAAAGCTTAGGTGATCCAATAGAATCGATGTCTCGTTTGATAACGGATCGTATCGAAGAAGTTGGCCGTTGGGCTTCGCCTCTAGCATGTCGAGATACCACTCGTTAGCCTTGAATCTGGTGCTCGAGACGGTGAAGTATAAGGTCCCATCTGATGCCATGATCACATCATTCGCGTTTCTGGTGGGTCAAAAGTGATGCACATGTCACGGCGAAGTGTTTAATAAGTCGGAGTTTCCCAAATCCCTCGCATATGAGGTGTGGGCCCCACACATTAAGGGTCGTCTTCGTACCTTATTTTGGTACCATTAACATGGGATGCAAGAACTGTCACGCCATCTTCCCCAACCTTCAGCAGACCCTATATATTTATGATATGATTAAAATTGAATTATAAATACTCGATCTCCAACCCAAAAAACGTAAAAACAATGTTTTATGCTAATGCGAAGTAAAAAAAAAAAAAAATCCTTTTGACATGTGTTCACAAAAACAAATGGGCGCTAGGTGTATTGGTCATATATGTTTGACAACAAAAAGTTAAGAACGCCGAGTTTCAAAAATCACGGAACTTGCTTACTATGTGATTTTTCATAGAAATTTTTCATGAAGAGACTCTTATTGAAGACAAAACACATGACATGAAATACGATCATTAATTTGATTTAAAATTTTTGGTGCATAATTTTTATCACCAAATTTTCATCGCATAATTTTCTAATGTATAAAGCAGATCCTTAGAGTTCAAGTTTTCAATGTGGGGCCAACCTTTCGTATGTCATGTAGTCAAAGAATTAGCTTTTTTTAAAAAAAATAAAAGTAAACAATTTAATCATAATTTTGTATCCATACTTTAAAGAGTAGGAATGGTTTCCCATTAAAGGTCCCATGTTGCATCGTACATTCTTATGATAAACAAGTAGGAATGTACGTTCCAATAATTTGTCACGTTTAAGTTATAATGTAAATACACAGTAGAACGAGTTCTTTTAGTGACAAATGACTTAACTATTTAAAATCCTCTCTGTTCCACTATTTTCATTTCTAACATTTCAAATGTGCCATAAGTGCACAGGGCTATTAAATTCAGTAGTTATATTTCATTTCAACTTACCAAATGTGAGTTATTGAATTCAGCAATTATTATGGGATTCAAGTTATGTGCATTTTACATCTTTGCCCTCACAAATGGGAGAGTGGAGAAACCTCACTGACCTGTTCACTATCACAGGCGAGGATGTGATTGGTGAGAGTAGAATAAGTGATTCCAAGCAAAGTAGGACCACCCACCATCCTCCAGTCCTCCCATGTCCCATTTGGGTGTAGCCTTTTGATCCATCCATCTCTTGTAGCTGTGTACAGTTTCCCTTCCCTTTCATCCACACATATAGCTTCTGGCTCCTTTAGTACTCCTTCCCCAATTTTAATCATCCCCTATTTTACATATGACGTTGCACAAATAAACTTAGTGTTGGTAATCAAATTTGACATCATGCACAAATCAATCCAAAAATAAATCCAACACATAAGAACTTTGTTCTTAACAAAGATTTACATGGTTTGATCTGATATGACATGCATCCCAGAAAAACTAATAAAGCATGCTATATTCACAAGTATTTATATGGATTTGATCCTTGTATGTTCTCTCTCAAGTATCGAGTGCAAGTCTTGCAATTAACACATATCGAGAAGTTTTAATCCTAACTTGCATAGACTGATTTTACATGCAAATAAGTTCTAACTTGACCCAATTACATTAAAACTTATTTTAAGCTTGTTTACAAAAATAAAAAATAAAAAATGAGAAGGAGAATGAAAAGAAAAGAAACGTTGTTTTGACTAAAGTAGGAATTCGGTAAAACTTTGGCAAGAAGTTGAGCTATATAGTAAAAAGCTGAAAAAGTAGTTTTTCAAATAAACCATAGTTTTAAAGCTTAATCATTAATTTTAATAAAATTTAATAGCAGCTTATGATCATACTCCTTAACTGGCCCTTAATGGATAAAACTTTTGCCACTTGGGTCAGAGTCCGGCGGTGATGAAAAAGCCTCTCAAGGAAGAATTCTCGTGTTTCAATCTTGATAGTGATTAGATTTCGTAGTTGTTTAGTCTCCTTTTTCTTCTTCCTTGTCAAAACTAATTACAAACCTTACTCATTACCACGTATAAAACAGAAAAGCCCCTAAATGCTGAGCAAAGCTCATGAGGAAGCAATAAATTTTTGTCAAGAAATTACCTGCAAGTGGTGATTGGTGGTAAGCATATGCAGAGAAGATGGAGGAGGCAATTGAAGCACATCAGGGGAGATTGGGGAGAAGTAGAGGAGCTGGAAGATAAAAGCAAACAAACAAGCTAATAAGAAACTTGAAATTGCCTTCACATAGTGTAGTCTTGAGGGGATCCCATTTTCTCTTCTATCCATTTATACAGCTCTCTTCTCCACAAATTATACTTCTTTCTTAGGAAGATTTATTCAATTTTGGGGAACTGGAAAAGTGCCTCGACTCTTTAAATGATGCACGCTGTCATATAATGTTTGCCTTAGCCTCTCTCTCTCTCTCTCTCTCTCTCTCTCTATATATATATATATATATATATATATATATATATATATATATATATATATATATATATATGTATGTATAATGTTTGAGCTGTGAGAGATAAGGTGTGTGTGGCCTGCACAGACCTCTTTTGTCATTGTATTGTTAAAAAACGATGAAACTTGTAGTGCCCTGATAATTATTGGAGGGGTAATGGGAGGACGTCATGATTATCAAAAACAGAAAGGTCAAATCACAGTTTTCAGCGTCCCATTTGGAAAAAGTTCTGCGATTAACCCAACTTTTACTATTAAATAATTATATTAACCTTTATAAATTATTACAGTTCTAGCGTAGCTCTAAACGAACATAAGTTTGGTTATCATGTGTGTGAAAAATCCACCTTTCATATATTGAACGGGTGTATAAAGCATACTATTCCAAATAACTCCACGGCACAGTTGTCTAAAACTGATACAAAAGTGGAACTGCGATTAATAAAAGTGGTCTTAAACATAATGAATTTTTAACTTAATTATAGGTAACCACTTCCCCTTCATTGTTCACACTACCCGTGATAATGTCCTTCTTAACGTGCTTATCTAAAAATGGTTCAATCAAATAGGGATGAGTTCAAAAGATCACTTAGTAAAGGATTATTAACAAAATGTACGATCAAGAGATATAGACTCAACAAGCTTAGGTTGAATTGAACACAGTTCAACACTCACTGAGAGACCTAAAAGGTTATGAACTGTGTGTCTGTTCAAACACAGACACAAGGTCCGATAATTTGTTCAACCACCCATGCACGGGGTCAAGTCATTGTATTGAGGCCCATCAACCAGCCAATAAGGCTTATGCGTGCATTAACCCAAGCACGAGATTTGCTATTCCTACTTTTGTGGTTGTTCATCTTAATCAACGGGTTCGAATCATCACATTCTACATCCCACGTAACAAGTGGGTTCAAACAAATCAATTCAATAATGCTACGTTTAGGGTTCCAAACAATTATAACAACAATAGTTAGGTTAGTGAATTCAAATGGATATTCCCATCATAATTAAATCAACAATTTTGACTTAAATAATAAAAGCAACCACAAATCAAATCAAGTCGTCAAAATGGACATGCCAATAGTGCCCGAAACAACAAATAGGACTCAAATATTAATAGGTTTAATAAAACTAAAGAGGAATGAAGATACTTCAACAAAGGGATTGAAACCCTTCGCAAAAAAATAAATCCCACATAGAAGAACAGATTTCCTTTTACAAAGGAATAAGTTTCCCTTACTTGAATTGATTATAGAATTGAAATTGGTTTTCTCTTATGGGATACAATTTCCAACATGTCTTCTTCTTCTTTTTTTTCCCCTCTGTTTTCTTCTTCCTTTCCACTTCTCCACTTTTCACTCGTTCTTGTTTCTTCTCCACTCTAACTGTCCCACATCAAAAAGGGAGGAGGGTTAAGTTGATTGAAGGCCTCCGTGGTTCGTTCTTTCTTGTGAATGTGTTTTAAATCCGTGAGAGGCATGGGTTCCCCAAAGAAGATAATATTTGCAAGGTGCGTCGGATGCGGGGTGTTACATATGGTATTTGAGTCGAGTCCCAACAACAAAGGTAGAAGCAGTAAAGGGGGGGGAGTGTAATGCCTTGTGGCCCAATCCAATGGATGGGTGCATGGGGCACTCTTACTGTTCTACATCCGAAAAGGAAGGAGAATTAAGCTAATTGAAGACTTTTGTGGTTTGTTCTTCCTTGTGGACGTGTTTTAAATCCGTGAGGGGCATAAATTCCTCAAAGCAAACAATATCTGCAAGGTATGCTAGACTAGCCAAACGGACAACGATTAGGACAATGACCTAAACTTGTAAATGCCACATGGCATCTTACCATGGAGGGCATTTAAACGCCATGAAAAACCTAACGCGTACACGCCCTATCTCGAAGGCCCTCTAATTAGAGAGGAGCCATTTTTCTCTCAGAAATGCTTCAGTTTCACGAGGCCCTTCAATTGAGATCTCTATTCAGTTATGGAAAATCATCCCATTCGATTGCCCTCTATGAAAGTTCTCATCTTCTAGACTTAACCCCTCTCTTATGCACGAGCGCATTGGACATTTACGCGAGGTTCAACTGGTGCAACCAAATCTTGAGAGAATCCACCTAGATTTTGAATCCATCCAAGAAGAATTGATGAGGAGGAGGAGTTCACCAGCCCTCCACTGCTTGCTGCCCCCAAATCTGATGAGAGCGCCGCAAATTTGGTAAGTATTTTACTTTCCCGTTTCCCACTCCAAGAAACTAACAGGTCACCTATTCTTACTGTATGCTGATTCTTACCCGGGGATCACAAAACATGGACACCATTAGTTCCATTTAGAGGGAAAGGGAAATTTCCATTCCCTCCAAGACTTAGATTTGAAAATTCCACCTTTATTTATACAAAAATTCCAACAAAAACAAATCCATGGAACCAAACTAGAGCACAGTGCAACACATGACTGTAGAATTGGTCATCTCCACTAGAGAATAGAAGTTTTAACTTAATTGAGTTTTCTTGCATCTTCCACTGCAGAGATGAACCAACTTACTTGTCTTGCTCTTTCATTATATGTTCAACACTACGTGGAACACATTTTATGCATTTTCCAGCGGTAGTTTTCCGATGAAGTTTGTGTTTAAACTCCCCAAATAGAGATGGTTCTCAAACTCGACTGCCGATGTTACGAACGACATCACTCTTCCGTTCGGGTCATCGAACTTCTTTATTATCTCTCCATTGGCTGTCACCTTCACTACCGTTGCTCTGCTTCTACACCCGTGGACGAGCCCTGTCAGTTTTGGAGATGCCGCGATTATGCGCTTAAATGCTGTGGAGGCGTGCACAAATTCAAGCCCCTTTCTTGTCAGCTGCACCACACACGGAAAACAATTTTATCTACGTTGATTCACTCTTTTAACCTCCCATCTCTTACGGGTGGCAATGAATATTTCTTTTCTTGATTTAAAATATACTCCGGTATGTTGAAAGAGGTAATGTATCTTTGTTTCCTTAACTTAGAATTATCCAAAACTCAGTATGAAATAATTTGCCACATATTAAATTTTGAGTGAACTGAGCATTGAAAAGTCAGTGCTAAGTGAGCACTAGAAATTTTTTTGATAGGTACCTGTATAAGAGCGATCCAAAACGTTCCATCCGGAGCGAGGTTTATGTTATCCGGTCCTCCAGGAAGGTTATCCACAAAAACTTCCGTTTCCCCCTTCATCGCTCCCTTCAACCAATGCTTTAGACACCTAAATCTGATCATCCAAACACCATAATGCATTAACAAAACCTTGACAGCTAATCACTTCTCTGTTCCTTCGTGAAGGCTAGACTCCCTTGATTTCTTTTATCTTCAACCTCGCAAAGTGACTGTAAACTCAAAAGTAAGAGGAAATGGAAAGCTTACTTCCAACTTTCACAAACGACGAGATAGTCTTGATCCCTCGAGAGTGTGACGCCATTTGCGAAGCCTAGATGATTGAGCAGAATCGATGTCTCTTTTGATAATGGATCGTACCGAAGCAGTTGGCCATGGGGCTTCGCCTCCAACATGTCGAGATACCAGTCGTCCAGCATGAATTTGGTGCTCGCGACAGTGAAGTATACTGTCCCGTCCGATGCCATGATCACATCATCTGCGAATCTGGTCGGTCAAGTGTAACACATTTGTCACCTCGGAGTATCTAAATAAAGGGGGCAAAAAATGGAGAAAAGTAGCGGTGCGGTCTTTGAACCTTATTTTGGAACCATTAACATGGGATGCAAGAACTGTCACGCCATCTTCCCCAACCTTTAGCACACCCTACATATTTATAATTTGATTAAGTTTGAATTATAAATACTTGATCAGAGGCCCTCCGACCCATAAGGGGTTAAAAAAAAAAAAAAGAAAAAAAGAAGAGAAAAACAAACAGTTCCATGCTTAGTTTTATGCCAACGGTTTTGCTTACTTTTTAGTTATAATGTGAATAAACAATAAAACAAGTTCTTTCAATGAGAAAATCCATAACGTTCCATTAGGTTTGATTTCAATGTATCAAATGCACTGGTAATTATTATCGGGCTCAAGCAATCTGTGCTAGTTATATGCATTTTACATACCTTTATAACTAGTAGAGTGGAGAAATCTCACTGACCTGTTCAACATCACAGGCTAAGATGTGATTGGTGAGTGTAGAATAAGTGATTCCAAGCAAAGTAGGACCACCCACCATCCTCCAGTCCTCCCATGTTCCATTTGGGTGTAGCCTTTTGATCCATCCATCTCTCGTAGCCGTGTACAATTTCCCTTCCTTTTCGTCCACACATATAGCTTCTGGCTCCTTCAGTAATCCTTCCCCAATTTTAATCACCCCCTATTTACAAAGGACATAGGACCAGCAAACATAGTACTGGGAATTGAATGCAACATTGCGTATGAATCGATCCGAGAAGAACTTGTATAAATGTGAGAATAAGAACGTAATAAAGATTTATGCGGTTTGATCCAACATGGCCTACGTTCATGAAGAACTAACACATGCTTCATTTACAAGAATTAGATCCTTTTGTGTTCTCTCCCCAGTGCGTAGGGTAAGTCTTGCAGTTAACCTATACTGAGAAGGCCCCAACCCAACCCTGCATGGACTGATTTTACATGTAAATAAGTTCAGCTCCACCCAGTTGCATTACAACTTAATTTTAAGCTTACCTACCAAAAATAATCATTATGACTGAAGTAGGCATTTTGTAGAACTATAGAACATCTTACTGACATTATGAAGTTCGTTTGAAAAATCAATTGTTTACACAAGTTAAGAGAGGCTGAACTGGCCCTTAATGGATTGACAGTTGCCACTCGGGTCATATAGTGACCTGGTCGAGACAAATCATCTCAAGGAGAAGGTCTCGTGTTCAAATCTTGCGATGGTTAAACCCTGTGGTTTATTAGTCCCATTTCACCTTACCAATGTTGTGTGTGCAAAAAAAAAGAAAAAAAAAGAGGGCTCCTAGTTCATGAGGAAGCAATTTTATGAGGAAATTACTTGCAAGTGGTGATTAGTGGGAAGCATATGCAGGGAAGATGGAGAAGGCAGTTAAACCCTGTGGTTCATTAGTCCCATTTCTCCCTCCCCAATTATTGAGGGTTGACCTTACCAATGTTGTGTGTGCCAAAAAAAAAAAAAAGGCTCCTAGTTGAAGAAAAAAACTCAAGAGGAAGCAATTTTATGAGGAAATTACCTGCAAGTGGTGATTGGTGGGAAGCATTTGCAGGGAAGATGGAGAAGGCAATTGAAGCACATCTGGGGAGATTGGGGAGAAGTAGAAGAGTTGGAAGGTGAAAGCAAACAAAGAAACTAACAAGAAACCCGAGATTGCCTTCACATAGTTGTGTGGTCTTGAGGAGATCCCATTTTCTCTTGCATCCATTTATACAGCTCTCTTCTCTTCTCTCTCCCTCTGCAAATTATTCTTCCTTTATAGCAAGATTTATTCAATATTGGGGAACTGTGAAAGTGGCTCTATTATTTAAATAATAGAATATATATATATAATGCTTGTGGTGGAAGAGACAAGGGGTGTGCGGGGACAAGCCGGCCTAACCTCTTTTGGCATTATATCGGTAAAAAAACCTATTGCACCATGGAAATTTAATTATTTCATTCATTGGTTCGACTGAGATAGCGTAGCATTTCATAGAGGGAGTGAAAGAGCATTGAGAAATTATTACCAAATAAAATCACGTGGACTAAAATGGAATCCCCAACTTTACGAGTATTTATCGGGGCACGTAACGTACGTGTGTTTACGCTATTAGAACATAATTTTATTAAAATATTTAGATGTATAATAAAATTTTTTAACAAAATAATATGATTTGGGGATGAACGCACACAAGCTGCGTGTGCTCGAGAGCATACTTCTTTTTCTACTTTTTACGATACTTCTTCTTATATTTTGTTTTTGGTTTTGGTTTTTTTTTACCTTCCCACGGTGCTCTCTTTTGATATCCAATTAGATTCTCTATCAAGCCCTAAGAGAGGCTCAAAATTCCACCTAATACTAGAGATTAGCAAATAAACGGGGGAGCTTATAATAAATATAGAGAATAATGCATCTCAGGTGAATCTCATATAAAGTAAATAAGATATCATTTAAATACCTAATAATTTGATAAGGGCTTCCCCGATGACTGTTCCTCCAGCTTCCTCCTACAATCTTCCATCTTTCTTCAATCTTGCCAACGTCCATCCATTCCCATTTTCTCCCCCCCACGGTCGCAACCTCCATTGAGTCCCTTCCCTTTTCTTCTTCTTCTTCTTTTTCTTTGTGTTTTTTTCCCTCCGTCATAAACAAAATCAAAGCCAAATTGAAAATTTCCTTGGTAAAAAATGAAATCAAAGCGTGATTTGGGGGTTTTGCTTCTTTTCATACTCCAAATCGAGGTTTGATTCCGTTTCATACTTTAAATCGAGATTTGATTTTAGTTTCGCGACTTGATTTTGAGTTTAGGATTTGATTTGAAATAAAGCACATGTTGGGGTGATAGTCGTGGCCGTAATGGTAGTACGGTGACCATGGGCATGTTTATATATATTTGCTTCATATTGGTATGAAAAAGTAATAAAGATTCAGAAAAGTTAAAGACTTTATCACATAACATACGTTGAAATTACTTTACGTGCCCATCAAATTCGACCTAATGAGTTAATTGTTTAAGATTTTCGATGGAATTATTTTAAGATAAATCTATTTATATCAAAAAAAATAATAATTACTTTACTTACACGTGATAAGAAGAACCTACCTATATACGTTGAGTCTATTTTCACATTCGATTTATGAGATTTGTTTTGAATATACTTTTTCCAAGGGGTGTAAGATTACTCATTACTTTATTATTCTACGATTTATATATCGCTGGGTCTTGGTGGGACTAGCGATCATCGTTGAAATGTTTTTATGCTTTTATTTTCCTTCTTTTACCATTGTGGTGTGATTTAATGAGACGTGACCCATACCCCAGTCATTCTTCTTTCCCAGATATTGAAACTGAGCAAAAGTCTGTATTTTTGGACAGGTAAACCTTCCCCGCCTTGTGAATATGATCTGATGTGCAAGGTCGTGGATTTTGTCGACGAGTTGCGGCGGGCGACGGTGGCTGGGGAGTTGACGGCGGAGAGGACACGTCTCCAATTTGCATGGAGAAACTTCTTGTGGGTCACGTGGCGACACGCATGCCGTGCCAATGTGTGCATTTGTATCATCGTCAATGCATGGTGGACTCCTCGAAGAAGAATAACATTACGTGCACGACTAGTTTTGTTATAGTCCTCTGTTTTATTTATTTGGTCGATTCACAGAGAAAATGCATCGTTGCCACCCAAACTAGTAGAGGCATATGAGTCATCAAAGATGTTATGGTGATTGAATTGATTGCAAGTGATTGAAAAATATTAATTTTCTAAAAATTGTTAATTTTTTTAAAGAAAAATATGCAGAGCATGTTTCAAAAGTTCTATTATAATTCTATAAGAGGGTTAAGTGAAATAACTTATTTCCAAATCAAAAGTGGTTATTTTAAAATAAAATCGTGCATGAAGAATCGGTTTGCCCTGAAATTTTGAAAAATAAGAAAGATGATGTGACCTTTGATTCATGAGAATGAAATAGAGTGAGAACAGAATAACTATTTAATAAAAATACAATATATAATTACTTCTTTGGATCATGAGTAAACGAGTACCGTCGTAAAACTCAAAGAGAATATATGAAAAATAACTGTTAGCAATAATCAAGAGTGGACTAGATATTCCATATTTATTTCATTGACGGCCCTTTAAAGTAAATGTATTGTCCTCACTCTATTCTAATGCAACCCAAACATAATATACTAGGTCAAGCTGTGTTTGCGCGGGTAGTAGAGTAACCATATAATTCAATTAGAAAAATAAAGGAGGACATCATTTATTAATTCATTATTATTATTTTATTATTATTTTTTTGCGATAAGTTTTAAATCTTAATGTAGACAAGTTTGCCCCACAGGCTAAGGAGTAAAAGGAGGAATCCCCCAAATGAGGGCTCGCATCTGGGATATGTGAAGTATCTACTTGGGATCATGTCTTTTTAGGGCTATTCTAAATGTATAATATAATTTCAGTAGTAATATTCTATTTCAGTTTAAAATTGCAGTTAGAAATTTGGTCGCCTAGCAGCACGACCCTTGTATTGCTCTCCCATAACCCTCGGTTGCGCCATACATATAAAAGAGCCTACAATAATAATGTATTTGGCAAAGTATTGAAAGGTGTTCTACTTAAAAGCATAAAAACTTTACGAAAATATTTATCAAGTCTTTTTAATTTCGGGGTGTTTTATTTATTTATTTTTTATTTTAAGACTCTCTCCCCTTTCAAATCACTCAATCTATATATGGATGATAAGAATAAATTAAAACCAAATTAAAATACGATGGGTCTAATTTGATGATAAGAGGTGGGAGAGGATATTGATGTAAACTATCATCAACCTGTTGGAAAAATAAAAGATTTTATCAGTGGACTACCGAGAAAGTTGTGGTTTCATAATGCGCGTGATGGATATGCATGACCATTTTTATCCAAAGTTTATGATAGAGACCCCTTTACTGTTCCCGTCTCTAATAACAAAGTTCATCCCCATTTTTATTAATTAATTTGATGATACAAAAGCATAAAATAAATATAAGCACGAAAAAAATGCAAAAAGTAAAATACGGGATCATATCTCCAACCCCATATCCGATATAATTCCCGGTACAATAGGGTACGGCCCTCGAATAAAATGGTCATCCCTATGAGTGAGTACTCAATTATCCGCTCCATACAATCCTTGAATTTTTCAAGACTTTCCCCGGAAACAAAAGGTGCTTCAAATATATTTTTTAAAAAATTTAAAGAAGAGTAATATTACATGTATATCTTTCACATTGAGAGTGATATCGTAATAAAATATGTGTAATTCTATATTATTATTCAATAATTATATGAACATAAAAAATTTTATAATAAAATTACAAAAGACCTTTATGATATAAATTTAGTAGAAAGTATTTTAGTAAATAAGAACTTCTGATCCCATAAATTTTTAATATATAAACATTTTATAATTTTACTATAAATTTATATATATATATAATATTACTTATTATTATTTAATTAAAATATTATTATAAAAAAATCACAAAAATTTTATCACATCCCCCCTGATCTCATAAATTTTTAATATATAAACATTTTATAATTTTATTATAAATTTTTATATATATATAATATTATTTATTATTATTTAATTAAAATATTATTATAAAAAAAACACAAAAAGCAGCAATCCCCAATTGAGACAACTTGGGGAAGTTGGAGGATAAGTTGTAGGAATTCCAATGGACAACAGCTGGAATGTCTGAAGGCCCTAAATGAAACAACTCTCCATAATTGTGTTAAGCTGGCGGCAGCTGGCAGTGGCGGCTTCAAGTGACGACTCAGCCACAAATGAAAGGGAAGATATTGGCAGCCATCCCTGTGACTTGCACCCATGGTGGACCTTATCTTCAGAAGGAAAAAAAAAAAAAAAATCAGGTTTAATTTCTGGATTTTTAAATTTGAGTTTATACGTCACTCCTACCTCTTAAAATTCATAAAATCAATCTTTATAGAGGTGTAATTAATTTTAATTTCTGAATTTGCAATTAAGAAGTTTATTAGGAGTTAAAATCCTTAAATGCCGGTTAAAGAAAGTCAAAATCTAAAAATTGAGACTCAAGGATTAAAATAAATCAGAAATTTTATTGAGAATATTTTATATCTTAATATATATATATCTTAATATATATTTGATAAGTATGAATCGACTAGAGATAACGGTTTAGGTATTTTAAACTCGATACCAAGGATGGAACACTTTAAGAAATCGCTCAAATTCTAACAAATCATACTAATTTAGAGACACTAGTGTTAGTGATTCAAAAGAATAAAAATTAAAAAGAGCATAATAAACTCAAATTAAAAGGCAAATAGGTCAAATATAGTTTTCTTAAGCCAACAAAAGTCTATAATAAAATGGTCCAAGTCACAAGTCATGTTTTGAGTATGTATTTTCCTAAAATAAAATATATTGAAAATAGAGGAGGTGAAGGATTACACAGTCTCACTTGGATCGCTCAAGTGGTTAAGTTATTTGGACAATGGGCGATGACATCAAAGGATTTGAAACTCGTTACTTGTAAATTACTCATGATTTATTTGACGGATGTGAGAAGTTAGCCCTTATATAAATTCGAGATTTTCGGGTCTCGAAGAAGCTCGTTTCCTTGTCACAAAAAAAATAGAAAAAAAAGAGGATCCCACAGGATGCGTGTGCGCAATAAATTAGACAACCCAAAAGCACCAACCTTTTGAAACTTGCAGGAGGAGCTAGCTGTCTGAACTTTCCCATGCCTTTCCTCATTCCCAACCTCCCATACACACACACACGCACGCACATATATAAGCCAACCCAATCTCCCCTTCATTTCATCACAATTTGAGTTCAAATAACTCCTACTCAGAAACCTCTCAGATATAAACCATTCTTCTCACCATATATAGCATGGATCCGAGTAGAATGTCCTTGCTTGTGTTGAGTTCTTGTTTCATTAGCTGTTGCGGTTGGTAGCATGGTGGAACAGTTGGAGGTGACTTGGGGAGATGGGCGCGGGAAGATGGTCAACAATGGGGAGCTGCTCACCCTCTCCCTCGACAAGGCTTCGGGCTCCGGCTTCCAGTCCAAGAACCATTACCTCTTCGGCAAGATCGATATGCAGCTCAAGCTCGTCCCCGGAAACTCAGCCGGCACTGTCACCGCCTATTATGTCAGTCCTCCCTCTACCACCTCTCTCCCAGATAGTGAAAATGAATCCGGACTTACTGTGTCCGGACCCTAAAACTACATTGTCTTGCTAAAATGTTAATAAGTGTCAATTCTTAGTAGGACGAGTTAATTTTGTGTCCCGGACTCAGGTGAGTCTGTGAATCCGGACTAGGGAACAAGTTTGTCTCTGTCAAGGACTACAACGTGATCTCTCTCCTCCATCCCCCTTTTTTTTCTTCCCATTCTATATTGCAGTTGTCCTCACAAGGACCTAAGCATGACGAGGTAGACTTTGAGTTCTTGGGGAACCTAAGCGGCGATCCCTACACTCTCCACACCAACGTCTTCTCCCAAGGCAAAGGCAACAGAGAGCAACAATTCCACCTCTGGTTCGACCCGGCTGCCGATTTCCACACCTACTCCATTCCTCTGGAATCCCATAAACATCATGTAAGTCACTGCCATGACCACTGAACTTCCAGTTCACCGTATATTGATCGCTCGACTGATTATATATACTGTGCGTGGCAGATTTTGGGTGGACGACACCCCAATCCGAGTTTTTAAGAACTTGGAGACGAAAGGGGTCCCGTATCCGAAGAATCAGCCAATGAAGATATACTCGAGCCTGTGGAACGCGGACGATTGGGCGACGAGGGGCGGTCTGGTGAAGACCGACTGGGCTCATGCTCCCTTCGTTGCCTCCTACAAGAACTTCAATGCCGACGCCTGCGTTTCCTCCTCTTCTTCGTCCTGTGCTTCCTCGGTGGATTCGTCCCGATCGTCGCCTGATTGGATGACTCGGGAATTGGACTCGGCCAGTCGGGACAAGCTGAGATGGGTGCAGGAGAATTACAAGATTTATGATTATTGTCAGGATGCCAAGAGAGTTTCACAGGGTGTTCCATCCGAATGCCGAGCCTAGAAGAACAGTTAGGATAGAAAACATTTCATATTTGTAGTACATAATTCTTTCTTATTACCCACCTGCGTGTACTTTTCTTTATTTATTTACGTTTGTGAGTATATTATTTGCTTCCACAATAATCAAATGCGGCGTTCTATATCTGCTGATTATATCATTTTGTGTTAATTTGAGAAATCTATGACCATTGAGATGATTATAGTCAAACATAAATAATTACAAGTTTAACGTATATATATCGAAAGTGCGATAAATTTCAGTATTTCTATTCAGCCCAAGCCCAATATTGCATCCAAAGAGAGCGCAAAAAACAGAAAACACAAAATAGTGAAATTTGTTTTTAACGAAATGAGGAGAGAAAAACCAGTTTTAGGAAAAGATATATACACACACACAATTTGGATATATTATCATTTTCAGTACGAATAATAAATTTTTCTTCCCTTTTTTTACTAGAATTTGAGAAAAGGCTATATTAACATTTTATTTTTGCTTTTTATTTAAAATATATTAAAATGAAGTTTTCTTTTTCTCCATTGTAACATGTCCGAGAAATACTATATTTATGGGGTAAAGTGTTATTTTTAAGTTCAATTGCTGGAAAACGGTTCAAATTTCATTGGACTATTTTACAAATTGATAGGTAATTTTATTTTGGTGGTAAAAAAAAAAGAAAATTTAAAAATTTGATAGGTTTTTGCTAAATTGCATCGGTTTCCGGCCAAACATTCATGGTACATAAGCTTTTCATCCAAATCTAACGGTTCTATCGGTTAACGACCTTTAGGAAAATTAAGAGACCGAATCGACCATTTTCAAACATAAAAGATTAAATCGGCACAAACCCCAAACTTAAGGTACCATAAAGGTAATTTTCCCTAGACATATTAATCCAATTTTGTAAATTTGGGTCTACCGAGGGAAGAATCTTTTAAAACGAAATTAAATAATTGATTGGATATTAATTTGATTTAGCCTGCTGGAAGCAAAACAATTAAGCAATTACGGACTAAGTACCCGTAATCTGCTAACATTGTCAATAATGAATATTTTAGCCACTAACATTTTAGTGGTGCAAACTTAACGAGACAATTCAAGCATTCATGTGAATTAAGATTCTTAATTGCCTTTTTATTGGTTTGTTCAGTGTTAATTACCAATATATATAAGTTTGTGGACCCCCAATAAAACTATTTCACCTATAATATATATCATTATTAATCTTATGACATATCATTCTAAAATATTTTCCAAATATTGGATAAAATTAAAACAATTCATTATTATTTTTATGAGAAATGATTCTTAAATATGTTGAAAATATTAGTTGATATAAATGAAACTAATTATAATTACTATAAAAATAAAACTAATATATATATATATATATATATATATATATATATTCATTTTAAATTAATAATAATTATAATAATAGCAATAATGAATATTATATTATTATTGCTAATAACAACTTCATTTTTTTTTTCATGCCTCCCTTTTTCAATATCTACGGTTGCAACTTTTGGTAGGAGGCCTAGGTGATGCTCATGATAACATTTTCATATATATATATATATATATATATATATATGAAAATAGAGTGGCATGTATGACTCATTTTTGTGGTATATTTTTATATCAACACAATTCTTCAAGGCTAGTTTTTGGAGTATGATTCTAATGGTATAACTTATATTATTGTTGTCTATAAAGGGTCTCTCTTTGAGATTATATGTTGTTGCATATGTGGAATATGAATGTGGCATAAGTGCTCTCATATACACTCTTTTTCTTTGCTTTAATTTTTTTTCTTTGGGTTCGGAAAGATTTTTTAACGAAGTATGTGACCCATATGTTGACCCCTCTGAGAGTCTGCTCTCGCATTTCTTTTTGAAAACGTTTTTACGCTTGCCTTTTGTTTTACGCTTTTTTTAATATTTTTTTTGCACCGTTTAAAAAAAGATAAAAGGGTGAATATCCTGCTCAACGTTCATTAATTCAATATAAGACAAATTTATTTTGAATTTCTCTACTTCTTCTTGGGAGTATTAGATTTCGCCTGGAGTTGATCATCTTCGCCATGGAGGTCTGTTCCTACCACTATAAGAATCATACAACTCTTACGCTGGTCGATAATTGTAGTTATTTCGAGTTCCTCCATGAGTTCTTTCTTATTACCTACCTACGTGTAATTTTCTTTATTTATTTACGTTTTTAAATATGTTATTTGCTTCCATAATAATCAAATGCGGTGTTCTATATATTCTGATTTATACCAATGTTTTAATTTGACAAATCTATGACCATTGAGATGATTATAGTCAAAACTCAATAATTACAAGTTTAACATATATAATTAAGGTGATAAATTTCATGTGCAAAATTTAAGAGAAGTAAATCTTAATTTGAAGAAGCATGGTAATCAAGGGTTAGAAGTAAATAAGCATCAATGAGAAAGAGTTTAAATGGGAGTATCAAGAATATGTTATTAGCCTCTTGTTAGGAAGAAAAGACAAAAAAAAGAAAAAAAAAGAAAAAAAAGGAAAATTACTCTAGATTCCGAAAACATGTCAGATGAAAAATGATAAATCGATTTTAGAATTCAGTTGTCAAATTTTTCAAAATTTTAAATCGAAAATTTATGAACAGAATGATGAAAAACATAAAAAAAAAAAAAAACAAAAAAGAACATTGAAAATGTTTCCTAGAAGAAACACAACGGCAGTTTTTAATTACATAGAAAATAACAAGTTTTTCATTTTTATTTGATTAATTCATTTTTTGATGACTTTCCACAATTTCTTTTAAAGTTTTTGAAACTTTTCCTTGGAAAATGAAACTAGAAAAGGGGAAAAAAGAAAAGAAAAAAAAAGAGGTGGAAATTCTGAAAAATATAAAATATGTTCCATAACTAGAGGGGGCTTGCAATTCCAAACACTTAATTTATTCGTATAGAAATAGAAATTGTAAAAAAGAAATTTCACAATTATCAAGAGCTGGGTCGAAATAAGTATATTATTCTGTGCTAATTGTTGTGCTCTAATTGTTGGATTCAAAGTACGTTATTTAACAATCCTGAAGTTGTTGGGCCTCGCATACTCTATTCAGCCCAAGCCCAAAACGGCATCCAAAGAGAGCCCAAAAATGTAAAACAAAAACAAAACGCAACGAGAGAGCAAAGCCGAGGCGAGGCCCGGCCCGTGTAGCTCGGTGTTCTTAAAACTCGTACGGCCGACGCTCCACCCCCGAGCAAAGGAAAGTCGTAAAAATGCGAAACACAGATGGATCAATAGAAAATAAAAAAAGGAAAAGGACACGTAACAAAAAAAAAAAAAAAAAAAAGAAAAAAGAAAAAAACAGAAGAAAGTAAGAAAAGAGAAAAGAAAAAAAAGGAAAGTCTCATGAATTTCAAAACGACTAGAACTCAAAAAGGAGAGTTTCTTCAAGTTAAAGAGTCCCTCCGCTGTGTATAAAACCATAACGGAGAAGAGACGCAGCAGCACCATCAACTCTACTTTCACTTCCTCTCTCTCACTCTCTATTCATGGAGGGAACATCCCGGGATTTCGGTGCCGCCGATTCGGCAGAATGCATCCTTCGTCCCCCGAGGAAATCCCTGTCGCTGCCGCCGTGGGTTCCCGAACCCGACGCAAACCGACGTGAGGATGGCTTAAGAGCCTTTGTTCTGCAGTTGGCCAAGGACTCCGTGGCTCAGAATTGGGAAGACGAGACCTATGTTGCACGAGTCGTGAGAGCCGTGCGCGATACCGCGCCGCCGCCACCACCGGGACACAGAAGAGAGGGGGCCGACTACGAGCGGCTGTTGACATACTGGATGAAGGGGTTTGCGGCGTTCTGCCGGGCCGGGGTTCTGGCCAGCTACTTGCCGCAGCGGCAGCTGGGCGGCGAGATGACGTCTGCGGCGAAGGACCCGTGTCCGATATGCAAGGAGGAGCTGGCGGAGGGTGACTGGGCGATTCGCATGCCGTGTGACTGCATGAATTTGTATCATCGTTATTGCATGGTGGCGTGGATGAAGAAGAAACCTACGTGCCCAACTTGCAGATTTGTTTTGCCATTGCCAGTATGATTTTTTTTTTATTTTCTTTTTTTTGGGGGGGGCACAAGAAAGGTGGAAAGAAGGAAAATTTCGAATTATTTAGGGCATGTTTTGTTTTGATATTTGAATCCTTTCAGTCTTTTTTCCCGTACAGAAGTTAGAAGAGAAGATTTTATTTCTTTAGGGTACGTTCGGGTTTGAATGCTTTCTGTGTTGCCATTCCAATCCATCCCTATAATTTTTAATTTCATTTTGGGCAGAGAAAGAAATGGAAAGAAGGATAATTTTGAATTGCTTAGTTGGCGTTTGATTTTGATCTCTAAATGCTTTGATTTTTCATTTTTGGATAAAAGCAGTGTGTTTAGGTTATGGATAAGAAGAATTAAAAAAAAAAGTCATAAATTTATGAAATTAGATAATTTAAGCCACAAATTAACTTTTCTTATCATTTTTTTTTACGATGAATAATTATAGCTATTTAATTTCATAAATTGGAGAGTTTTTAAATTCAAAGAATTCATCCCTTGTGTTTTGATTCTTCATATTCTTTATAGATGTCATTGCAATATACATGCGATCTTTTGTCCCTTTTTTAGTTTATAAATCTCTTTCGACACAAATAAGGGTCGCCCAAATTTATGTCAAGGTGCATTATTTTTTAATTCTTTCGCTCATACCACAATGTGGGGTGGCGACATATACCGACAATTTTTTTTTACTCAAAAATAAGAAATTTATCTTTAAAAACTTGTATTAATTAAAATTTATGACGTTGAAGTGAAATTTATGTTTTCCAAGTAAAATTTTGATCGAGTTAGAATATTTATAACTACGTGAATTATTGTAGTATATTAATTTTTATTTTATTTGAGCCCCTACGGATGAAATCTTAATAACCCCGGAAGGCTTGGAGGAATGTGAATGAAAATATGAAACGGCATGGATTTCCCATTCCGTTTATGAGACTTAAAAATAGTCATTCCCATTTCCAAGTCCCGCAATGATGCCATAACACCGTGTGACAACCACGATATTGCATGGCACCTTAAATGCTTTGATGTAGCTTTCTTATCATTTATTTGTTTATTTTATATTTATAAAATTATTCCATTCTGTCATTGAGCAGATCAAACCTCTAAATGACAATAAAGTGGGAATGATCGTCTCATTCCCTCTCCATCCAAACACAACTTTGAGTGTTAAAGCAAACCACATAAATTGTTTTTTTTTCTTGGTAAATTAAATATATTAATCACCAAAATCGAAGGTCACACAAGCTAAGCCCGAAACGGCTTAGTACAAAAACAACCAAGAAAATACAAAACACAACCTAAATCATCCTTCCTCATGACAATTTGTCGCTAACAAATGCAAGGGAAGAACAGATAACTCAAGAAAATAGAGATTACACAAGTAAGAAACTATAGAAGCCCTAGGGCCGCTGGATCACAATGTTAGTGTTACTCCTCCGAAAACATCCAATTCCAAAACCACATAAATTTTTCGTGCATGCAGTCGTGTGTTTTTGGTTCATGGGTTAGGCTTATCCTCAACAAATGCTTCCAAATTACACGCTTCAATTTACCAAAGGAAAACTCCTTACATGCAACAAAATATACAAATACAAACCCACAAGTTCAAAAGCTAGAACAGGAAGGGAAATAAAGATAAACTGGACATATGAACTGTTCACACCCCACAATAAGTCTTGAGAGCAGATTCAGACCTCTGACCAGCCTCAGTGTAGTAGAAGCTCAGGAACTCAACATGATCAAAGGGCTTGAACAGTAAAGGGTGGTCTTCGTCCACCACCTCCTCCGGGGCCTTTATCATGTAACCAGCTTTCGGGATCGAAAACAACCCGACCGAGTATCTGGCCTCTTCGCCCGACATCATCACCCGATGGTGCGGCGAATGCAATCTACCATTTGTCCATGCCTAAATTCCAAAATGAGATGATGATGAGAAATCCTTTCTACTGTACAATTACTTCTAGTTATCAGTTATCTATCGATTTATCCTTCTTTTTTGAGGGGAAAAAAAAAAATCAATCAGTGAGAGTTGTGGAGCACACACGCCAAGTACGCCACTTTTTCTTATTGAATGCAATAGTAGTAAAGTGCGTGCTAATTAAAGAGGAAAAGGATCAAAGGAGCGAAATTACATAGAGCGAGTCGCCGATCATAACAACGAAAGAGTCCGGGTCGGGATCCACTTGGATCCATTCACCCTTCCGGGTCTGGACCTCCAACCCATTGACTTTATTCTGGTACAAAATGGTGACTATGTTCTTGTCTGTGTGAGAGTTGAGGCCAAGCTTCTTTTGTGAGGTGTGGGGGCCTTTGTACTTCATGACCCGGAGAAGGTAATTCGTCGACTCGATGTGTTCGTCACAGTATTTCTCGAGGCCCAAGCTCTCCAAAACCATCATTCGGACTATCCGATCCAATTCGGATAGTTGCTCCGAGAAGCTTTGTATGGTTTCCCTTGCAAAGAGGAGGAGAGTTGATAAAATAAAATCAAATAAAATTATGAAGTTAATAAATTAAAAAAGAGCAACAATTTTCCTTAATTTAATGGAATTCATGAGCCTCGAATCGTAAGGGAGCAAACCTTGCCGGTTGCACCGAGAATAGTATCTTAACAGCGTAAGATCTTAAGAGATAAATTGTGGTTACAACAGCTATGCTCACACAGCGAAGTAAAGAAGAAGGTGTAAGTAGGGTTACTTAAAATTTGGGTTCCCTTGGGGCCACAAGATATTGGTGAATCTCTCCACCTTCTCAGCGATCGGCGCGTCGTCGATGCCCATGCTTTCATACAGTGGCACTGCCGGATACTGCCCAACGTACCCGTGAAACGGCTTCTTAGAGGAATTGAGTAGTTTGGTTTGCAAAGGGAGATCAAAGAGCTCTTCCACTGAGTTGAAAATGGCCTTTCTGAGCTGTGGGGAGACTCCACTGAAGGTGGCCTCGAAGCAGCCGTACTCTTCGAGGGCTCGTCGGACTCGGGACGAGACGGAGTCCCACTCAGCTGAGCCCGGGTCGAGGCCCGAGTTGGAGAAACCTATGTGGGGAAGCTTGAGAGGGGTCTCTGAACCCATTTTCCTCCTCTGTGTGTTTACGTAATGGGGCTCAGTTACCTCTACTTTCCCATCTATTTATAGAGTTTTTATTTATTTATTTATTTATTTTTAACAAGCCACTTTTATAAATAACCAAGTGGTCTCAACAACGTCCTTTGAAAGGGGATGTTTTGTGAGTGAATATGCTAATTTCCCTCCGTGAATATGTTAATTCCTTTTTTTTTTTTTCATCCCCAGCTACAGTTAATAGTTGGTGCTAGTACCAACATGAGACCATCTCTATTTTTATCTATTTATTAGAACATATGAAGCCCCCTCTTAAAAAGATTTACCATGAATCATTGGTTACAATGAAATGGGTTTTATTTATAGATTTTAAAAAGTGGTCCGTTTACTTATATTTAGACTTAACCCATTAGGGATTTTCTTTTCCGGGTCGTTCTTCTTAGGGTTAGAAGTGACCTATAATTTTACCGACATAAAATGTTTACGGTATGGAAGATGTGGGAGAAATGTAGAGGGGTATTTAACAAGGTAATTTTAAGATTTTTCATATAATTTGTTTGGCTCATCTGTACAACCTCGGTAACACAATAATTGATTCTAGAAAACCAATCTGGAAGTGCTTTCCATTCATTTTTATTTTATTAAATAGTACAAGAATTAGATGAAATTTTGTAAGGACGTTGAATATAATATGATAGTACATGAAAAACGATGTGAGATTGAAACTTTTGAAAAGGATTTTTAATTAATTATCATATTATAACCACTAGGTATCTTTTACAGATTTCGGTGCGTGTCTTTCATCAATTGTGGTCCTTGCCATATATATATATATATAATACACCCGCCAAAGTTTTTGGTACACTCACGCCTTGGTGGTCCTTGTGATATATATTTATATAAAAGTAAAATAAAACCCCCCCAAAGAAAAAGTGGGTGAGCAATCAATTAACACGAGGATACAGCCAAATCCATCTCTCATTTTATTATTCTAGTTTGTTTTATTTTATTTTATTTTCCGGCTCAATTATTTTAGGTTTTTTTTTCTTCCCTTGTATTGTTGTTAAATTTTAAAATTCTGGCTCAACTTGGACAATGGTGATTGTGAGAGGAAGCCGAGGGAGGGAAATGAAAGTTTTATAATATCAATTATATACTTTAAAGTGAAAAGTAAAAAAAAAATGATCTCAAGTTAAAATAACAATTTCTACTTATAAGTTAAGTTCTGAGCTCCTTTCTTCTCGACTTATGAGCATGAAAAAGGGAAATACATAACTTTTTTTCTTCCGAATTTTTCTCTTTCCTTAAAGTTAAACCTCGTCCTTTCCCTTTTCTTTTCAAACTCAAAAGCGTATCGTTAAAAAAGGATTTTGTCATGATAACGGGTTTACAACCCAAGCAATGGGAAAACAGTATTCATATAACCGAGTTGGAAAGGTCTGTTTGGCTTGTGAAAATTAACGGATAATGAACGGATTCAAATGTGCCCTACTCGAGTACATTCCTTCATGTGTGATGCATTTTAACAACCACAAAGGGAGAAAATGAAATATTTATGGTGTTCAACGAGTGTCGAGAATTGGTGTTCCTCTTCATATATATTAGGGGTGTAAGTTCAAACCGAAAAACTAAAAAACTGACTGAAACTGACAAAGATCAAAACAAATCAATTGGTTTTTTTATTGGTTGGTCTGGTCTCAGTTTTTTGCAGTTTTTGATTGCAGTAAAAAAAAAAACCACAATAACTAACCGACCACAAAAGTAACATGTATAAATAAATAAATATCTATATCTATATTAATGTTGGCTGAACCGAGCCCAATAGAACATAGGCCCAGCCTAATAACTAATAGGCTCACCCTAAAAGGTTGGTCTAACCCTAAACTGCTATATTAGGTTCCCTCTCTCTTTATCTCTCTCACACTTTAACTAACTTCCATTTTTTTCTCAGACTCCTAAAACAACATGCAAACTTACCCTTTTACTCTCAAATTCGCTCTCTTTATCTTCATCTCACAATAGTAAGTTGTCCGCCATCAAAAGAATGAAAGAGGCTATAACAAGTGTCCTATAAAAGGAGGTCTAGAGAATAGAGAAAGGCAAGTCTTTTGTAAAATATTTGTTTTTATTAATTTAATATTTTATATATGAGTTGTTAGTTTATCATTTAATAGTTTAATCTCATTGGGGTTCTTATTGGGCCGTTGGAGAAGAAATGGTGAAAAAACCAAAAAAACGATCGGTCAGTTGGTTCTTTTGCGGTTTTTTTCGGTTTCTTTTTGTTTGGTTGACCGATGCGGCCGGTTTGTTTTCGGTATATTTTTTTTTTCATGGCAAAAATTATCAGTCGATTGGTCTTCGGTTTTTTGTGAAAGACGATCAAAACTGACCCATTTTCACCCCTAATATATATTATTATTTAAACATAGGATATTCTTATTTGATTTTCATAATTAATTTTAATGATGTGTTAATTCATGGAAAAATTAATATTTCAGATTAAATTAATTAAATTAAAAATGTTTAATTATGTGGATTTAATTTATTCATGAGAAAGTTATTAATTTATAATAATTCTGGGAGGGGCTCCGCTGCTGTGAGTAAAGGCGGAGTTTATCCAAAAATCATGTTTTAATTTGGAAAGTTAACCATAGGATTGAAAGAACATTAAAAAAATCTACAATCTTATAAATTTTCATACAATTTGGTGTAGGCCCTTGGTCTACCACAATAGAAGAAGATCGAACCAACTATCCCTTCAAAATTAGGGCTATAAAGTTATGATTGGTTTGCTGCAAACTCAACATGTTGGCATCAAACTCTAAATTAGAAGAAGCTTTGATAAAGTCTTGACTTTATTAAACGCCTTACCGTTCTTTTCTCACATATTTTCCTCAACTTACTTGTCAATCTTCTCAATTTATCCCTTTCTATATAGGTTTTTTCCGCTGGTGTTGCTCTTCCTTTTGTCTTTCTCGTCACTTGAAATTCAATTAAGAAAAATGCGAGAGGATGAATTCTTCTCTTCGTAGTAGCTGGCAACTGATTGGATGTGCCACGTGAACATACATTGCTTCAATTTGTATATATTACATACAGATTGGTGCTTTACAGGCAGGCGGGATATGAGATTCTCGGTAGTTGTTTACATATAGAGGCATGTTTAAGCATAAAATAAGCACATAGATCCTCGGACTTATTGAGGAAATTTCAATTATATAAATTAAAAGAACATAAAAAATATATAAAGGACTTACCAATTCTCATAAAGTTTGGTGATACATAGGGTTTTCAATTTAAATGTTGAAATATATTGTTATCTTGATACTATAACTTTCATCCTTCATATGAAGGTCCCTATAAAGCACCAAATTGTACGAAAATTAGTAGATCCTCCTATCTTTATGTGCTCTTCGAATCCGTATGAGTAGAATTTTTAGAAATGGGTCTGAAGTGGTGTATGTTCATTTTATACTCGTGCTAAGTTTGCTCGTTATAACATGTCCCTAGGGATAGTGATAAAGAGAGGAACAGAGGTAAATAGAGGACTTTTATTATCGGCCCACGTGAGATATGAATCACAAATTCCAACCATATGCATTCAAAAAATGAGAAATATGTGACACAACAATTTTTATATAATTAATGTTCACGCATAATTAGTGTTCATGCGCAGCTATCATCCACAGGATGAAATTTCAAACAACAATCAATAATAAATGTTGCAAACTTTAATAGTTGGACGAAGGTTAAACTTTAACAATTAGTTGGGTATAATTACAAGTTTTAATCTAACGATAGAAAACATAACAGTCTCACATGGGTTTACAACGAAATCTTCTCTTTCTTTCCCCTCCTACTTATACATACACACACTCAAGGACCCCGCCGCCGACAGTGACGTGAAGGTCATAATGCAGTTATGGAGCTAGTTGGGAGCACATGTATGCAATTACTCCCCTGAGATTTTCAATTTTTCCCCAATAGTATTCATTTTTTGAAGCTGCCTCCTCTGGTGTTCCCAAAGAATTCTAAAGGAACTATATTTTACGTATGAATTAAATTTGTTTAGGTTTTCTTAATAAGTTATGCCATATATTTCAAGACCACACATAGAAGAAGCTCAATCATTGATCATATACATTCAAAACCCATATTTTAAACTCGTTGGGGCTTTTTTAACAAGTTGGGTTACATATTTAAATTCCACACCTAAAATAATGTTAAAGAATGAAATTAATATTCTCATTTTTCAACTGAATTGGATTAGAAAGGGAAATTAAAACTCACTTGTACATTACCCTATAGGCCTGGGGTTGGAACGCTTGTAGTTATTAGGTTTGATGCATGTGCATTTAAGGAAAAGTCCATTCTATTTGAAAATTGTCAATTTGCCCTTTGAAGTCTATGAAAATGGTCAATTTTATTCAAAAACCAGTAAAATTGTTAGATTTGAATGAAAAAATCATTAAAATTTGGATCAATTTGATGATACTCAAACAAAAGGGATTGACGCTAAATCCAACGTGGTGAACTAAAAAGGCAACCTTTCGTAATATTTCAATAAAAAATTTACACAATTACATATAACAATATAAATTAGTTAACCCATTTGAGAATTTATTTTGATGACCTTAGAAAAATTTGACCCCATGTTTCGTATTACTATATATATTGAACGGTAGTTGGCCCTCCTGGGAAAAAGTGTCATGGCTTCGTCCCTGTCTAAATGGGATTGCCTTCTCGAGTCGGATCGTCGATAAACATCAACGGGGGACTTGAAAGATGACACCACTCGTAGGGACATAGGATGTGGGATCGCTGTAGTGTCTTTGATAGTAAAGTCAGTTCTCATATCGTTAAGAGATTTGTGAGAAAATGTCAAAAAGGGCGTAGTGGGAAGAACCTTCGCGTTCTTGCTGATTAAATCCCCTCTTACATTAACAATGTGGTAGTATTTATAAGAGTTTGAGGACTTCGACCCACGTGCGGGTTTACTGCTCCCAAAGGCATGTCATTTCGAGAGATCTTAGAGTGGATGCTGAGTATACACAAAGCGATCATTCGACTACAAATAAGGGAGCATCGGAACAGTCAAAGATAGATTGCCATTTCAAAAACAAAGAAGTCAACAATAGTTGTCGAAAATTTGACTGCAGGGATGAATCTCATCCAGAACCAGATGAACCTCAAATCCTACCAACTAATAAAATATGTGTTGAATTCCTTATCTAACGGTTAGAATCCCTTTATGTGATCTTATGTGAGCCCCACATGAGTTTGTTTATCTAAGTAAAGATTGCTCACTTGCTTGTATCTGTGTTTTCCTACATGAGTTTAGTGGATATAAGGTGTCACCCCATGAGATGCAAACTCATTCTTAGATTTTTTATATAAATCGCCATTGTATGACCTTTAGAGTGGAGAATGCAAAATCTTGTTAGTTTTCAATGATTCAAATTTAATTATTTTCTATGAAAAGAAATAGGAGCCCACAATATCAAATTTTAATACAAATTGACCGGTCATTTATTTATTTATTTTTTGATATTATTTTCGTCATTATGATTGAATCTTTAAAAATAAATTAAAATTATGCATTTTTTGGGGGGTACACTCATACAGGTAACGTACACCTCATATAAATTATGTTCATACATGTATACATATAAATTTCGTGAAGCCTCCCCACCTCCCCCCCCCCCCCCCCCCCCCCAACCGAACTACCATCCCTAAACAGAAGACTCTTGTAGCTAATGACGCGACAAATACCACGAATAATGAATATTACAGTTGTCATAAAGTTGATAGAAACCGTAAGAAACATAATATAATATATTGAATGTTCATAGCCTTAATAATTATACCAGCATCAACTTTGTCGATCTTCTTCACCAACTTTACATCGATTTCCTCCACTGCTTCGGCGAAGCGCTGCATCGAATCAGCTTCGTTTTCATATCCGGCAGCGGCTTCACGAGGGCCGCGGCTTCTCTTTCTCCTCCCTCTTCATTCTTCTCAGCCAGCCCGATGCTCTTGAGTGAAGGCATTCCCAACTTCCTCCACCTGAAAAAGCCCTTCTTCCTCTCCGAGAGCTTCTCCACCTGTTCCTGCATGGACCTGCACTGCTTTTGCAATCTAACAACTTCTTCCCTCAGCTTCTTTATCTCCAGTTGTTGGCTCCACCCTTCTCGTCTCGAAAGGCTCCGGCCCGGTGCGTCCAGTCTGTTCGCTGTCCGGGTTCGTAGGAGCCCACTAAACGATAGGCTGCTCCAATCCAAGGGTTGGATGGGCTTAGAGAAGAGGACCTGGATTACGGAGCGAACCGGCAAGCGTTCGTTGTCCGCGGCATGATGACACGCCTCCGGCGAGAGTTTCCCGCCGTCAAGTAATCTGCAGAGGCTTTTCCTCTCATGCTTTGGTACAGAAGGATGGGCCTGCATCAGGAAAGAGCTCATCTCAGAATGCGAGACCAACTGTGCTATTATTTTCGAAGAAACGTAACTAAAGGTGGTTTTGTAATTTGGTAAGGCAACAATTTAACGAGAAGAGCCTTGTTTTTCTCTTTCGCTTGGTGAACAGAAACTTGGGCCCTGAGAGCCTTGTGACATATTTCAGAAGGGACCTGCATACAAGGGCTTATGCCTCATCAAAGAAAATTTGGTGGAATTTGGGGTGTACATTGGTCGGTCCTTCACGGTTTTCACGAAAAACCAAAAACAAACCAATCAATCATTTTTAGAAAGAGAAAAAAACCAAAAACTAACTGATCGATTCGGCTGATCAAAAGTCAAAAAATCGAGGAAAATATGAAAAAAAACCGAGCAGTCAATTAGTTTATATGGTTTTTTAAATAAATATAAATAATATGTGCATAAATAATGGGCTTAACTTTCGCGTAGATGCTGCACCTAAAATGATGGTTGCTGCACGTAAAAACTTTGGGCTTAACTTAGGTACAGCACACAAATAAAAGAAAGAAAGAAAAAAGATCCAAAACAACGTCATTTTGAGTCCTTTTTTTTTCAAGCATCACAAGGTAGCAACTGCATATTAGTTTTTTCCCTAAATAATATATATATAGTAATAACATAATACTACTATTTTATTATAATAATAGTTATTATTATTATGTGCGGTCTATTTATGTAGTTTTGTTTTATGGACGACTGCAAACCGATTGACACATCGGTTTTCTACCAAAAAAAGAAATCGAGACCGAGCTGACCGAAAAAACAGACCAAGTCAGTTTGGTTTACGTTAATTTCGGTTGATTTCTTCGGATTTTTGGGTTCGGTTGAACACCCCTAAGTGGAAGCATTTTCTAACATAAAGGTCCGGAAAACAAAAAACAATGGCACGAAAAATAGGGTAATTTACATTTAACTATTGAATTAATAAACTTTGGGCATGGAACAGAGTAGAAAAGATGGCAAATTGCTCCGGCAATTAAACCTGGATGAATGAAGTCTCAATATCTTACCTTTTCAAAACTTTACTAAAAAAACAAAGTGGTAATATTATAAACGAAGCAAATTAAATGTTGGGGTCCCATTGTGTTATATTATGTATGCCCAATTAAGCGCTTTGTATATACATCCTTCACAGTTTAGGATGTGACACACAAGGTGTGCGGTGCTGTCTAGGTTTTGAAGTTTCCTATACACGTCCAATTAATGCCAAGCTGTGCAATGTAAATGCTAAATTTTCAATTGAGTGCAGTGCTAAATACAGGACAACAGTTCACATGCATCACATATGTTTGGCTTGACAGCGAAAAGCAAGTTTAGGCAAATTAGCATGTGGTTGGACTTTAAAGATAAAGAGGGGGTAATCACCTCACATCTTGACTTGTGGAAGGCAGCCCCATGAAATCCTATCTCCTCGCATGAAGAATATGGTGGTTGTGACAACACAAAATCTTCTTTTCGAGGTCCCAAATCTAATTTCATCTTTTTCCTACCCCACCATTGTTTTCATAGTTTTCCTAGAGCCGGATTCTCTCCGGTTCTCAGGTGCAGTTCACGGCACAGTTTTATAATTTTTTTATGTGTGAGAAATTTTTAAATGATTTGAACCTTATAGATGGAAATAATATTCAACAATATATACTCATATTAATTTTTATGAGTTTGAAAATGCATAACCTATTCATCCCAAGCATTAAGATTTCGTGTAATTTTTAAATGCCATTTTCTCAATGCTTGAGATGAATAGGTTATGTATTTCCAAATCTCATGAAAAATGACATGCTTATGTGTTTTGGTATGTTATTTCCATCCGTATGGTTCAAATTTTTAAAAGAATTTTTCAAAATAAAAAATTATAAAATTTCACAGGAACTGCACACTTTGGACGGGTGAGAAACCAAATCCCTTTTTCCTACCCACCGCCCCTTTCTTTCCTTGTTTACATTAGTGCTGTAATAATGGAACAATGATTTTACTTTTGAAACTTCATGGCTTCTTTTTGTTTTGGGTGCGTGGGAGACTCTGTAAACATATATGGTAGCATATATATATATATATATATATATATGTGTGTATATACATATATTTAATAATTATGTTCTTTATAAATTTTCACTAGAAGGTTTTTCTCGGAACATGTTCTCGTATAAATGTACATTAAGGGTGTTTTCTGGGAGTGCAATGTAATATACAACAATGCTGGATTATATCTTCCCAATTCTAATGATAAAAAAAGTGCTTACAGTACACAATACTAAGAATTTCTCTACTTTAGCACTTTTCAATAAAATCGTTTGTTAAAATAAAAAGTATTATATTTTTAAAAATGACATCATTTTGTTAAACATTTCCCTTTTCTGTTAACATTGTAACATGACTTCGTTAGAGACATTATCATATTCTACGAATCAATGTTGTTGCAGCAAACAATTTTCAGATTTTTTTTGTTTTTAATAAAACGGCATAAGCCAAATTCCTAATATGTCATGATCAATACTAAAATGCAGAATTGGAACTTACTTTTAGATAAGTGTCAATAGCTCTATACAATCCATCATCCCTCGCCCGAGCATGCCCGGGGAGAGCCCTGGCAAGCGCAACGAACTCCGGCAGTCCCAAGTTCGAGTCCACGGCAGCCTCCGCCAGGTAGCCGTCGACGAGCATCGCAACCTTAGCCAGCGCCGCCGCTCCACTCTCTCCGGCTTCGTTGAAATTCACAAATTTTTTCACCAACCTAATAACAAGCTCCACATCCAGTAATGTCCCACACGTGTGACAAAACGAGGGAATCATCAGCTCCTTAAGGGAAGCCTCCTCGAGCAGCCTCGAAATCCGGCACTCGAGCTCTGCTCGGGACGTGGGCCCCACGCCGACCGCATTGCCGGTCCGGAGGAGCCTTAGGAGGAAGTTGCAAGGAACGGAGCCTTTCTCTGGAGGCAGCATTCCCACGAGGGTTTCAGCGATGAACCTTTTTTTCATCCACAAAGCCGTGACGCTCCCCAATCCTAGCGGTGACTCTCCGAGAGTCGGTACGCCCGAACAGGGTGCAGCATCAGTGCCCGTGGAGAGCTCGGGGAGCCATTTCGACGCATAGTGGGCGATTATGGAGCCGATGATGTCGGGGCGCACCCCGTTGGCGTTGATTCCGGCGAGTGTTTTTACGAAAGTGTCCATTTCGAGGATGCTTTCGTCGTCGTCGTCATCGGATTTCGGCAAGGACGATTTTTTCTGCATCTTGTGGGCGGAGGAGCTCCAACTTCGAAGCACTAGTGTTCTTTGTGTTTGGGAGTTGGTTTCTATAGGAGAGGTACTAGATGCCCTATAAGTTACTGCAACAGGGAGAAGGCAAAAAGTGAGGAAGAAAGAGGAGGCAAAATCTCCTTGATTGGGTAAGGGTAAAACAAAGACAAGGATGAGACGAGGCCACATTTCCTACTTTTAGGTTCTTACACAACTGCCCTTCCAATTTTAAGTCATGTTGTTCTTTATTTTTATATTTTTATTCTATTCGGTAAATACACAAACTCATGCTACTATATTTTTGGTCAAATAACAACATAGCGAAGACAAGTTGATCTCTATCAGATCAACTAATGCCGAGAATTTGTGCGAGCTAAACGCTAATTTGTATTTTGAAGGTGGGTTAAGGAGACAAAACGGATAGTATTAAGAAAAGAGGAGAAGGAAAGAACAAATTTTGATGAACCCAACGTTCATTTACACTTGCTGAGTTGTGACACCATCCTGTGCTAGGGACCAACAAAAACCAGTGATAACCTGGTAAAGAATGAAAGTGACTCGAAACAGACGAGTCCCAGAATTTTGCATTGGCTTTGTGCATGCACATGAGTGCAATTTGGAGGGGATCCGAGCATGATCCCGTGTGGCCATGGTGCAGTGCTCCAACTCCCCCCATCCTCAAATCACAGCCGTTAATGAGAAAATTGCTACCCGAGACTGGCGGTGCCCGCAAGGGGTCCTACGCGGATCTCCCATGGATGGATAGCCCGGAGTTTTTGAGCCACAAGTCCTCCGCTCTTTTAGGGTGTGTTTGGGTAGGGTTTTCACAAATTCTGAGAATATGATAAACGATGAGATTAATTCACAAATTCTGAATCTATAAGTCTTACGATTACACTTTAGCTCTATAATTTTGTGGTTGTTATTAGTGAGAAACAAAAGCCCTAATTATTTAATATTACGATCTTGATGCCACTCGACCTAATTCGTTTCAGGATGGAAACCCTTGAACCTAGACATGATATCAAAGCCCAGGTTCTGCTATATGGTCCAATGAGATCCATTTGTATTTGCCCCCTATTTGAATTCTGCTATGCACTCGTAGAGCCAAGTTGAAACTACACGGGAGGAGGGGACTGTTGAGAATTTCACATCAAGTTTGGGACCTATTATTCTGGTGCTTGTAATATCTGTTGAGCTACTTCGCACATTGTCCATTGATTTTGAGACGAAACCAGACATATAATTGTTACTCTGTGTGAATATGTAGGTTGATATTCCGTTGAAGATATTGAACAATACAAAAGGCATGTCACTATGATGAATGCATGTAAGGGATCCACTCTGAGAACTATGTCACCACTAGAAGAGAAATAACATGATGCCTTGACACCATATGCCTTTAAAAAGCTCCAAGAGGAGCTCGGGATGGCAGCACAATAAAGGGTACTCGAGGTGAACAATGTAGAGTTCACTGTTCAACATGCTACAAAGCACCAGTAGCCAAAAACATAAAGAGTCTTTTAGGATGGTGAGACAACTTTGTCCCCATACATTTTAGCGATCTTATTCACAACGATTGGTCTGAAATCCCTTCAAAATACATGCCACTGCATTGGCTTCGTGTCGAAGGACTTGAAGCGCCAGAGAAACCATTCTTAGCCACTGAGATTTTGTTAAATAGTGGGGACTCGTTTTATTTATTGTTCTCTAAATAAAAGACAAAAGGAACGACCTCGTCTGCGGTGCAAAATTAGTCGTTTTGCTTGTCCTTTCGTCTAGCATGAAGTGATTTATAGATTTGCTTATGGGAAAATTGCATTTAATCCCCCATTTGGTTTGATTCAGTTATAGAAAATTTTTCTCTGATTTAAGAATCAGCACATAATCTCCCTATGGTTTTAATGGACTTGGAAAAGTTAACTTTTCCATCTAATCTAACTATTTGTTCTTCCAGAAATATTTTTCAGTGCTTAAAATATGATAAAAAAAAGACTTTAATTTCCCAAGTTACTCGTAAGCTAATTTCTTAACCCCTATCGTAGTGGTACCCAAATAAATGGACGCTTTTATACTTCTTGTACCTTGAAAAAATATATATTCTATATAGGTTATATATTCATAATACCAACTAGTCATGATGATTAGAAACATATTTACAAATATCATAAGCATTCAGGTAGATGCACATATAAATGTGATTGAGGTAAGGAGTTAATTTTCGGTAATTTGGGAAATTAAAGTTTATTTTTTTCTATTAAACACTTTTTTTTTTGAAGAACAAACAATTAGATTTGATGGAAAAGTTAACTTTTGCAAGTCCATTGAAATCACAGGGAGACTATGTGCTGATTTTTAAATCATTTGGAAGTTCCCTACAACGGGGTGAAATCACGGGAAAATTAAGTGCAATTTTCCCTTTGTTTATTGTGTACTATGGTAGTAAATTTCCTATATAGGAACACATTCCAGTTCACCCAGTAATAATCTTTTCCAAAATCAACAGAAAAATCACGCACTTGTGGCCTGTTATTTTAACGTCCTCAGCCTCATTAGCCACTAGAAACTAGAATTTCGTTTGGTAAATTGCTGCAAAATACGACCGACTTCTTATTTGATTACTGGAATGCCACATCTTACATTCCGGAATGTAAAATGTTCCACAATTTGGATTGCTCGTTCCTAGAATGGCAATCGCTTTAAACTATCGATTTTGGGCTATTTCCATGGACATATGGGGAGAATAGATAAGGAATAGTTATTATCAATGATGAAAGTCGCAATAGTTATTCGTTTGACTTGTTCCACCCGTATCTCTGAAAGAAGGAGATTGTTCACATACTCCCCTTATACTTCATATGTTATATCTCAATGGAATAGTTATTCTATTTCCAACCCATTCAACCCCGTGAACCACATGCAATTTTCAGTTTAACTTGTTGCTTGTCGGTGTACTTTATTTCTATGCATCGAAGTTGTAGGCATGAGCTCTTGAGTTCTTGTAGACTCACATTCTTGTTTTCGCTCGGGTTGCGGTAGCTTTACTTGGCCACGGAGAGTCAAGGTAGCCCTTGGATTTGCACGGTTCCTTGAATTTTTGCATGCTGAAAGTTCACCACATCAGCTATCTTTGGCTCGCAATATTGGTTTGGCTCATGCAATGCTTGACGAGGTTTGTTCTCACGTCCCTTTCTCTTTAGAAGTAATGCGTTCCTAAATAGGCCATGTCCCCTAAGTTTTATTTCATTTGAACAATGAACGTGGAAGATCGAAAGAGGGTGAATCAATGAACGCTAGATGGGACTCCATGTTTAAATGTGATTTCTTTAATGCAATTTGTTAAAGAAAGGTATGTAGACTTGCCTAGTTTTGATTTTTATTTTATGTAGATTTGGGGTTGATTGGGTTATATTATGAGCGAATCAAATTTTATTGTCAGGCCAAAAATTCAAATTTTCTTTTTTTTTATTTCTTTTGATATTTTCATAACCCATTTGAGGTCTAATAAAAACACCAATTTTGGACTCAAAAAAATAATAATAATAATCTCTTATGCTCTTTCAATCAGCAAAACTTGTATACTTTTATTTAGGCTAAGTTGCACAAATTTCACTACTCGTGCCATTGGATAGGGTTGACATAAAACTAATCTTTTTTATTTTTATTTTTTGACATCAAACTTTGGGAAAAATTCTGAAAGACTCCTGTGATTTGAGTCATTTTTTAAGAGACCTCATTTGGTTTGAATTTTGTTTATTACACTCCCAATACTTTTATTTTGTTTTCAATATAACCTTTCATCTATTTGTTATCCAATTCCGTTAAGTGGAACAACACATGCAAGCTCTTGAATTTGCACATCACTATTTCAAATATAAATTATTAAAAATAATATTAAAAATTTGAAAATTACATTAAAAAATGAAAAAAAATAAGAAAATCTAAATAACAAAATAAGAAAGGTGAAGCTCTCATTTCCGGAGGTGTGCGTAAGTATAATAATGGAATTAAAATTTTATTTTTGAAAAAGTGCACTAAAATTCCACTCTTTCCAAATTTTCAATTGAGGATATAAATGTTAATATTCATAACAATTAAAAATATAGGTTAGAGTTTTTCTTATTTTTTTTGCCTTTCTTATTTTTTATTTTTATTTTCTTAATTTTTTCCATTTTAAATTATTTTAAAAAAATGTTAATATTGTTTTTAATAATTTATATTTAAAATAATATGATGTAAAAATTTAAAAGCTTGTCATGTGTCCCCTCACTTAACGGAATTGGGCGGCAAATGGATGGAGAAGGCCTATTGAAAGCAAAATAAAAGTACATGGGGTGTAATAAAAAAATTTTAATTATAGGAAATCTCTTAAAAAATAACTCAAACCATAGAAAGTCTTAAAATTTTTCTCTTAGAACTTTTTTGTAAGTTTTTCTACAAAAGAAAGGAAGCTTTCTTCAAAAAAAAAAAAAAAAGGTTTCATATCACTAAATCATCTAAATTTGAAGGTAATATAAAAAATTCTAATCATTCATTGCAAAAAAAGATAAAAAGTCACAAAACATGTTAAGATTGTCCAAATTCATTGGCACGTTACTTTATATAATTCAGGTGATCCAAATCCTTAAAACGTGAGTCAACCCTACCTCAGTAAGTAATGAATCTTCATCCTCATATTTATCAGGACATGAGTGCAGAAACATCTGATTTAAATTCAAATGTTAACTAAATTCCGCATGAGTAAATGGCCTCAATGTTTTAAATTTAAATGTATAACTAAACTGAGCACAAACAAAGGGCCCTGCCCAGTAGGAACTTGAAGCTCACCGTACCGAAACTTATTCTCAAGCAAGATCTTCAGTGAGCCTTTTTTTTAAATAAAAAAAATTCCTTTTCTGGTAATTTGAGAAATGCAGCACGCACAGGAATGACACGAGCAAATCAGAATAATTAGAAGAAGAAACTAACCCACCCTCTAAATCTTTGGCAGAGAGGAAGATGGCCCTTCCCTCTTATTTTCTTCAAGTTTTTATCCCATAGTATGACAAATCATCATTACAACTTGTATAACACGTCATAGAACATATTAGCGATTCGAAAAACAGTACCTTTTCGACTCAGCAAAGATCAATGCGAAGAAAGTGGAAGAACCGATCAAGACACGATGATTCGCACTTGGCGCGCATAGTTCTGGATTACAAGTAATCTAGACGCTCAGAAAATTTGCAAAACAAACTTTACAGGACACAGGGAAGGCGTGTGCCCCACTGTACCAGTGAATCGAGCATACAACCCTTCTAACCGTGCTGTAAACTTTTTCCTGCATATTTTCTTTGCATCTATCTTTGGTTTATGCAGACCCGAATTCGGAGAACCACTTCTCGTGGCGTTCGATATCTGCTTGAGAAACACTGCGTTGGACCTTGGTAAGGGCTTCTTCGAAGTCGCACATGGCAACGGGATCCTTCGAGATCTCATCCTTGGACATGCTCTTGATCTCATCACGAGTCTTTCCTGCTATCTTCCGCCTCATGCCATTCAGGGATGCATCCCGGCATACATTCGTGAGATCATCCCCACTGTACCCCTCGGTTCTGTGGGCCACGTCATCGATATTCAAGTCTGGAGCAACCTGAGCGAGGTCCATAAAAGGATTTAACATACATGTTAATGACGCAAAGCAAACAATGTCTACTATAAATTCCTCATATTCAGCACAGATGGTATATATCAATAATCTATATTATACTTGAGTTCTCTTTTATAATAGCCAAAACTGCACCTTGGGAGCTATCAATAGGCCAGCTTAAACAATTTTAATTCGATTCCAAGTTTCATTTTATTTCTAGTAGTATGCCAGACATTGACGGCTAAATAATGGAAATTATTATAGCAGGCTCAAATATATTTAGGCTTCCAAGGACAAACCGTAAATGTCCTTTTTTTTTATTTAAAGAAATGATTTTAAAAACTAAACAGTAGGAGGAGATGCCATACATAAGCATCCTCATCAATATAAGGAACTCGAAACTGTGGAAGACGATGAATTGCAACAAAGAAACTACCCCAACAATTCACTCAGGGAGCACTCCTCCGTTTCAACAAGAACTGAAAATTTAAAGTGCCACTATATATTCAAATACACAATAATAGATGCCTGATATTTAATTGAAAAAAGAGTAAAAAGCGATAAATTTATCTTTCTTTCTACTAGTAGGTATATATATTTATATATGTCATGCTATGCCTAAAAGCAGTTATACCTCAGGCCAATGCTACGACAAGCGTATTGCTACAACAGATTCGAAAATTTCCGTAACCTTAGAAGAAAAAGTCTCAGGACCTAATCTAAGAATCTTGGGCAGCAATGCAGTGCATCAGTGAGGCAATTTGAAAAGTTTAAAGTCCAAAATTTTGGTAACAAGTGCTGTGAGCTCATAAGGAACACCACTTACAAAGCAAAAAATAACATATAGGTTGGCCATTTTCCACCTTCCATAGGCGGGAAAAAGCTGACCTAAAGCACAAACATTGCATATGTAATGACTGGATTACTTCAACGGCTAAAGCTATTCCAGCATTCATGGGAGAACATAACATTGGATACCTCAGTTGATCATTATAGCCGTACCTTCACATTCCACAACTGGAGCCTTTTTATATAATAAAAAATCAAGAGTCAAGTATATGCAATCTATATATATATATATATATCAGAGTGTGTTATTTAACACTCAGAATACTGTTCTGTGATATCAGGTGGCCCTAGCATAGTGTGATCATAAATGCTCGTGTGCTCATAATAACATTTTTCAAATATATAGGATTATGATAAATAGAGGAGGAGAGGTAAAGAGAGGATTTTATTGTCAACCCGCATGAGAGCAGTAAATGCGATTTTCACTGTTGGATCATAGGTGGTTTTTTTGTTGTCTAAACTTTCATCCTTTAGATGAAAGGCATGCAACAGTAATAATTGTACGAAAATTGGCAGTGTCATATATTTTTACACGTTCTGTCAATCTGTATGGTTGGAATTCCAATTCATGTATACATATATAGGGAATGCTGGGCATGCAATGGACCATTTAGTGTACGTGCGGTGTAAAATTTCAAGCAATCAAAATTGCTGCAGTTGACGAGTTACTCCACTTGTGTCCTGGGTTCCCTTCTTTACATTTTTTTTATTCTCTTTTTAACTAGTTCTATTTTCGATTCTCTTCTGTTTCCTTTTTTAATTTTTTTTTAAATTTTTAACTTTCTTTAATTTTGTACCTATAGTGACTTGAAAATTCAAAAGCTTAAAATCTTTAAAAACACAATTTTGTTGAGGGAGTATGCATAACTTTAAACCTTAACCGATGGGTACCGATAACCTCAAATGTTAATCAAGGGAACACAAATGAACATTAAACCCTGTAGGAATGACTGAACTCGACCTTAACTAATGAGTAAGGGTGACTTTAAACCTTAACCATTGGAAAATTAGGGGATGAACCCTACCCTAACTAAAGGATAAGCGTAACTTTAAACCTTAACCAAGAGGTCACTGGCGAATATTAAAATCCTATAGGGAATGAATGAACCCTACCTTAACCAAAGAGTATGGATTGTCCTTAACCCATAATCAAAAGGAAACAAGTGAAGATTAAAGCCATATATAGAACAAGTGAATCTGCCTTAAATCTTAACAGAGGGAAAACTAAAATTGAAAGTTTCAACAGAGGTGGAAATCGATCAATGGTGGGCGTCTTACTACATTCGAATATAATTATATTAATTGATGATTTTGATTACACTATTTTGGTTGTTTTAGGCAATTTATTAATTTATTAGAGCTTTAAATTACACCTCACACATGTTATATAAAGTGCACCTTACATCATTATTCTCAATCATAATTGTCACTGCACACAGCATGGGGCACCTGGACACCTAGGCGCCCTCAAGGCAGTCCAAGGCGCCGCCTAATGAAATTCATAATTTTAACCACTATACCATAATTATACACATCCTAAATATGGAAAATATTGGCAAATACTTGAAAAGAAAACACAAATACAATATATAACCACAACTTACCTTATAACACATCAAATTAAACACAATAATTAATTATCAAATTAAAGCATCAAAGTAGCAACCATTATCAGATTAAAGTATCAAAGTAATTGCATGCAAAACGATCTTTCTTTTTTTTTTTTTGTTTTGTTTTAGCAATTGCATGCAAAATGACATTGTTTCGCATGCTGTGTTTTAAAAATAAAAACCTACCAAAATGACGTCGTTTTGCAAGGTTTCATATTTTTAAAAGGAAAAGAAAAGAAAAGAAAAAAAAAAAGCAGCAAACAAACAAGGCACTGCCTTGGCCTCAAGGCGACCTCAGTTGCACGAGGTATTGCCAAAGCGACACCTTGACCTCATTAAAGCAAGGCGCTGCACGCCATACTTCCCCATGTCCATATTGGCGATGCCTTTGACAACTATGCTCTCAATATATATATATAGATGGATATACATATATACACATGTACACGCGCGTGAGTGTGTGTGTGTGTTTTCTTTAAGAGGATGATTAAAACTACTGATATAGAAATATACAGACAACGCTACTGCTTTCATATTCCACCTTACTAAGCACAGTGACCATATAGGATACACCAATATATAATAAATCCACTAAACAACAATATAGCGTACAATATAACTAAAAGTGCGGAAGAAAACTATAAAAAAGTTAAAATGGTCAATTTACCTCTACAGATTTCAAATTGATTCGTATAAGCTCCTTACGGCTCTCAAAACTAGGAAGGGGAATATAAATACGTTTCTCTAGCCGCCTCCTGCATAACATCAAAACACTAAATCAGATCAACAGTTTGGCCGACCTGAATCAATGAAGAAAGCATTGAAAGTAACGTCTTAAATGCTCCATGTGGCAAATTTAGTTAAAACCAAAACAGACATAAAAGAAAGAAATTACAGAGAACAAACAAATAAATAAAAAAAAAATAATCCATTCATTCATTAAGAAGGTCCAACCTAAGTGCCTCATCTATGTCCCAGGGAAAATTAGTAGCAGCCAAGACCATCACTATTTTACGACTACCATCCTCGCCGCTAGAACTATTATTTACGCCGTCTACCTGAACTAGAAGTTCAGATTTTACCCTCCTTGATGATTCATGTTCACCAGAAGCCCTGAAAATATTAAAGACAAATCTTAATATTTTATACACCAATTAATTTTTAAATGTACACAAGCACTCTATGAAGTACATAAAAACCTTACCCTCGAGCATTGCAAAGAGAATCAATCTCATCTATGAAAATGGTGCTTGGAGCGTAAGCTCGTGCAAGATCAAACAAGCACCGGACCATACGTTCACTCTCTCCACGCCATTTGGAAGCTAAGGTAGAGGATGACACATTGAAAAATGTTGTGCCACACTCAGTAGCAACTGCTTTAGCCAAAAGTGTCTTTCCGGTACCTGGAGGACCAAACATAAGAACACCTTTCCAGGGTCTCCTAATTCCCTGAGAGCAAAAGAATAATTATATTCCTATCAAAGAATAAAAGCAATATAGGCATTGAAGAAATCTCACTGTGTATAAACACAACAGGATAAGCATAAATAGTTTAAAATCCAACAAATCCATTTAAGTTACTGTTATTTACAACCCTTGTGCATTGTAAATTTTCTGTGAAAGACTAAGCACATATAGTATAAATCAATCATATCAATCATACTCTTGAATTTTGATCGAATAAAGAAGTAATACAAACTGAATCACAATTATAAGTAAACAGCAGAAAAATGTTGACAGTGGTTGGCTACTAGAGCAGAAAAGCACAAGAGCACACACTTTCGTGCTAAAACTTAACAAAACAATAGGAACTCGGGACCTTTCCTCATCCAAGCTAACACAAAATGTTTGAATTAGGTTATACTATCAGATTACTACACCTATAAGTTTTATAAATTCTTGAAATTAAGAATTTAAGACAACAATTTGGATACCTGGAAATATTCAGGCATCAATAAAGGAAGGACAACAGCTTCTTCTAGAAGTCTTTTAGCTTCATTTAGCCCTGCAACATCATCCCATCTCACACCGGGGCTCGTTTCTAAGACATCCCTTTCAAGCATATCAGCCAAATCAGCATCAGGTCCCTCGTACTGTCCTTTTTTTGATTTACCTTCGTCACCATTCTGACATTTGGAAACACAAGTCAGTAGATGATATAAAGCCGTGTCAAAAACCAGCCAATCATAAAGTTGAACTATGGATATTCAGAGCCTCTAAACAAAAAGGGTAACAATGTGAAGGTTTTACAGCCACAAGTAAAAAGTGAACTTTATATGAACATTGCAAACTTTCAGATATTTGGTCCCAAATAAAGTTTCATAATGTGAATATGAAAGATTAGGATAGCAACACCAAAAAGAAAAGTGTCTCAGATACTAACTGCAACATTACAATGGTGTGCCAATGTCACAAAGATGAGCAATACACATGGTAAAACTGAACGAATGACTAATCCACCAACAGACAGGAAGTATACTGCTATCTTTCAGTGTGGAGTGTGGAGAACAGAACATTGTGCAAGAAATGCAACAAAAATCCCATTTATTGATCAGGGGGGCAGAACAAATATTTATGACCACCAAACCACAAGTCAAAAACTTAATGTGTTTGGACCAGGACAAAATTTTACATATTGGGCTCTAATAAACCAAGCTCAAGACATTTTGCTAAGGTAGTTAATCACTTTCACCAGGAATTTTGAAAGGGAGATAGGTAATTGAAAAATCAATACAATACAGAAATTAAGGTTAGACAAGAAACAGCTCCAACCACAAGTTTGTTTGCATAAAGGGAAAAGAAATAGTACTAATGAGGGTACTTTTCCTCATTGCCACTACGGTTACTCTTTCTTTTTGGCTACTGATGACATCCAAATCAACCTATACAAGGTTTCGGTAAAAAAACAGCATAAGTCTGAACCAGAATCCTTTTTGTTTAGGATACAGTGCAAGAGAAAATCCTCACCATGGACAACCTTCAAAGAAAAGGCAACACTTTGGTCAACAGATGCCCCCACTGCAAGGCAAGGGTGGAATCTGTGAATCAGTTGTTGATTCACTGCTATTGGTTGCAAAGAGCATGAAGTGGTTCCAGTGGCTGACATTTCCCAAGAACTGATAGCTTGGAATAGCATAACAAGGAACAGATAACAAAGAAACTTTTCAGATGATTCCAAGCAGCAGTTTATGGAACATTCGTAAGGAATGAAGTGGTAGAGTTTTCAAACGCTTAGAAAGCTCGCCTAGAAAATAAAAGGAAAAATGGGTCTATAACCTGAGAAAGCGAGCTACTGCTTGTATTGATGGGAACATAAAAGATAGTTTGGAGCTTTATGACACAATATCGTCTTAACTTCTAATACTTTGGGTTCGCATCCCCTTGGTGCCTAGTAATGATACTTTCGCTTTCATTGATCAAAAAAGGAGGGAAAAAAAAAAAAAAAAACCTGCCCCAGAATCTAGATTTCCCAATAGCCACAATACACAATTACTGGAACAAAATGAGTGCATTGAAATACTATAAGTACCAGTTTCTATTTTTCCATGCATCCGACACCCAGAAACACCAAAACTGTTAAGATAATATATACCAAAACACTTACCACTCATTTGGTCCGTAAAATGGAGCAGAGTGGGAAGCTATTCCATAGCTATTTCTAACATGAACCATGAGAGGACTATATGAGAAATAGCTCTTCTCAAGGACCACGAGTGGAATAAGCAAGGAATACCAACTAGATCTTTGGCCATAGGTAACAGCTATTTTGTGGCTAGACCCCTCATGATCCATGGGAGTAGCTATTTCATTCATGTTCCATGGGATATTATTCCTTACATGTTATATTTTTATCAAATAGCTTTTTTATTCCCACTCAATTCTATCCACGTGAACCAAAGCAGTGGTTGTATCATAGTCAATTTCAAAATTCGACTGCATGAAAAACATCCAAATATTATACTTTCTTGCTACACAAAGCAAAACAAACCAACATTTGTACAATGGAATTTGGTTTTTTTAGAGGAAGGAAGATAACTGCAATAAGCTTCTATGAAAGAAACCAATGGCTCGCTGACATAGATTAAAAGTATAAACCATATTGCCATGTAAAACTTACTGCTGAATCTCCCTTGCTGGATTTTGCAGGAGCAGCACCTTTTTTCCCAGGAGTCGACGTTCGACCACCAGAAATAGATCTACTTGAACCACCACCCCTTGCTCCACGACCAGCTGTTCCTGTTCTAGTAGACCCTCGAGCCCAAGCCCCATCTTGAGGCGACTTCCTCGTTCCCACAGCCCTTGTAGATCTCCTACCCATAGTGTTGTCTCGCGTAGGAGGCCTCCACACGTCGGGATCATCCATGGGAGCACCTGTGGAAGTCGGATACTCATCCAGCGGCTGAAAAACAAAAGATGATTTGGTAGAAATTGGAGGTGAAGAAGGCCGCCTTAGCCCAGGAATTTCCTTGAAAGATCTTCTTTCTGCATCCAATTGCTTTACAACTTCTGTTTCTTCAGACAGTGCTTTCTTAACATTCATCCACTTCGTACGACTCAAAGGGTCATCAATTGTGCTTAAATATCTGAAAACAGGACATCAACATGGTAAATTTTAACAAAAAAATCAGTAGGCCGCATACATACTACACTTTCTTAACTCAAATTTCAAGTGTATTGATTATTATACAGTAATTCAAATGAAAAGGCTATATTATTCCAAGATTAACTCAACATTCAGTATAGTATGTATATAAAAAGCAACACAATAATTCATACAAACTACACTTTCTCATTCAGTGGAGTATGTATGTTTTCAACGTTTCTACATTCTAATTATACTATGCATTTGTATTTGATAGGCAGTGGCCTAAATACACAAGGGCTTAACAGTCTTGATGTTCGGCTATAAAGTCAACGTCTTATATATGCAAAACCAATTCAAATGCAAGTCAAATTTCGATATTGAATATCAACTGTTATAATAAATCAGACTGTCTTGAACCAAAAGCTGTGATTGATCCCAAAGAGATTTTACAACATTTTTAACTCTTTTTTATTCCTAAATTCATATCATTAGATCTTTAAAGAAATTGATTTTGAGAAGCATTCATGAAGAAAATGAGTAAGAAGGATGTCGTTGTAACAGTACGCATTGCCAGTGCATCGAGACTAAAACATTTATTATTGATCCTGTCGGTCCAATCACTTGGCTAAACCTGGAAGGATTTAAAAACACTGACGCATAGTTTTGGTTGTTTTACTTGGTCTGTCAAATTTCCATGTGTAGAAAAACTCAGGTCTGCCAATGTGTGCGTATGTATGTCTGGATACCCAAAATTTGATTCCATTTTCATCCGTAACTAAAAGTATAATTTTCAACGCAAACACACACGAAACCAAAACGAAAAGCATTGTTTCACAATATAAAAAAGGAATTAATTTTAGCGAGAGAAAGAAGGAAATATTTGTTGATCTGAGCAATGTGTGTGCACGTATATGTCTATGTATGACTACCCAAAGCAAGGGCCATTCAAGCTGACTTGATCTCATTTTCAACACAAGCAATACAAAGAAAAAAAACCCCAGAACTGAACTAGGTTTTTTAACAACAGAAAAAATACAGTGAGAAGTTAAAAAGGGAGTTGGGGGGAGGGGAGTTGAGAGAAATACTTGTTGATCTGAGCAATGGCGCCGTCGAAGAAGATGATGGAGGTATCATAGAGGCCTTCAAGAGCGTATTCTCTTGCCAACTTCAGGTGATCTTGCAATCCCGCAAGAGAGGACGTCGTCCCCACCATATTCCAGAATTTCTAGGGTTTCTCTTTCTTCTTCTACTAAGAGCCTATGGATTTCACAGAAAGAATAAACCTCAGTGGGTTTCACAGAATGAGGGTTTCATACAGTTCTCCCAGAATTTCACCTCTCTCTCTCTCTCTCTCCCCGGCTCTTGCTTTCTCTCTCCACTCTCTCTCTCTCTCTCTCTCTCACGACTCGTGGGGTGCACGACTGCTGCGGTGAGGCAGCGGAGATGACGGCGACGTTTAGACGGCCCTCTGGCGAGGGGAGTCACAGCGTTGTTACCATATTGCCCTCATCTTTTTCTCTAAATTTACTGTTTTTCTTCTGAGTAATACTAAATGCAGTAGTCCGAGTGCATTTGATTGGATGGTTGCCATGCATAATTTAAAAATCTGAGCCATCCATCAACCTGACAAAAGTTACGGGCACCCTTAGCTTGAATGGTGACCAGTAAAAAAAAAATTGATAAAAAGAATAAATAGATAATTCTACCTATAGGTACATTCAAATGACTACAATTTAAAATGTAACATTTTCTTAAAATTTGTATTTTGACCTCTATATTTTTAAAAATTTTAATTTGAGCCTCAAACATTAAATGATTTTTAATTTGATCCTTAAACTTTTGAACATTTTTAGTTTGGTCCATAACTTTTGAAGATTTTCAGTTTAGGTCATAAACTTTTAAATTTACCCATTCAAGTTTTGAAAAATTCTTACTACAAAAATTCCTGTCTAATAATAAGATTTGTAAATTCAAAGTTTCTAAATCCCAACATTTGAAAAATCCTTGATATTCATAAATGCCCAATCCAAGTACACTCTAAAAGCATCCGTCCAAAATTGAGAGTACACATTTCTAAATTTTTTGGTACATGCCTTGCCCTAAACTTTCACCAAAGGATTTTCTTTAATTTTAAAAGCATAAATTTGACAATTATTTTTATGGGCAGAAATTATTCTAATTTTGGGAAAAAATGGGTACCATGGGTATTTTTACCGGTTATAGGTGGATAATGGGTGTACCAAATATAAAGCAACGTTATCCTTGGATACCCTTAGCCGGATCCAGCCATCCACTCAAGTTTTTAATTTTTCGAAATATTATAATTCATAAAATAATAAATTTAAAACTTAAATTAAGGTAATCATCTAAAGTCAAATGCAAAATGCATTCTCCTCCCTAAACATAAACAAGATTAAGTTGACAAATCATTTGTATACTCTTCATATTAAAAGTAATAATTTCTCAAAATTTATGTAATCATTTATCCATTACCCGACTAAAATGTTCTCCACGCACCAGGCACCGTGACCTTTGGTTTTTCAAGGGTTGAGACTGCTTTATCCAAAAGTGAGGCCCACTTATTCTCAATGAATCAATTCGCGCTCTTCAAATCCTTTGATTTTGGGGAAGGGAGGGAGAGAGAGGATAAACTTCTTCCATTGATAATAGGAGAGATATACGCTTGAGACAAAAAAATAATAGATAAGTTTATTATTATTCGTGCTCATTTTTATTTACGTGGTTCAAATCATTCATAAGTCTATTTAAAGCTTGACATGTATATTTATACATTTTTCGTATATTTTTACACTAAAAAAAGGAATTCGGTAGGTTAAACGAGTACTCGGTCAGGGTTTGATTGAGTTAAACATACTTGCGAATAGCTCGGGGCTTAATGGGTGCTCCCTTCAATGTGATTCTCATTACTGAGGACAATTATTTGAAAGCGAAGCTCTTTCATCATGAAGTTAAAGTTGCTATTAGTGTTGGCTTATCCACCCATCTTAGCTTATGCAAGGGAGATTTTGATAAATGAATTTTTGTATTTTAATTAAAATTATATGAGGTTTCTTTAATAATCTCCCAACCAAAATTTATACGAGTATACTGAATTATTCTTTTTAATTTTTTCCCCTATGGTACGAAACAGGAAAAATTACAACAACACCCCCTGAATTATGACTATAATTCCAAATTCCCCACTAAAGTTTTAACTAGGACAAAGTGCCTCCTAAACTATGGATTTCTTATCAATTTCCACCACTATTATGCCTTTGATTAGTTTTGGATAGACTTCTTTTCAATACTCTTCACCTGAAACCCTAAATTGGGGGTAAAAGACAAGAGGAGAACTAGAGGATTTAAGAATTGTAGTTGAACGATTGGGGGGTTTCTCTCTTTCAATTTTCACCATCATCATGCCTCTGGTTTGTTTTGGATGAATTACTTTCACGTGTTAAATAGGTGACTACAAATTGAGGTAAAATTCCTAAATTCTCTCTATTTGGAATCTAAATTGGGGGAAAGAAAGAGAGAAATCCCCAAATCGTTCGACTAAAATTCTTAAAAATCCTCCAATTCTCCTCCTGTTTTCCCAAGATTCCAAATGGAGAGTGTTTGAGAAGAATCTATAGAAAGCTAACCGAAGGCCTAACAGTGGTAGAAATTGATAAGAAATTCATAAATTAGAAGGCAATGTGTCCTAATTAAAATTTTAGGGGGAAATTCGAGATTTCAGTCATCGTTTAGGGTGCATTAGTATAATTTTCCCCACAAATTGCAATTGCTTTCAATAGGACACGTGGCCTCTTTGCCAATTTGGCTAACCCGCGGTATTTTTCACCCATGCTAATGCGTGAGGGTGAGGGTGAGAGGGAGAGGGAGAGGGAGAGGGAGAGTGGAGATGGGGAGTTTGGCTCCATGTCCGATGATCGCCGTAGCTTCTCTCTCCTCTACCACTATATATACCTGCAAAGTCAGCTCAACGCTTCACTCCCCTCACGTATCTCGCATCTCTTTCATGTCTGCAGTTCTACCCATTTCCAATTTTCGCTTCTCTTCAACTCTCAGTCAGATGAAACCCCAATCCTCAAAATCAGGTACATATCCATTTCTTTGATTCTCAAAAAAACACTTCTGTTTCTGTGTTTTGTAATGGGGTTTCGTTCAAATTCATGTGTATGCTTAAATTTCTGTGTATTTTGTCCCCTGTTTGGTTGCTGAGAAGGTTGAGGTCATATGGTAATCTAAATTTATGAATCTTTTTTTTTTTAGTTATTTTTTTTTTTCAGAAACTTGCTGCGTAGGGTTTTAGTTTTCTCAGGTCCCAAATAACGGATGATTTAGATGGAAAATTTCTTCTACCGTGGCTTTAAATTATTTCCAACAAATAGAATTGGGTATCCCCAGAATCGGGTACTTTTATCCCTTTCAGTATTCATCCTTATGTGGACCGATATTGAAAGTGATGATGACTGAAATTTACCTAATTTAGGAAACTTTGAAGCACACATTTAAACTGAGTTAATTTGAGTAGAACTGCATGAGCAAAATATAACGCAAAGAAGGAACGACCTTGCTATTGAGAAGACTAACAGAGAGATGCGTAGCATTTTAGTACTCTAGGTTCATACAACACCATATAGAGAGAGATATGAGCACAGCCTCTTTCTTCGGAAAATTTTCCAGTGCTCAAAACATGAATGAAAAATGGGTAAAAATAATTATTCCCAAGGGCCATGATGGTACAGGTATTTTTGATCGGACTGGGAACTCTAAAGTGGAGCAAAGAAAGTGATAGATACTCCATAGCAGTAGGGGACATGGGATGGTATAGTTATTACCCCGAACCAAACATGACAATCATACACCAACAAAATGGAGTAGAAAAGCAGCTTACCCTTTCTAATATTAACGGACTCACCTAACTTTACTCTTTTCTTTTCGTCCATGTTCCGTGACCTATAGGCTATGGATTTTCATTGGTGCAAGACAGTTATGTGTCTCCTACAAGCATCGCCATCGACAGAAAGAAGCCAATCCCTTTACATTCATCGTTTCCCACATCTGCGGAAGTATCCTCTGTGGAGGACCTATACTATTTTATATGCTCGGGTCCACTTGTGGATAAATTGAATCTAACCAATGAAATGGTGGCTGACTCTATTGACAAATGGTTGAAGTATGGGTTACACCTCTGCAGATTGTTTCAGCTTAATGAATTGACACTAACAATTCCTCAGAAAGCTAGATTTTACCACTACTATATACCGGTTTTCTTATGGTGCGAAGAACAAATTTCTCAGCACAGATCCATGTTCAAAGATGGTGAAGATATCCCTCCTCTTGTGGTATTTATTTATAATTTTCATATCCTTTCTTTTTTTGCTAGGAATAATTTTCACTCTTATTGCCATGTTCCTCAGGATGGGAAAAGAAGGGCTTACAACACTTTTGGTTTGCAGTATGGAATAGCTTTTGCATAGGAATATCATATGGTTAGAATAGCTATTCCCATGGACCATATGTGAAATATGTAAGGGATAACTATTTCCATGAGCCATGAGTGAATAGATAAGGAATAACTCTTCCGAGGTCAGTAGTGAAATAGTTATCCTTGATTGGGCCAGAAGCTCTATAGTGAACCAAGTGAATTAGTGGCTACTGGCATAGAATAATTATTTCAACAAACCAAACATCGCCTATTATGGTGTTTGATGGATGAAAGTTTACTTTCAATTTTCTGGTGATGCAGATTGGTTTCAGCGCGCCGCAAGGTTGTGGAAAGACCACTCTTGTTGTTGCTCTTGATTATCTTTTTCGTGTCACTGGCAGGTAACTTGCAGAAGCATAAATCAGGTCAATACAAACAGTTGATTTCTTATTTGTTGGTAATTGATAAGAAATACGAAAAAAAATTGGCTGTGCTGACATTATTTCAGGAAGTCCGCCCCAATTTCCATAGATGATTTTTATTTGAAAGCAGAAGATCAGGTAATATTGTACTGAAATTTTGGATAAATTTGTACTTTCTTACCCTATTTTCCAATTTTTTGAAATTTTATGTTGATTATAGGCTAAACTGAGAGAAAGTAATCCTGGAAACGCACTTTTAGAGGTAGCTATTGGTCCACCCATACCCGTATTATTCAACAAGTCAAGAAACCAAATAAGCATTCTATAACTTCTTAACGGATGAACTATGATTGTTTATTTTTCAGTTGCGTGGTAATGCTGGCAGTCATGATCTTTCCTTCTCTGCTGATACTTTGATGGGTTTAAGCAAATTAACTAAAGAAGGTAAGTAATGCTTCATAGAAGCTGTATACTGCATTCATCCATTCATGTGTTGCCAAATCAAATCTTTAAGGATATATTTGCAATTTCTTAGGGATGTAAAGAATTATTATACTGCATTTGATCTAGGATAAAGCATATTATCTGTTCAATGCATTTTTAGGTATGAAGATGAAGCTACCTCGATATGATAAAGTACGCATGCAAATCTATTACTTCCTTTGGTTCGTGATTGCTATTGACTTAAAAGTTGCTTATTGTGCATTGTTTCTACATACAGTCTGCCTTTAATGGGAAAGGTGATAGAGCCGATCCTTCAACTTGGCCAGTGGTTGAAGGGCCGCTTATGGTATGTGTATTTTCAATTCAGTGTCAAATCAAATGTGAAAATTTTGAATATTCTATGTCTAAAATCTTAAAAGTATAAGATGGAAGAAATATTTTAAAATTATTAGGTGGATAGAAGCAAATTTTATTTTGGGTGGTCCTTTCTCGTTGGCTTTGAAGGCTAAGCTTTAAATTTTAGCTCTACTTTACCAGACATTTGTTTCGTAAAATGGAATAGCTAATCTATAGAAATGATGGTTAGTCTCATGGATCATGAGTGAAATGGGTAAGGAATACCCCATGATAACATGATCTGCTTTATGGTTATAGCTATTCCATCCTGGGTTTATTTCTACAGAATAGCTATTGCTTTGTTTTGTTCACTTCAGAACTCAGATTGGCATTCTAAGTCACACAGCCTAATCGAAAGCACTCATTTCACTATGGGTATAGTTTTTTCTTACTTGTTCTATTTCTATGGTATAAATATTCCATTGTACGAACCAAACATGTTGTGAGTGAAATAAGTAAGGAATAATAATTAGCAAGGGAGGATGAGTGGGATAGGTATCCTTGATTGAGGCAGGAGATTTAAACTGATCCAAATGAGGTGGCAAACAAGGCGATAGCTATTCTGTAGGTATAGGGATGGATGGGATAGGTCGAGTATAATATGAGCATTAGTTTCTTATAAAACATCTTTAAAATCAGGAAAATATGTCTCATCTTGTGTTCTACCTGTTCTTTGGTAACCCTTCAGGCTGTTCTATTTGAGGGCTGGATGCTTGGTTTCAAACCCCTACCAGTAGATGTCGTCAAAGCCGTTGACCCACAGGTTAGAACATGGAGAGATCCTCACATGCATTTATTTATTTATTTATTTTCGCAAAGAGAGCTATTTTAGCTCTATTGGATGCTCACTCTTGCAGTTGGAGACTGTAAATAAAAATCTTGAAGCGTATTATGATGCATGGGACAAGTTCATTAACTCATGGATTGTAATCAAGATTAAGGACCCAAACTGTGTTTACCAGTGGCGACTGCAGGTACTTTCCCACAGTTTTATTATAGTGATAGCACCTAATAGTGCATGCGTGTGCATGTATAACTAATTTTATGGGAATTGCAGGCAGAAATTGCCATGAGGGCTGAAGGAAAACCTGGGATGTCTGATGAAGAGGTGAGTGAGTTGATTTATGAGCATCTTATTCAATAAGATACTTAGGTTACATTTGGATGGTGGTAATAGAATGGGAATAGAATGACAAAGGAATTGAAAAACGCGTTTGCTTATATGAGGGAATGCCATTGCAAGGGAATAATCATTTGTTTTACCAAACAATGGAACGGGAATCAGCATTATGATTCCCGTCATCTAAACGAGTCTGTAGGACCAGTTTGGCAGAGCCTTATATTTGGACTTATCTCTGCAAGAAGACTCCTTTTAGCGTAAGTATGACATGGGGAAACTTCTCAAAACGTTGTTTTGTGCTTTCTGAGAAGCTTGCAAGAAGACTCCTTTTAGCGTAAGTATGACATGGGGAAACTTCTCAAAACGTTGTTTTGTGCTTTCTGAGAAGCTTAGGGGCCAATTTGAGGAAGCTTATTTTTCAGCTTATCCATTTTAAAAGTTCCTTTTGACAAATATTTTGAAAGCTTAAAATAATTTTTGGAAAATCTCAGATGTGCCTGGAAAACAGGTTTCTAAAAGTTATTTTTAAGCATTTTGAAAAAGCCAAAAGTACATTTTCATAAACTTGCTAAAACTGTCTCTGAATAAGCTCAAATATAAAGCTTATTGAAAAGCCATTTTTATTCAACTTTTCTAAAAGTCCATAGTAGTCATAATCCATGTCAAACTGGGCGTTATATGTTGGGCTATATATGATAGCAATTATCCTGCGGTGGAGGCGCAGGGTTGATCAAGTCACAATCGAACCGTGGACGCTCGTGTATGCTTAAAACACACTATATAGGGTTTGCGCTTTTCCTAACAGCAATTGCTTTTAGGAGATGTGGTAGCTCCCGAGGTCCATACATTATATCTTCTCAGAAGGGTTGGCAAAATAAACGCTCAATTCTTGATGAACCTTTTCGCATGGTGTTTTGCAGGTAAAAGATTTCGTTTCACGTTATCTTCCGGCATACAAGGCTTATCTTCCAACACTCTATTCTGAAGGACCAAACAGGTCCGACCCAGACCGCCTCTTCGTGATTGAAATTGATGAAGAGAGAAATCCAATCTTGATCTAATAGTTGAGCACATATGGTGAGAGGGTCGTAAAACTCGGTTATAATTTCTCAGGAAGATGTGATTATTGTGCCATTTCTGTTCATCCATTTTCAGTTGTTATGAGATTGATGACACCTATGGGGCCTCGGAAGCTTCTGGCCCTGTAAAAGCTATATTCATGTCAAGTGAAATCGTAGAATTTGCAGCAGTCATTCTCTTTCCTAGGACATAGTGGAAGGAGCTTCAGATTCTGTGTTCTTGTAAATTTGTGTTCATTCTATGACATTGCCTGTGGTATGTATATCTGTAGTGCGGCATTTCAGATCTTCATGTGGATTATCAGTAATGCGTTGATCAGAAAACAAGATGAAGATTTTGAAGCATTTTAATTTTGAAGTTCTTTTGGAGATATACTGATTGCATTTGATTCGAATTATGCGGAAAACTTATTCCGTTTTGTGTTTGTGAATTTTTCTGGTTTTCAACGATTGACCCACCAAGGTTTTCGTACAGATTTTCAGTATCACTTCTTATTTCTGAGATTGATTCTTGTTTTTCCTTACAGAGGAATGCTTTTATGGATTTGCTGAGAAAATAATAGATATTATTTATATGTATAGGGACATGTTAGAAAAAGTATAACTCATGTAAGCATAAGATGACACACTGCCTAGGGCTAGTTTTGAAAATTTTACCAATATAATTGAAAGAATGTCAGAAAATAGCACAAGCTCTCAATTTTTATACAGTTTGGTGATGCATAAGATTTTTATTTGAAGTGTTACAGCATGAAGAGATCTTAAACATTATAACTTTTATTCCTTCAATAATTGCATGGAAATTGGTAGGTTCCATTTTATTATGGTCTTTTAATTCGTATGGGTAGAATTTTTAGAACAAGTCCTAGTGGTGTATAAGATGTGCTTGTAATGATATTATATATATATTCGATTTTGAAAATTCCACCGATATAGATTAGATTGAAAGTGTATCAAAAGATAAAAGCAAACCAATGATCTAAAGTATTAAAGGTATAATAAAGACCCTAAGCATGCCAAACTTTATAAAAATTGGTACATCCTTCTACTTTTTTTTTTGTCTTTTCAATCTGTACAATTGGATCTTTCAAAATGATGCTCAAATGGTGTGTGCTCACATATAGTCACATAAGATTGGGCTCATAATATCATTTTCATATACACACACGAAAATGTATTTGGCATTCGCAAAGTGTTTTGTTGTTAAAAAACTGGAGAAAGAGGGAAAAAAAAGTTTTCTGATAATTATATAGTTGAAAAAATTAATATATATATATATATATATATATACACACACACAAACACTCATTAGCATTTTGTTGAAAAGTATGGAAACTAAAAAATAGAAAAAGAAAGAAGAATTTTTTAATAAAGATGGTGTCATTTTGGTGAACACTAGATTTGCCACATAATAATAATAATCCCTATGGTTTCACCTTGTTGCAGGGGACCTGTCTATGATTTGAAAATCAGTACACAATCCCCCTATAGTTTCAATGAACTTGCAAAAGTTAACTTTTCCATCAAATCTAATTGATTGTTCTTTCAAAAAAATTTTAGAGTGCTTGATGGAAAAAAAATAATCTTTGATTTCCCAAATTACTAAAAATTAACTCCTTACCTAAATCACAATAACTTTCAAATAACTAGTTATTTTTATAATTCTTAGGCCAAGAAAAAGATATATTTATTATATAAAAAAATGAGGCATTTGTATGTGCATCTACGTAGATGCTTATAATATTTATATACATGTTTCTAATTATCATGATTAGTTGAGATTATGAATATATATCTTTTCAGGGTACAAAGGAGTATAAAAGCGTCCATTTATTTGAATACTGCTACAATAGGGATTAAAAAATTAGTTTATGAGTAATTTGAAAAATTAAAGTCTTTTATCATCATATTAAACATTAAAATGTTTGTGAAAAAATAAACCGTTAGAACACAGATAATCATCATAAGGGAGACCCATTCTTTTATTCAATTACTAGACCATTACACCTTTTTGTTACAGACAGCATTAGGCACAGCAGCAGAGAAAGTCCAAACAGCACTCGCAGGTCTCATAGCAGCAACAGCAGCAACACAGTGCAAAGACTCTGGAACAAAATCAACTAATATTAAACTTAAAATTCCACCATTCCACTATAGAAGAAAGAAAACATAAGGAACAGAAAAAGAAAAACTATTGCCCAACATCATATATATATATATATATATATATATATAAACTGTTAAATTGTTGGGTTTTATTTATTCATTTTTATTGACCAAGCATAGGGATGGGAAATGGGGACTTAACCACATAAGATCAGGCAAATACCAAGATTCGAACACAAAACATCCTCTTTAAAATGATTTTGCCGTGTCTTGACTACAAGTGGTGGTAATCTGGCAGGTTGGGCCGATCAGTAGCGGGACAAAAATAATTTATGGGTTAGTTATATTACGAGAGGGTTGAGAGATTAAGGGTACAAATTTTGTTCCTTTCTTTTAGTATTTCCATAGCCGGTCAGTATTTTGCATAAACTCTGATTTTGAACCATAAAAACACAAAGCCCTACCAAGAAATGACAATTGAATAGGCGAAAACCGGTTATAAATTAACATAAGACAATCGGATCAAAATTATTTTATGAGCTAACCCAAGTCTTTTTTTCAGGGGCGAGTTGAGTAGCTTGGCAGGTTGCAAGTTGATCTCTCCGTCACTAACTACAACCAATGAAGTATGGATGTGGTGCAAGAATTTTTCTTTAAAATTTACGACCCACACACAGCGGGGGACACACCAATGAGTAAATATTAAGAACACATTTATTTTAAGATCTTATAATATATGTTTTGAAATATACATGGCACTTCTTTTTTCCTAAACTCAAACCAAAAAAAGGTGCTGGCACACACGCATGTCCCAATGCGTGTCGTCGCTCTTGTCCAGTATCAACGTGTCGGGCGTATCTAACATGTATCCAGCCGTGTCCAAACATTTGTACGACACGCTTACGGCACAAAGGCAAGTTGCTTTGTGGCTTGTTATATTAGAACTTATTTAAATGACGAGAGAATGAGATCATTTGGTAGTAATGGATTGTTCATTCCCTTACAATGATTATCTATTTCTCTTTTTTTTTTTTTCCAACTCCTTTGTTATTTTATTCCTATTTCCATTGTCATTTCATTTTTGCCATCCAAACGTAACTTGAATAAAACAAAACTCAGATATCATAATATGAGAGTGGAAGGAAGGAAAAAGATCAAAGAAAGATATTAATACAAAGCATAGAGGGATCCTCTCTCTTCACGCCTTTTCTCAATTTCATCATAGTATGACATCTGTTCAAACGGTGGTGGTGGTCGGTCCATACTCTCTGAAGTTCTTTTCTTTTTTTTTTTTTAATGGATTTTGAGACAAAGAGATCTGCCTCAAAACATATTTATAAATCAAGAACAGGAAGAAATAGCTTTAGTAGCACACACCACATCTCCCCAGCTACCCACAGTCAGCTACTCTCCACCTACCCTTATTTAATGTACTAAAACAAATAAATGAAACATTAAAGAATGATTTTGTGAATAAAAAATCTGGCATGACCGGTGCATAAATGAACTAATAATGCTCTCCACTGGCGTCTTTATCACATTAGATTTTCGGAATTTGGTCTAAATGCAATCAAATTTTTAATTCAATGGATGTGAGCTACACAATGAGCTAACTCCCCTCACTTTCGAGGTGCTCTCACAAGATTCGATCTCAAAATCTCCAGTTCAACACTTCCTTCCAAAAAAGTGTAAGCCCAAGAGAAAAAAAATCAGTTTACATAAAGTTTGGAATGTCAATTTTGTTATAATAGTGACTGACAAATCAAGGACAGGACTCTTGTCCTTTGGTAGGGCATCCTTCCATTATTTTTGAAAATTCCAGATCACAAGAGGCATTTCTCGGACACCTCATAGCCACATTCACTCTGTTACACTTATCCTACATTCACATGGATTCCATGTGACTGACAACTTCAATGAATGCCCTGGGTCTGATCACTCTGCTACTTAAAAGATAAAAAACAAAAAAAAAAAATGGCATCGAGTTCTTCTAAGTGATCAATCTATGCCTTGCCTACCATGATAGTCTTGTATTTTGTGGGCTAAACTTGAGTAGATGACACGACTTATTATATCTGTATAAAATTGGAAGCAGAAATGGTTTGGTTAAATGATATTACTGTCTGAAAAAATAAAAATAAATAGAAAAAGAAAAAGAAAAAAAGAACTAGAGCCAACATTAAACTGCCTCAGACAAGAATTTGTTTTTTATAAACAAAGAAATACTGTTTCTTAGACAGTTATTTTTATATTGATAAGTACACTCATGCATTCGATCACAAGGGTTTGAACCTCTACTTTTTAGCAACTCTAGGATCTATTGTATGTGCTATAACAACTATTAAGCTGCACTTGAATGGTGGGAATGGAATGAAACGACTAGAGAATAGAAATGAAAATAAGAATGGAATTAGAACGGTTATTACCTTTTATGTCACCAAACAAGTTTCAGCTCTCATTTTCCTTTTGACCATCCAAACGAGCCATAAGGGTATGATATGGAGAAATAACAAATCTCGTCCATTCCAGATTTAATACTCATGAAAACTGGTAAGTTATCATTGTGGGGGACTCAACTCTGAGATGGAACTTCTCTAAACAAGGATAAGGCAGTGGCCTTAAATTATTCAGTATTGAATCTCATCTTAGTGCCTTAGATAGTTTTTGATCCTTTTGATATATACTTCAGGTACTTCCATACTTCTGTTCAAATCTCCTCACATGGTCAAGCTTACTAAGACCACAATCCCTACATAGAGTTGCACAGAAAACCGTTTGGATGGAAATGAGATGGGAATGAGAAAGGAATGAGAATAGGAACGGAAAATTCATTCTATCAAATGAGAGAATGGCCATTACAATGAAATGATCATTTAATTATCTTTTTTTTTTTTTAACCAAACAATGGGATGAGGATTGGTATTCCAACATTTATTCCCATTCTTACCATCTAAACGAGTCCTTAATCTTTAAAGGAAATCCTAATCCTAAGCTAGTGACTATATCAGAACAATAGAGCCTTGAATAGGAGGCTAAAGCCAACTAAAACAAGTCAGTTGCAGATTTGGTGGCACAAATAGCCTTGAAATTCTGAGTACCAAATATGTTTACAAATTAATTAGACATGAAAGATCAATATCATCATTATAACCTACAGAGTGTTCAAAAAACCAAAGGAGCCAGTTTAATTAAACCATTCAAACAGAGATTTAGAGAAATCAATGAAGATAATACATACTCCAAGCCATATCGACCACAAAGGAAACCATGAACCCAAGATCATTTTCTTACCAAATAACACTGATTAACGACTTCATAAATAGGAATAAATGGTATACTCAGGAAGATATTGAATAAAATTAGAAGCAAACAGCCGTTGCTTGCAAAAAAATGCATTAATCTATAGAGCATATTAATAATACAAAGAAAAAAAAATCATTGAAACAATAATGATCACAAATTATCACCTTGGCTAACAGAAACCCTACTTCACTTCGTTCTTCATTGTGTACTTGTATTCCTCCATTCCATTCACCCATAATGATCACAAATTACCCCATTGGCTAATAGAAATCCTACTTCACTTTGTTCTTCAATGTGTACTTGTATTCCTCCATTTCATTCACCCACAAATCTGCAAACTCGCAATCTTTCCATGCCTCAAACCAAGGGCCTCCGAGCGTATAATGTATGGCCCTAGGAGATGTGGAAGGATCATTCTTATCAACCTTGTTATGACCCACGAGAAAATTCCACACGAACGGGATTGACCCGATTTCATTATCTTCCAACCATTGAAATCTATGGAGATAAGACCCCGTTTGGGAGTTCACAACTTCAGGGGTCAAAACTTGGTTCTTCGGATGCCCACAGTTATACAAGACCATGGAAGACCAATTCTTCCGTGGATAGACAGTCTGCGCTGCGCCATCCATTTTAGTTGTCTCCTTTGGTGCATAATCATGTTGTACACACATAATCGCGTAATTTTCATCAATCAAATCTATGAGTTCCTTTATGTCAGATAAGTAAAGGAAATCACAATCCACAAACATTGCCCAACCTTTGAAATCAGCCAAGTATGGTGTTAAGAACCGTGTGAATGAGAACTCGGTGCTCTCCAGTTTCCCTCTTTCGCGCCAGTAAAGACCATTTTTCCTCAATTCGGATTGTTTGATGGGGAAAATCTCAACTGGGGCTGAAGCCCGCTTCAGAATCGAGTACTTACAGACCTCAAATGCGAGATCCTCTCGTGGATCATACCCTATGAAGATCTTCAAGGGTTTCATTGTTTGTCTATTGACTAAATGAGCATTTCCAGTACTCAAATTTCCCTCGGCTGTTAATTTTTCAGAAGATCCCATCACAGAATTGGGGATGAAATCTTCAATATATTTAATCCTGAAAAAGGGACAATATTTTAATTTAAGATAAAATTGTGTATTTATGGATGCTTGCACGATAGAATTTGGGATTGAGCAGAAACAGATAAAGAAGGCAAATCCCTAGAAAAGGACAGTAATCTTTATGAAATTGAAAAGAATCCACAGACATAATGAAAATAAATTAATTTGTTCCAGCATAACAAGAATCGAAATGTATTAGGTTCTATAGCAATTTATGCTCACTTGGCAAGAAATATTTAAATTAAAAAATAAAAAGATTAGTCCTGAAAAGGGGGAAAAAAATCTAGTTATGATTCAAACTGTCTTTTGGTGGATATTTGCTGAAGATAGATAGAATTTGGGGGCTTGAAATCCCAAGAAAATGACGGTGATCTTTATGAAATTAAAAGGGATCGAACAGACATTTAATCAAAAAATAATGAGTTCGTTCCAGCATAAGAAAGAAACGAAATGCATCAAGTTTTATAGCGAATCATGCTCACTCGACAATATATATTTGAAGAAGAAAAGCGAGTCTAAATGCAAAAATAAATAAATAAATAAATAAAATGAAAATGAAAAACAAGATCATCGAGAAAAAGATCTAATGGGGAACGTACCAGAGATCAAAATCAGAGAACGTACCAGAGATCAAAATCAGATCTTGTTAAGTTCTGGAGAGAGAGAGAGAGAGAGAGAGAGAGAGAGAGGGAATGTAAAGGTTGAAAAGAGAGAGAGAGAGAGACGAGGGTAGAAATGGGGGCAATTTGGGAAGTTCAAAAACGTTTCGGGGCAGCTAAAGCAGCTATCGTACCAGAGATCAAAATCAGATCTCGTTGAGTTCTGGAGAGAGAGAGGGAACGTAAAGGTTGAAAAGAGAGAGGGGGAGAGAGGAGGGGAGAGATGGGGGCAATTTGGGAAGTTCAAACACGTTCCGTGGCGGCTAAAGCAGCTATCGTTACAGCGGTTCCATGCAGGTATTTGATTCCCATTAATACACTTTGCATCCGATATTTCTTAAAACACTTATTTTTAAAATTTTTAAATAATATTTAAAATTTTAAACCATAAAGATAGGAAAAAAAAATATAAAAATACATACATAAATTTATTTTCACGAGAATTAATATTACTTTCATATTTTAATACTTGGAAATTCGATAAATCAAAACATTCAAGAACCGTAAAAATGTTTCGATATTTATATTAATATGTTTTACATTCTTAAATCCCATGAAAATCATCTGATCTCTGTATTTTTAAACGTTATTCAAGTTCGTACCATCAACAATAATATCAATCACAATATGTAATTATAATATTAGTATAATCAACGTAATATAGTTGCTAAGATAACATAAAGACTTACAACATGCCAAATATCTCATGTGACCATTATAATTTGTGGGTATCGGTCGAATGCTTTGTTCTCACCAAAGTAATATTACTTTGGTTTCGAAACATAATATTCTCGAGTTGTTATTCTATTTTCCTCTTACTTGAGAGGGGAAACTAAAAGCTTTTAGATCCATATTTTGGGTTGTCATTCATTGATTTACGCTAAAATTTGTTCTAAGTTTCTTAGTTTGCTTCTCTTACTTTCCCCTAAGTTGCTGACAGGGGTTGGAACCCACTCGGTTTTGTGGTTCCCTGTGCTTCAAATGTTGGAATGAGAGTGAATGGTACCGTTGATAAAGAAATGTTCATGTTTATTGCTAAGTAACGCTAAGTAATAATGTGTAATTTGTATATTAAAACCATAGACACAGTCATTTATTCTATTCCATTGCAGCCTGTACCATGTTGGCCTCATAAAAGCAGTAATCTTGCTTTAATCAAGTAATATCCATGAATTCTGATAACAGGTACCCTCTATAAAATCATAGGTTTTATCAAAATACAAGCTTTGAGACCTCAAAGTTTCAATCAATTTGCATCAGCATCATTGTATTTAAGCCAGAAAGGATAAGAAAACACAAGTAGGGGTATGAAAAGGCTGAAAAATTAAATGAGTATGTGAGAAACAAATGGATCACCTGTTTGTATGCCTATTTCCGAAAGAATGCATGTGGGATCGGATTCTCAACTCTCAACTCTTCGTCTTCGGGTACAGTTCGGAAGTCTTTTACTGATCCTGTTAGTCTTACTCTGCTGAGATCATAGTTAAGTTGAGGAATTCTGTACAGAAGTGTTCCAGTAGCTTCAGAGCCACCACACTCACTACTAAAGCTGCAACACCTGCTGCATTTTACGTATAAGTTGGATCGATCGACATGCAACATCTTTAACTAACCGATGGAATGATGAACAGAGCAATTAGAGCATAAAAGCTAACCTGTAGTGGTGGCGTAGTTCCTAGCTGTCGCATTCAAGGGAGGGATAGGGGAGCTGCATCAGTAATGCCATCTTCAGAGCATGATCAACCTGAGGAATTCTGTTCAAAAGCTGCTCCAGCAGCTTCAGAGGACACGACATTGCAATATAAAGGATGAGAAGAAAGGTACGTGATGAAGTGAAGGCATGGTAATCATTACGAGGCAAGACCGCAATATAAAGATTAGATGGAAGGATACCTCATGAAAGTGAGGGCTCTCCCAAGACCCTGGTATAGTGAGGACCGGTAGTAACAGAATGACAAATAAAATTGAATCAATAAACATGTAGAAACTTTGAAAGTGGAATCGAAATGAATAAGAAGTAGATTAAATAATTTAAAATATTTAAACTCTTTGAAGGAGATCAATGACCTTCTCCATGTTCGTGTTTTCCTTTGCTCGCTTCCTTCCTCGTGGATCTTAACACTCAATTAAGAAGTAGATTTCTTTCGGTAAATTAACTTCAATTCCTCGAAAATTTCTTCTCTGTCAGATAAAATAAACCCATAAAAACAAATAAAAATCAGAACCACATAAAAAAGAAAACTTCAAAACCCACAAACCAAGTAACGAAATTCAAAGTTCAAGGTTCGTGACACGTTGATCCATAGACCAGATACAAGACTCCTAGTGGCCATTTAGCTAAAAATAGAATCACTCCATATTTTGGTTCCCCATACAATACAGGGAAAATTGTACTTAACCTCTTTATAATTTCATGCTGTTACAACGAACCTCCCTATGATTTGAAAATGAGCACATAATCTCCCTGTGGTTTCAATAGACTTACAAAAGTTACCTTTTTCATCAATTTTAACTGTTTATTCTTCCAAAAAAGAAAAATTTAGAGTGCTTAATAGAAAAAAATAGACTTTAATTTCCCAAATTACCAAAAATTAATTCCTTACCTCGATCACAATAGCTTTCAAAGAACTAGTTGTTTTTATAATTCTTAGGTCACTGAAAAAGATATATTTCCTATACAAAAAAAGAGAGAGAGCATTTATACATGAATTTACGTAATTGGGATTATGAATATATAATTTCTATAGAATTTTTTTTTTTCAAGGTACGAGGAGTATAAAAGTGTTCATTTATTTGGGTACCACCACAATAAGGGTTAAGAAATTAGTTTATAGGTAATTTGGGAAATTAAAGTCTTTTTTTATCATATTAAACACTAAAAGATTTATAGAAGAGAAAACGATTAGATTTGATGGAAAAGCTAACTTTTGCAAGTTCATTAAAACCATAGGGCGTTATGTGCCCTACAGGAAGGTTCTCTGCAACTGCATTAAATCACAAGGAAGTTAAGTATAATTTTTCCTATAATAAAACGAAGCTTCCTATAATTAGTTTCTCTGATTGTGTGAATATTTAGTTTGGAGCTTAAAAAATACATAAATGGAGTCGAGAATAAAATCTAGTTTAGAGCCTTATTGGTTTCCCTCACCTGAACGTTCTCATTACCTTAAATTTTCAACAGATAAGGATTTTAAATCCAGCATTCAGTGAAACGGCTGAAATTGAGCTAAAATATTAAGTAACAAGGAAGTTAATGCAGAAAATGAGCTAAAATATATATATTATGGTTGTCTATTTAAATAAATTCTTCCGGCAACTTAATTCTGACAATTATTTACTCTCTCTAATAATATTACTAAATTTTACTATCTACTTATATTAATTCAGGTGCACTTTAATTAAATAAACCAACTGTAGGTGCAAAAAAGTTTACAGATGAAATTGAAAAATAACATAAACTATATCTAATACAAAAAATAATAATAATAAATTAAATTCAAATAATATTTATGAAAATATAATATAAAATGAGGTATATTATCAAATAGTATGGGATGTTAACGTCTCAAGGATAAAAATTTTCTAACAATTTTTTTTTTCAGATAATGTATATTATATTATTATTTTGAATAATTGGGTCAAATTTATTTTTACCATGTTTATAATTAATTTAATTTTTTTATTCAATATTTTGAAAATATATTAGAATGATATCTCATAATGATAATAGCAACATAATATTTGATATTATTTTTTATTATTCTGAGTGAAATAGTTTTCTTAAGGGATTCACAAACCTACATATATATTACTAATTATATATATTACTAATTAACATTGATTAAGAGAATATAAGGACAATTAATAATTCGAACTCACAATTGTGGTTGAATTATCCTGTTATGTAATATTGGTGATTAATTTGTACTACTTCAAATATTAGTTGTTAAATTACCTTCCAGTGAGAACGCTAGCAGTGTGTACGTACTTAATCCTATTAAAATGATAATAAATTTGAAAATCTCCTCCTTGTATCCCTTAGTTCTTCCTCATTCTATATATCATCTTTTTTATTTATTATTATTATGCTTGTCTTCTTCTCTCCAATTAGGTTGTTGGAATTGTTTTTATGTTATTAAAGACAAGCATCTATTATTTTTTTAAACAATTCTTAAAAAATAAAAAATTATATAATTATATTTTTGCAAAATATAAAAAGAAACATGATAAGTAAGACTTGGAGAGTTCTCATTTATAGCCCATGAATAATTTTGCTACTCTATTCTAACTTTTTCATAACAGCCTAAAAGCCCATTCGTCTTACGAGGCCCATTGCGCAAACTAATACAAACAAGCATAAAAGCATTGCAGCCAAAATATATTATATATACTAACCCAATAATAATCATAATTTTAAAAAATGGTAACGGTCATATTTTGGTTAATATTTTTATACAAACAGCCCATTCCATATTAGGCCCATCAAGAAAAGCAAGTCGACTCGTTACATAAAATACATAAAAACATAAAAAGGGTTAATGGTCATATTTTGGTATTTCTAACGGTAATATTTTTAAACCAAAACTGCAATCCGTATTATTTTCTTAACGGTCATATTTTCAAAATTTCGCATTTCCCGTTGCCTTTATAATGGCCCTCGCACATTCCATCCTTCAAAGCTCCTTTTTTTATCTTTGTTTTTATTTTATGATTTGCTGAACTTTCGATTTCAGTCGAATTTTAGGTTTCTTTTTACCAAATAGTTTGTGATCTGAAATTTTCTGGGACGGAATCATGAACTTAATGGAGCTCTACAAGTTATTTTTCCTCTCAAAATTGCGAAAACGTTGGATCGAGGTAAGTTATCCATCATTCTACAAAGCTTGAATTTCAACTTTGTTTCTTGTTCGTGAGCTTTGTGGGTTTTTTGAAGTGCTTTTATTTATTTATTTGGCTTTGATCTTCGATTTGTTTTTCTGGGTTTATTTTTATCTGATAGACTAAACTGTGACCCCTCGCAGAGAAGAGATCTCAAATTCGCACTTTCATGAATGCCGATCACGCATCTCTGCGTCGGTAGGGCTCTCACACTCATCTTTCGTCGTCATCCTATATATCTTCTGTAGAACCCATTTTTCGGCAATATAACCTTCTTCTTTTTTTTAATCTAGGAAGCATTTTTTCATCAAATCCATTTTCTATGAACCCATTTTCATCTTCTGTGCTATATGCTTGAAGCAATTTTTTTATTTTCATTTTATATTTCAGTTGGAAGAAATTCGACAAAAGAAGACGTCTGAGATATCAAGCGTCGGGACCATATCCGGCGGAAGTACGAAGCTTTTAATGGTAAGATTCAATAGCTTATTCACTTCGGTTATATTATATGGTTGATTCATTTTCAAATTTGTATCCGCATTTTGGGGATTGCCGATGAAAAAAAAAAATCAGAGACCGAAAGTTGAATTTCTATTTCGAGTTTTGTCAGATTCATCGTTGGAATTTCTATTTCAATCAGCTGAAATAAATTTACTTTGTTGTAGCATCACATAAGGCTCTTCCGGAAGAAGATGAGAAGAATATGAGACAACCATTGCCTGAGACCCCCTCCTATTCTCCCTCCCTGGCCAGATGGGGTGCTAGGTCTCTCTCTCTCTCTCTCTGAATGGTTTTTCTATATTTGCTGCATTGGTTCTATAATTCGAATGTCGTGCTATTATTTGGTCTAACAAACCAGTCTTTCTGTAAGCTTAAGACATGTTTGGGAAAGGCTTGTGCATTATATGCAGCTTAATTTTCTAGGCTGTTGTTTACAACTACTTTATGCTATAGTTGATCATTGTTAACATCAACTCTTTTCAAATACATCCTTCGATGGTACTGAACTTAGGCATAATTCGACGGGCATTTAGGATATTTATAGTCCATCTACCCTTTCCTGAAAGGACAAGTCAAATGACCTTATTTTATCTCTTGTGCTGTCCAGTTCTTTTATGCTTTTTGAGCTGAAGGGTCTTAATTCTTGCTGTGGCAACAAAGTGAGAAGGTAGTAAAAGACGTATTTTGGATCGTAATTGTATATAATCAAGATCATCATGCACTGTTCATTTACTTGGCACTTGAGATATCTGCATGCTTAAAACAAGATTTTTGTTCTCTGTTTATCTGTTTCTTTTTTTTTCTGCAGCATTCATCCTAGAAATGTTATGCACCTGGTGGACCGAATTTTTTTGAATGCTTATAATATCTTACGTTCTTTCTTTTGGCAGACTGATTTGTTAAAAGAATAGCATAATGAAGCCTTTTGACAGTTTTGTTAAGAAATATGGTAAGTTAACCCCTCTCTTTGTATCTGCACGTGTATCTTTGTGTGTGTGTGTGTTTGTGTAAGCTTGCTGTCTTTTTGCCTGGAAAAGATAGGAAGAGCTTTATGCACCAGCAGCATATGGGATTTGGTCCTGTTTTCATTCTCTCTAATTACACGAGAACAGCAACCATGTGATGACATCGAGGGAAGAGAGTAAATTTTTCAAATATTCAGCGAATGACCCTTTTGCATGTTCTATTAATTCACTTTACCATTATGTGATAAGAATTCGGAGAGCGTAGCTTTCATTGTATTTTTAAGGTACACTTTTTCTGTTGATTTGTTTAATCATCTATAACATGTTTCTAAAATATTCTTTTTGGTTGGAATGCTTTGGTACTTTATATAATCATAAGTCAAACATAAGAACCCAACCGAGAAGTTTGCTCTTCTGCTATGATATATGGGTTTTATGAGTAAAGTATCTTCCACCAGCATCAGCTCTAGGTTCTCAGGGTAGACTTTCCTCCACACCATTAGAATTGGAAAAGGCACGAGCAGTGGGTAAAGTTTGTATCCTGTACTAGTCATGTCCACCCTAATGTCGTAAATCAGGGCCTACAGGCCCCCAGCATGTTATGTTTTGTTTATTTCTCTTCTGTTTTGGTTTGTTATTGCATTTTGACTGTATAAAGTAACTGTAAGGTAAATACAACTAATGTGCTTCCTCCAATGTAGCGTTCTTCTTATGTTAGCCTCTTAGTTTAGATATTAAGTCGCTAGCATGTTTTTTTGCCCCATAACTAATTCACAGAAGACACATTGCAATATAAATCAGAAGAAAGAGGAGACTCGAAAATAAGAGAAATGATTTGAGCATTTTATGCCATGCAATAGGTGGAAGTAGCTTTGGGCTTCAAACTTTAATGATTAAACACTGAATTAATTAGCACTTAATTTTTTATTCTGTTTGATAAGTATATTTTACTGATTAAGTTAAGCACCCTGACTTATTAATTTATTTGCTCAATAAATAAAAGCTTTATAATAAGCTTAATGGGGGAGGAGCTCCCACGCACCTTAAATAAAGGTGATTGATTTGGTAAAATGCCGATGTTGTATGAGAGGGAGAGGCATGGCTATTGTGTGAGCCATAACCTGTGAGGCCACATCCGGTAGAGCCGTGGCCTTTGGAGATGTGGCCCTGTGAGCTTCAATCAGTGGAGGCGTGATCCTGGGAGCAAAGACTTGTAGAGACGTGCCCCGTAGAGACGTGCCACGTTGAGCCATGACCGGTTGAGATGTGCCACGTTGAGCCATGACCGGTAGAGCCGTGGCCTTTGGAGATGTGGCCCTGTGAGCTTCAATCAGTGGAGGCGTGATCCTGGGAGCAAAGACTTGTAGAGACGTGCTCCGTAGAGACGTGCCACGTTGAGCCATGACCGGTTGAGATGCCCTACACCAGATCCAAGGCATCAACGGACGTAGACTCTCTCTCTTTTTCTCTAGATATTCATTGTTTGTCATGCATATGCAAGACATATTGCGAGAGTTGTTTGTGTCGTGGGACACCATTGTAAAAAACTTTGTAAGTGATACTGTGAGGCCTTGTGTTGGCCGTGCTGTTGCATACCCCTAAGTGAAGGGGGACTGCCACGTGATTCAGTAGTGAACTTGCCCTTGCACCAAGCCTAGTTAAACCTAGTGAAGGAGAGGCTTGAGCGCTTGGGTCGTGAACCCATTGGTGATTACATAGCGAACCTACTATAAAAGTGTGGTGAACCCTATAGTGATGGTCATAGTGAATGATTGGATGAGGGTAGTGAACCCAAACCTTACATGGACATAGCATATTAATATGGGGTGAACCACAAACACTTGTGTGGTTAACTTAATGCTTGCCTAGTGGATTGCATGGTGTGAGTTGAATGTGAGAGACAACCAACTAAGCAAAGAATATGAGAAATTGAACCGAAGTTGTAAAGAACCAAATCGAGCAATGATTCATCCTCCCTTTTTCTCTCTCAGTCACCTGTGGGAGAAACAAGAAGGACGAGTAAGGCTGCAAACTAGCTAACCCTTGCTTTAGCTCAAGCTCATCATATTCTAAATGGGCCTTACCTCAAGCCGAGCTTTAATGAACTCTGCTCAACCTCAGTTAATTAACAACTAATCGGGCTCGAACTCTCTCATTTACAAGCTTGCGAACAAGTTTGTAACAACCCAAGCCCAAAAGGTTTGGCCTTACAAGCTCGCAGCCTTTAACAACTCCAAGCGGAGTGCTTCTACTCAATACATTCCTCCGTATCCATATAGGAACCTCTGCTTCAAAACCTTTTTGAGTTTTCAGTGCGGGATTATGTTACCTGCTCTGCCAAAAGAAAAAGGAGAAGATTGGAAAAATAATAGATCCAACAAAATATAAACATAAAAATATTTAGATTGAGTAAAACCAAACGAGGCTCTTTGTAAACATAAACGAGCCGAATTTTGCCATTGGTCAAGCAAAGCTAGTTAAACGAGCTCAAAAATTATGTCCAACCTAGTTCATTTGTCTTAACAAAGGAGTTCGAGGTAGCTCTTATCAAACTTGTTCATGAGAACGCTTACGAACACTCATTTCATTTACAGCCCTACGCCCAACCCAAAAATAAAAATAGAAGTCAGAATTTAAACAATTACACACCATCAAATTAAGAAAAGGAAGTCTACGAAGGTATTGAGAAATATATAGCCAATAATGAATTCTCCAGGCAAATCTCCTCTTGTCACTAAACCTCAGAAACTCCTTTGAGATAGCCTTTGGGCTCCAACCCGAAACCCATTGCCTCTGATCTTTTCATTATCCTCAGCCTCTTGCATGATTCAACAAACATCCTGCGAAATCAGCAAAAGTGGTAATTATACTGTAAAAATAGTTTAAAAAATAGTTATTCATTGGGAATAAAACAATTGTAGAATAATTACTCACATGTACCGTGACAAGAATAAAGTATTTTGGGTTTTTTGGATTAAAATGAACCAAGCTAGATATTATATATTTCACTAAAATAAACTTTAAAATGAGTACGTATTACCCGGAATCAAACATGTTAGGAATCTTTCAATTAAATTGAAAAATTATAAAAAAAATACTAATTGCATCTTAAACTAGAATTCAGAAAACTAGAAGGGTTTTGAAGGAGGAATGAGAATGGGTTTATTGATTCCTAGTCCAATTTTCGATAACATAAAATATAACAAAATGCTCAATTCTCTTGCAATGATTTCTATCTTATTCCGTTCCTATTCCTACCTTATTCCAACTTTCATCCTATTTTCATTATTTAAATTTCATAAGAGGACTCAATTTGAGATAGGTGAAAAAAATGAGAATGAGAATGAGAATACTGATTTTATTATTATTATTATTATCTGGTAAATGACTTGAATTTTGTTATTTGGTAACAAGAAAAAGCAATAAAACTGTCAATTCTCTTGCAATGATCATTCTAACCTCATTGCTATCCTATTTCAATGACAACCTTAGTTGCCAATGTGAAGGAAGCGCAGGACCAATTTATATCAACTTATTTTTCACTTTTCTACTGTAAACACTCTTTTCAATTAAAAAAAATGAGCACTTGACAAATCTCTAAAACAATAAAGTCCTAATATGCTCGCAAAAGTATAAAAAAAAATACTTTTCTAAAAATTTATATCAAATAACTTCTTTAAAAGTAATTTTTTTCTCCTTTTGAAAAATTTAAACCAGCCTTCCGTGAGCCCTCGCCCGCTGACCCTGTATTTTTTTCGATGGACCATACCTTTTTCTCATTTTTCCTTTTATGTTGGTGGACCATGCTTTTCTCCTTATAATTAAACAATGGAAACAAGTCATTATTCACTTGGGAAATGTTCCCAAGAAACTTTCTCCATAATGATGGCTGTTTGCGTTGACCCAGGATCCATTCCTTGAAGACAAATTTGCCCTCATGTCCTATGTCGGCCATGTCGGAGCTAAACATTTCGAAAAATGGGCTCATCGGATGTGACTCAACTCATACGTGAATCGCAAAATTTGGTCGAGAATTACCTTTCCGAAGAGTGTATGGTATTACTTTTAAAATATTTATGATAAAAATTTTTATAAATTAAATTTATCAATTTTAATGGGATGAATAGAAAGGATATAAAATAAAAACATTTAATTAGCTTTTAAATGATTTTAATATCCTTGAACAAAGAATAAAAAAATGTCAACATTTAAATCATTACAGTTGCTTTTAGTTCTCCACTTTAAATAAAGAATATACATTATCAATTTTTATCAATTTATTTACAGATTTAAATCCTATAGTATATTCTACAGTAAGGAATCCAGAGAAGTTTTACACTTAAAATTGTTAAATAAACTAAAAAAAATTAAGAAAATGAGTTTTAAGCCATGAAAATAAACTTAAAATGAAATAACTATTACCTTGCATCAAGCATGTTGAGAATCTTTTGATTTAAAAAAAAAAACCTCACAAGAACATTCTAATAACGTTTAAAAATATAATTCATAAAATGTCATACAGAATAATATTTTTAATTTTTATCCCGGACATGCTCCCCACGCCCTAAATTTGTTAAATGACTGAAAGCATAAAAAAACCAAGTAAATATTTGTTCGGGCCCAACAAATATTAAACTGACCAATAGAAAACAAGTATTAAAATTGGATTTTTATTTAAAATTAATAAAAGTGAGATTGACTTACTCCCAAGGGACGTCTCCCAGTAGCATCCAGTCTCCATCTTTGTCTTCATATATGGGAACGTACTCAGAATTGTCTCCTTCCTTCAACACCTCACCTGTAAATTATTAAATACTAAATATTAAATTTGCAAACATACAAATTATATATTAGCCAACGCCTCATGGACTTGCATAAAAATAGAAAATAATAATAATAATAATAATAGAAAAAGGCATATGTCTTTTAATTAATTGAAAATAATAAATATTGTATGACTTTTACTTAGGTTGCGAGATATTCAAGGAACTAAAGTCACAAGTTAATTTTATGACCGTATATGAATTAGTTTATAAGTCGAAATCCATCAAATCTATGAAGTTAATCGTAAAAATAATATGTAATTTTCATTCCCATCCTTGAGCCGAACAAATCAAGGGTTTTGATCCTTATCGCTACTAGGTTGCGTGATTCTTGAGCTCGTCTCTTTGTTATTCCACTCCCTATAGTTATTTGAATCTGTTGAACTCATGAGAACTAAGCGTCTGTCCAATCTACATCTTGAAACTTTGAACAGCGACGACTCCTTTATACGGCAACTGGCGTGCATTTACGGATAAAGGATGGGAATGAATAAAGGACGAGGGAGCTTTTGAAAAGAAATAATGAACTTTTCTCAAGTTTACGTGATTTTGCATGGCTAGATTCGTGAAATTAACTCATTTATTCTGAAAGTTGTTAGAGCCACTCACCGAAACGAAGGCCGAACAGCTTCTCGAACGCCGCCACAAGGGCCTCGTACCCTTGGTGGGTGCTCAGATCAATTTTCCGGAGAAACGGCGCCCCGTCCACACTCACTTTTACGTAAAGCTTCTCGTCCCCGCCGCCGCCACTGCCGGAGAAGTTCCTCTGCCTGTACGAACACACCGGCGGCCACCCAACCACCCGATTCTCACCTCCGGCGGTGGTTGCGGCTGCCGCGTAGTCGCCCATATGGAAAAACGCCCTCTTCTTCTTTGTCTCGGTTCTCGAAGACGACGGGCCGCCGGGAAGGCTCAGCCGGAGCTCCGTGATCTCTAACTCATGACCTTCTTCTTTTGACATTTTTGTGCCTTTTCTTTGATTTTATGAGGAGGGGTTTGAGTTTTTATAGTGGGAAGAGAGGAGTGTAGGGGGAACCTCAGCAAAACTGTAGGAGAAGAACAAATTTAGAAGAGAATATATCTTTCTATTTTTTTTTTTTTAATCAAAAGGTTGGAGTTTTGGAGCCCTGGCTGTTAAGGCTATTCGATCTTGAGCTCAAACTCTGGCCATTACTTGGACCCCAAACGACTACTCTCAATAATATCTAACCAAAATAATGTCTTGTTGGCGTATGGAATAAGGTAATTCTCCTCTTCGAATTTGGACTAAGATTCTTTATTTTCTTATAAAACAATGCATTTTGATATGTATGTGAGAAAAAAATTATCAGCGCTCAAGTCCGAATACAAGGGATTTACATCAAAAACATGGGCTATTCAATTTTAATTTGAATTCGAATCAAAATCTTTTGTAGATGTTAGTGCCAAGTTGCCAACTCTTAACGCTTGACGAGTAGTGAAAATTTTTTTTGTGTGGGTTGGAGAGTGAGCAAATTTTGTGTACGTTGAATGTGATGACAAGGGATTTACACTTATTAATCACATATAAGCATATTATGAATCAGTAAAATAAAAGAATAATTCTATTTATACTCACTTCATACTAAAATGCTCTTGCGATAAAAGACAAATAATTTTTTCAGAGTGATATTTTAATTAAATAATAATTATTAAAGAATCACTTATATTTTATTGTATATGTATTTTTTGATAGGAAAGATTTACTAAAAGCGGTTGTATGCGAGCCTAGTGCGATTCATGGATGATTAAAACGAGCGGTACGGCGCTAAATTAGTTGTGGGCCCGGATGTTGGCCTCAAGGGGAGCAAAACGGTGTCGCTCAGAGTCATGATTGAACCCTCTTTTAAAGGCCGGCATCATAAAGCAGGGTATGGGGGGACAGGTCGTGAAGCTTGCTGATATTTTTGATGATTTGGTGAAGTTCAATCTCAGCCATCGGATCTTGTGGAAGGGGACAGTCCGACCACGTAATCGAGTGAAGAGCATAATAGAAGTGCCCCAATTTTAGGGGGAGAGGGAGAAAAAAATAAAAAAGTGAGATGAAACATATAAAATTAAATTAATTGAATAAAAATTTAATAAAATAATTTAACATTTCTTTGATGAATAAATTATGGTTCACTGGCAAGATTAAGCCACTAAATCTCGTGTTATTTTATTTTATTTTATTTTATTTTATTTATTGATGTATAAACGGTGACCAATTAAAAAATATTAAAGCTTGAGAGGAAATAAATCCACCCGGTATTGCTTAAGCCCTACCTCTCAAGCTAACTTAGCTCGCAGCTCTTTGACTTTTACTATGAAAGGTTAAATATTTATCTTCTTCTTTTGAGCTAATGCTCACCATTAGAATGATAAAGTACAAATCATGAGCACCTGAAAAAGCTTGATATATTACTATTTCACAAAATATATGCGGTGTTTATTATTTTCAACATAGATTGACATAGTCAAAAAAAATTATTAATCATTATGCATAATGATCCTATTCTACCCATTGCTATGATTTGTATTATCTTTCACCTGGATTGAATCCCACAGATTGTTTGCACATGCCAAGTGTAAGTAATTTATCATATCTTCCGCATGCTAGAAAAAATACACATGATTTTTATGCGTCTAGCTATCTGTACCGGATAAGAAACCATAATTTATAAGCTGTGCTAGCAGTGACTTGTCTCTTTATGATGGAGGCCAAAGGTTCGAGCTTTCATTACATTGAATTGTGAAATAATTTCTCATTCCTTTTTTCTTAGGTTATTAGCTTTCTTTGTAACGAAAAAAAAAATCATAAAATTAGTCATTTTATAGGGTATAAGGGGGGTTCACATTCACTAAAACCGTAGTAAGAGATCTAACTTGTATTCATTTGGGCACCTTGTGCTTTGATCAACATCATCATAGAGGATTCATTTACGGTTTTCATTCAGGTTTGTCAACAAGGACAAAATGTCTCTAATTGTATACTAATTCTTACCAAATTAGTATGAATTGTTAGAGTTAAATGAAGCTCCACTATAAGAAAAAAACCATAACGTCGGTATTGAGGCTAACATCTTTTTCTTTTTCTTTTTTGAGAAGAGGTACTCTCTAATTTTGAATGGGCAATTTCATTTGGATTACTGACAAAGCGACCTGAAAAAAAAAAAAAAAAATCCTTAAGACCATCTTATAGTTTGGGGCTTATCAAAGTAAAATATATGCATTTGAGCTCCTCTAACATATTGGAGGTTTTCATTATTTTATAAAAATGAATTGTTTTTTGTAGACAATATATTATAATAACGGGATGTCAACTAAAATAGAACATGGGAGTTGAGCATTTGCAATGCTTCACATAATTCGATGGTCTCTGTTTAAAACTAGGAAAAATATACATATAAAATTGAGTAAAAATAATAAAAAAGATCATGTAAATTTATTAATAGAAAAAATTACACTCAACTCCCTTGTGGTCTGATCGAGTCACACAAAATTCCTCACGGTTTAAAAATCAACGCTTTATTCCTCATGTGGTTTCATTGGGGTTGCTTGTGACAAATAGTTTTTGTTTTAAAGTTAACAATTTGTGCCTTTTTCAAGTGTTCTAAAATGGTGAAAAGTTAACCTTAATGTTTCAAAATATTCCTACCTTTAATAGAAATTAAAAAGTTTGTGAAAGTTTTGAGAAATTAAAATCTAATTGTATAACTTCAGAACACTTGAGATGCACAAATCATTAGCTTTAACGAAAAAACGAACTGTCATAACTTTAATGAATAAGTGCTAGCATTTAAATTATAGGTGATTTCTTGTAACTCGATCAGGACTATAATGGGTTAAGTATGATTTTTTCTTATTAAAATTGTCATTAAAATTGGGAAATAAAAGGAGAATATCAGGGTGAGGTGTTTATTCCCAGACCCAACAAATGCTGAACAGCGGGAATAAGATGTGAGGGAGGACCCTACAGAGGGCACACGCGATGAATCACTCTGTGTCTCTACTTGGGATCAATCAAATTGCCTTTGAGGGGTAGTGGGACCCACGGTTTCAGGGTATTCCTCCCAACAGCAGATCCGATTCCTCCGGCCCCTGATAGACGCCCTTTTGAATTATTGATTTTCTGTCGGCAAAGCCCTCCGAGTCCACACTCACTTGAACCGTGGGCCCCATCCTTTCTAAGCAACGCAAACTGAAGGGAAAATCATTCGAATCTTACATAGGTGTAAACTAGTGAATTTAAATAATCTTGATAATTTATTTTTTTATCTTTAATTATTTTTTATAATAAATAATTGAAATTATCTTAATTTTATAAATTTATGACATTATAAATTTTAAAAATTCATTTTTATCTTTTTTGGAGCTTCTATGAAATTCTAACTGTTGCTCTAGAGTTTTATTTACTATATTTCACTCCCCTATGCTTTGCAATTATTTACTTCATGAATTTATAAATTTAGGTAATTTTAATCATTTTTTCCCACTTATAGCTCCTTTATCTATATTTTCTTGTAACGAATGACTAAGATTTCATGATTTTTCAAATTCTGAGAATTTAGATCCCTTATTTCACGTCATCTAATATAATTTTTTTTACGCGTTTAAAAAAAAAAATGCTGCACTTAAATATCCCCCAACATGATCAGTAACATCTTGAGGTGCACCGTCGAATGCCAGAGCTTAATCATATTCTTAGGGGGGAAAAAGATCTTAATCATATAAAGATTAAAGAGAGGAGAAACAAAGTGAATTAATAGAATATATGGCGTTTACTTTTTGTCTTCTAGAAGGAGGCAAAGAGGAATGAAATGGGGAGAAACAAAAAGGGCCACAAGAAAGATCATCTTGCTTGTAAGAGAAGATCACGGTGGGGATTGACTTGAGAGACTCCTCTCCTTGGATCTATCACAATTAAAATCACACTGCCTTGATAGAACAAACATCACAAATGTTTGATTATTGCATTTTTGCCTTTTTTGGGAAAGTGAAATTAGGGTAATAAACCCCAGAGTTCTCCTGGGGAACAATACATTGGAGACCAATATTATTTTGTGTCGAGGTTAATGAAAAATAAATAAATAAAAATCTACAGTGCAAATAAATTCATTAGTGTAAGAAGGCTTGACGATCAGTAAGGATATATCCATGCTTATATCTGTTTTAGTAAAGGATGGGATAAGGGAAATGAAATTTTACCCATTTAATTAAAAGAATATGGTGAGAATAAAGATTCTTCTACACTAATTTACCCATTTAATTTAAGATATTTTAAATAGCACTTAATCTAAATACATAAAAAATAATATCAAGATACACATATATAGACTTTTAACTATCCTAATGAAAGTTATAATGTAATAATTCATTCCTAATTACCTTTGAAATTTGATCTTTAGTGTTTTATTTCATTTAATTAATTTAAACTTCAAATTTAATTTTTAGTTCTAAGAAATTTTGATATTGTAAGAAATACCCAGTTTACCCGTTTATCCCAAAGGGTTAGCTGAATCTTTACCAATTATTCATCGGGATAGGGTAAACAATTTTATTATTGGTGAAACTATTTTTTTGGGCTCCTAAGTTTGGGTTTAGTGCCAATTTAGTCCCTTGTATTTGAAAATGCTAGAATTGGTCCTTCAAGTTCTAAAAGTGACCAATTTGGTCCTTAAACTAATGAAAAAATTGACAAATTTCAACGAAAAAGCTGTTAAGTTGGTTTTAGACACAGACATATCTGGAATTCAATTTAATTTCCCCTCATGGAGCTTAAAAAGCACATTTTTGCTCCATTTGTAGTTCTTCAACATGATATAACATGGGGAAGAAGCCTCATTGCTGACGTCGCTTTTCATCTCCCCAGAGGAAATTAACCCTTTAATCACATATGTACATGTTTGGGTCCTTGTTGACCTGGTCAATGAAGGGCAATCATATTTTCAAGTCTGTGGCCTCAATTCCTGAGGAAGATCACTTTTAGGCTCTCATTAATCAAGTTAACGAAGAGCAATTGCATTCTTGAGCATATGGCTCAATCACTAATGGGTTAAAGCCTTTGAGCTCTCGTTAACCAAGTCATCGAATATATTATTTCTGTACCTATGGTTCAATCCCTAAGGAGATGTCTAAACTTTTTAGGCCTATGGACCTACATTTATGAGCCTATGGCTTAATCCATAAGGAATATCACTTTCCTGCTTTCGTTGACCAAGTCAACGAAGAATAATTACTTTCGAGCCTATGGCTCAATCCCTAAGAGATATTTCATCATTGGGGTCTATTGACCCACTTTTTTGAGCATATGACTCATTTCTTATGGGATAGCCCTTATTTGACCCATCCACTTGAACCCATAGGCTCTATTACTTAAAGGAATATCCCTTTTGGGCCTATGACCCATTAACCCCTAAAAGCCCTCATTTTCCTCATCATGGAGGAAAAGCATATAGCTTGGGAGTGTATGGCTCCACCATGCTGCCTTAGGGGCATGTGGTTCCTTTCTAGGGATTTCCTTATGGTTGGCAATATTTTGAGGCCAAGGCCTAAAGAGGATGCGCCATACCCTCCCAGCCGTTTCTCCCTCTATATAAACAAAACCTTAAGGTTTTGGGGAAGGAGAACACCTGGTGGCTACAGAAAGAGAGAGAAAGGGAGAATAAAAGAAAAACCAAGAGCAACTCGATTCTCCCTTCCTTTAAGCTTCATCGAATCACCGTCAATGGTGAGTTTAGCACTACACTGGTGGTCTACAAGGCTCTATGAGCCTAAAAGGGCTACATAGGTCTAATTCTCCTATATAGATATATAGGAAACCCTATAGGTCTAGCCTCTTCCAAACCGAAAGGCTATTTTTTTTTTTGGTCATCTTTTCCTTCTTTCATATTCCCTATCACCAACAAGAAACCCTTCCTTTCCTTCCCTTTCATTTAGTGGACCGACAGTTCATATCCTTCATCTGTTCACCAGATTTGTTCTTCAAATATGGGGTTTCCTCTATTGACCTAACATAGATTTTAATCGAAGGTGGTTCTTACTTTAGGATGATGTGAACAATGAACCTCCAAAACAAACAACAGATGAGTTTGCAACTCACTAATTTCCCACAAATGCTCATATAGGAAATTTTCCTAAATATGTAGTACTTTTTAGCACAATTGGCAAGAAATGCATGAAAATCCAAATCTACACCTATCTAAGGCTCCATATGCATTGAATATTTTGTTTAAATTTGATGGTTTCATTAGTCTAAGAACAAAAAAAGCCATTTTTAAGAAACTTTGGCAATCAAATTAGCCAAGTTCAAGCATGTAGGACTAAATTAGCACCATCCTCAAATTTGGGCGACTAAAAGGGTAATTTTCCCTTATTATTGTATCCCTTAGTGTAGGGTAAGACTTTGAGAATTAGAGTAAGGGTGATTCCCTTACCCGAGACATTGCCGCCCTACGCATCAATCGCACAAAACTTTTTCTAACAACGGTCCATATCCCTCGTGACATTGTCAGTCACAAAAATGTTTGTAACATTGAAAGTAATTTGTTTTTGTAATAAAGCATAACTGTATAGTTTGGATCATTGTTTAAAAGGGCCCATGTATTTTTAATTTTGTTTAGCAAATTCCCTTGTTACATAAATCGCTCAATAGTTGCCATCTAATTTTGTCCGTCACTTGAACTGCAAACAATAGTCAAAAAATTTCCCAACAAGTTAGAATCCCATTGAGAAAGAAGAATAAGGAGATATGTCGACTTCAAATTTTGTTTTTTCGTTTTATTATACGTATTTTCCTGCAAATATCTTATGTCATTTATTTATAATAATTTATTTATTTCTCTTATTTAAAACACCCCTATGGTTTCAAATTAAAAGGTTGATAGATCAGATTTGATTTTCTTTTTTTTAAAGAGTGGGGTCAACTGTAAAATAGCCCAAACCACACACTCTCTCTCTCTCTCACACACACACACACATATATATATATATATATATATTCTTCAACAACTCTTACTTTATTAATTTGAGAGAAATTGGATGCTACAGACCTCTTGAGCAGTTTCTGTAACTACATGTGATACACAAAAGTATATGGGTCTTTTTAAGAAAGGATTCAAACCATAAGGGGGTGTTTCAGAAACCCCCCTGTACAAAATATTGAACTCAATTTCCCCGTCAATTACCGGAACGAAGCTATATTTAAGGCCATGCTCTTTGATTTTTATCCAGATTTTTATTTTATAGACATCCTAAATTTAAAGTGCAACCATATATCGAGTAAAATGTCACATCTTTATTTTTTATTTATGTTTTTGATATTAAGCAGTTAAATCAAAGATAAAGAACACCAAATACGACACCTACTTTCCCGCTGAAAAAAGCCTCATTTATTTGCACTTTAGTGGGTTTTAAATAGAGCACATATCTGATTTAGTTAGATGTAGGCCCATTCAAATCGTTTATAATGCATTTGAATGGATCGAAAACTTAGATTCAAGACTCCATCTGAAAATTACTCCTAATATTTTCCTAATATTCTCCCTCAGACAAAAACCCTAATCATTTCTCTCTCTCCGCGCTCTGACCACCATTACGACCGGCTGACCATTGTTGCCGCACCGCCACCGACCAGCCACCATCTCTCTCGCCCTAGCACCATTGCAAGCCATCACATCTTTATATTATAGAAAAATTATAAAATTTTTATGTAACATAAATATATATATGTTATCATTTATTAAAATACTTTTAACTAGATTTGTGTCATAGATTTTTTTTTTGAATTTGTTGTAAAAACCTTTAAAATGAAAAAAAATTAGAAACTAACTACCATTCTAAATTGATGGAGCAAACATCTTTCCCTAGTTTTTCAGCATTTCCCTAGCGTTGTTGCCTTTGCTTTCGGGCCGACCGATAGGATTCCAAGTTGTGATCATGGCAAGCTGTTGATCCTACAAGCCTGAGTGCTTAAGTCTCATGTGAATGACTTAAATTTGAAAAATGCATGAATTCATAAATTTTGATAATTTTAGCTTTTCATTTTTTCCCTCTTAATTTCTCTTTTTATCTTTTGAAAAAGATGTTATTGCATGTCCATAATATTTTTTAAAAATTATTTAAATTATTTTATTTCTATGCAATTATTTATAATTTGAATTTTACTTTACTATAATAATACGTGTCCTTCTATGTGTTTTGAGAGATCTAGCATGGAAATTGAGGTTCGAAATTATTTGATCCATATACTTTTGATTAATTTTTTAACAAGTCATAAAACATCGGAACTAAAGCCTTCATTTATAAGGGAGAAATCAGAAGTTCCAAGGTATTCATCTTTATACATGCTGGTTTTCTTTTTCTTTTTCTTTTTTTATTTTTTTTTGTAAAAAAATGATCTCTACCTATAGATTAAGGCCTTAGGCAACTTCAAATGATGTGAAGAAAATTTACGGTCAATGACTATTTTTCTACATACAGTTACAATTTAAAAAGTGCAGGCTGGTGTGGGATTGGTGAGTGCTTAGCAGGGGAGCCCCTTCTCGTTTACGAGGGTAAGACGGTTCATGAAATAAGGGATTCAGTCTGTTTGGTCCCAGAGAAAATAATTGGATCAAGTAGGAAAACAAATTTTAATACTGTTTGACGTGACCGAGGAAGATATGGAGTGTAACACAATAAAATTAACACTATAAGTTTGGTTTGTAGAATGGAATACAGTGATAATGAAATAGGTATTTCATCGAAATAAAATATGTAAGGGATCCGAATTTATATAAATCGCTAGAAAAATAGATAAGGAATAGTTATTCGATATAACTTGACCATTTCACTTATTTTTCATGAAATTATTATTCTTTACGGATTATATTCTTTTGAAATAGTTATTAATTTATTTTATTTCGCAAACTGAATATGTAGTAGGATATAAAAAAAGTCGTGAAATAATTTTTTAATTCCCACTCTATTTCGTAACTAAATATGCGGTATGAAAAATGTTGTGGGTGGGAACAGAGCGAGGAGTTCAAGGGAGTGTCGAAGTCTTGTGCTTGGCATTAGAGGTTGGCTTGAAGTTTTTGAAAACAGTAGTTCTAAGGATTTCTACCAAATCCCAATTAAATGTTGTAAAGTTTATGTGAGTTTGCCGGAATGAATGGCAACTGAGTAATTCTCTCAACATCTTGATAAAATTACTTTAACTATTCTATGTGCATTTTGTTAAGGATATTTTATATCTCGATATATATATATATATAATTTACAGATATAAAATGGATTGAACGGATTTTACGGATTAGAGCTCGTTAACCTAAAATCCTAGATATATTCTTTACATACTGGCTGCAGGCAACAATATAGGTATTTTAAACTCAATACTTGTGGTGTAATGTTTTAAACAATTGCTTAAACCCTAACACACGTGTTTCCGTGCTAGATTTTTTCTTGATTCGGCTTAGAATATGATATGAAGTACTCTTTTCAAAATAAAACTTAGTAAAAACGTTTTACGTTGAACTATAAATCTTTAAAAAGCGAACTCGTCTATTTCAGAGTAGGGAGAGTTGAGAAAGAAAGTGAGGCTTATTATCTAGCTGATGGAATAATAATAAAAAAAAAGTTAAGCACTATGGGCACCGGTTTAGTGGCTTCAGTCCCAACCCAATTATCAACAAGAATAAAGAATTTTGGGCAGTGTTTAAATGGATTCAACTCACCTTAGGTCTGGTTTAAATGTGGATTCAACCCCAACCCACTTGTGCCAATAGACATAAGAAGAAAACATACCACCCAAGAACATGTGGATTTATCTTGACAGAGATTAAATTTTTCACTCCAATGCTTTCTCAGTCTTTGTGTCTTCATGGTTCTTTTAGGCACTAACGATTGTTCCCATATGATTTACGATCGATATATATTAATAGTATAGGGAAATATTAACCCTAGACACTTGGATGCGATTGTATTACAATCGATTGTTCCCATTCAAAAAAAAATGTAGTAGGACCCATATTTTTTGTGTCTCTTCTGTACCCACCCAGTAATTTCTGTGCAATTAGAATTTTTTGATCAAGAATTATCTCTCACCAGTGCCTTTTACTTTCTACTCTTTGGATTTGTAGAAAGGATCGACCAAGGTCACCAAACTTCTCAATAAGTTATACAGTTGGGCTTCGGACTTCCCTTCCTATGAAGCAGGATGGCTATCTAAGGTGGCCGGCATGTATGAAAACCTAATTTTATGTGTTTACTGACGTAACATTTAGTATTAATATTAGATATGTCGAATATACACGATAGTGATGACATTTTGCACTGTCTCCCTATCGATGCATGGGCATAGAAAAAGTTTATAATATGAAAGAACTCATGCACACGAGCATAGAGATTTTACGTGCAAAAATCCAACTAGGAGAAACCCATGAGAAGAAAATTAGAGTCCACTATCAACCGATGAAGAAGACAAATGCTCGCTCTCAACTCCTATTTTTTTCATGATATTTCATTAATATTATTAGATCTTATTGAAAATTTTTAACTTCATAGTTAAATTTTTTTGCGAAGAATTCTTACAAAAAAGATAAGTGACTTGTCAAATTTTACACATAAAAGATCCATTTCAAAATTTTATAGTTTTTTTTTTACTTATATTTTTTAATTTTGTTTACCTTCTCTAGTGATTTTATACTCCATTAAAGAAAATTAACTTCAAAAGCACAATTAAATTCAAGTTCATTCAATCCGAAACTGCAGCTTTAACATTTACTGCCTTGCAAAAAGCCCTCAAGTAAATTCCAAATCAATGCCATGTCTAGTTCTGCACTAAGTATAAAAATCAAAATTATTCCCCAGCCCACAACCCCATTTGAAACACCACCTAACAATCCCTATATATTTTTTAATGGATTTTTTTTAATTTTAAAATTATTATAGAAGGGTGTCTCTACAGATTAGATAACTATTTTTGGCTCGATTGTATCCGTACATAAATGAAGGGGTCATGATTTTGGCAAAAATACTCGAGTATCCTTTATTCATAATCGCGTCAAATTTTAGGGATTTAATTAAAAATCAAGACCGATATAACTCACATTTTTCGGTAAATATATATAAAAAAAGAAAAGAAATTACATGAATTCCTTGGACAGGTTCATCAAAATCTCAAGGTCCTCATAGAGTTTCAATTGTTGTAATTTATCCTTTAAACTTTAAAACGAGGCTCAGGGAACTCCTATTAATGAATTCTCATTTATTTTTATAAATCTGTATTCATTTATACTATAATAGACCTACTAGGGTAAGACGAAAAGAGAAAAAGTATGGGTAGTTGATCGAGAGGAAACAGGGAGCGAGAAAGGAAAAAAAAAAAAAAAAACGAAAGTTGTAAAAGTAAATAGGAAATTGTTAACAATTGAGGATAAAGGTGTGCATGGAGCATAATCTTAAATTTATGGTGATAAGATGAGACAGTTTAAACTCTAAAGAAGATATTGAGTTTTTGTTAAGCCATTTAAGGGGAATTTATATAATTTCCCTGGCTTTCAAAACCACTCTTTCTCTTCTATGATCGCCACCATTAAATCCTCAAGCCAATAAATGCAACTCAAAAGATTTTTAAAAAAAAAAAACCGATTTTTTTTTTTTCACCTCAAACATTTACACATTTTATGTTACTTTCCTTGCAGGTTTCATTTAAAAAAGCCGTCCGGCGTCCATGGCCGTGAAAATCACCCAAACCCATCAATTTCTCTGTATATTTTTTATTGAATAATGCCCAAGAAACTTCATAGGTCCTTGCAGATTTACCTCTCAAAGCTGAAGAAGAAGACAGCTCCCCGCGTCCACTTTCCATCATCCAATTCCTTCCATTCCACCGGAAATATCCTCTCCGATTGCCGGTTGCCCAAAACTCCATCGTTTTCCATCCACCAGAACGCCTCCGTGGCCGCTGACCCCGACAATGCAGCAACGCTCTCTGATGTCGATCGGTTCCTCTTCGAGAATTTCAAGTCCTTCTACTTCGACGGCGAAAAAACCGGTGAGGAGGAGGATTCTGGCACCGGTGGAGAGGGAAGAGATCCGTTCGGGTCGACCCGGATCGCTCGTAGAGCACGGGTGTCCAGGTCGAACCGGTTCTTCAAATCGATTGGGGTGATGGACTCTCTAATGGAGGAAGCGAGCCGAGTGAGCTCAACGACGTCGTTTTCCGAAGAAACGGGTAGGGGTTTGGGCTCAGGATCCGGGTCAAGTACTTCCACCCTCAACGATGCCATTGTATCTCCGCCTCAAACCTCCAGCGAGGTGGTTGATTTACAATTACAATAAATTTTACTTGAGCCATTTTTAAGCATAGAACGATAATAACTTCAAACTTTAAAACAGTGTCATTTTAGATATACTTGTTAAAAAGTGAACTATATCATAAATAAGCTCTCAAATGCTTTATTAAAAGATTATTTTAGGGTCTAGATTCAAGTAATTTTGTATAAACTTTGGTTCAAGTCTAAAAATGATGTCATAAATTCTATTGTGAGTAAAGAAAATATTAAAATTTTCCCTAAAACAATACTTTAGGGTTTCGGACTCAAGTAATTAGTTAGATTCTAGGCTTAATCCTCATTTTATTTGAGCATATTAATTCTTTTGTTTCAGCTTCGCCCATAAGATTTTCCCGATTTAGAGATATAATGCAATATTTTGAATATTGATAAAATCTCAACAGGGGTCCTCCAAAGTATGAGAAATTTATATGGTCAAATATATTTAGTACTTGGGACGGATGTAGACATTTGAGGAACCAAGGAAAATCCGCTGCTGGGTTCATTTATATTTAATTTCTACACGCAGGGGGATGCAGTACCACTACCGGAAGACTGCATTGCGGTGCTGACGCACGCGCCGGATCCGTACGAGGATTTCCGGCGGTCAATGGAGGAGATGATTGGGTCGCGATTTGAGCACGGGGCCAAGGTGGATTGGAATTTTATGGAGGAGCTGATGCTCTGTTACCTGAATCTGAACGAGAAGAAGTCGTACAAATTCATTCTTCATTCTTAGCGCGTTTCTTGACCTCGTCATGGTTCTTTGCAAGAATTCGAGTAGAGTTCCAGCTACGGTGCCAGCTGTTGGGAGGAGTTGCCGGAAAGTGAGGGCTAGTAGAGGAAGGAGAAAGAAGAGTATTGATTCCAAGTGCAGCTCAAGCTAATCACTCGAAATTGTGATTAATGGGATTATAAATTTAATATAATTTATAAAATGATAAGTTTAAAACTTAAATATATGTCAATGATTTTTATAATATGTATGGCAACTATCCAATGGCACACTGTAAAATATATTTTCCTTTCTAAATGTAAACTACGAAAACTATGAATAAAAATAAAAAGCTGAAACTAAAATATGAAATTGCGGCCTGGACGAAAGGTTTGAGATAAGTCAACATCTATGTAAAAGAAAAACTGAATATAAGAAATAGAGAATGAGTGGAGAAAAAAAGGCCATTTTATGAATCAAGGCCTCGCCCCCAAAGCGTCCATGTTAATCGGGGCCTCATGTTAATTGGGGCCCAAACCACACGGATTGAGTCAGTGTAAAATAATAAGAGAAAATAATAATTTTTATATAATTTAATTAAATATATTAGACTCTATTATGAATCAAGAAAAGGTCTAAAATGTTGTGAACTTGAATCGTTTGAGGAGAAGAATGATACACTATTGGAAATGAGATTTTGGGTATGGGCCTATGGGCTGGGCTTTGGACACTGGGTTTGTGAACTTGGTTTTGTACCATATCAACTTCCAAAGCTCAGCAGCCCACAGGCCCATGCTCAAAAAACCCGCAAAAGTAGAGTAGACCATTCTAGAAGAGAGAAGCAACAATCTCTAGACACCTCGCGGACCACCAAAGAAAGCACCAAATTACCGATTTGCCCTCACGTCTCTCCTCTTTTAACGCCTCTCTCTGTCTCTGTCTCTCAGTGAGTTTGAGTTCTGAATATACTTCGAAGGGTTCCTCAGAAGAAAACCTCCGTCCGACGCTCGATCCGCTGTAAGTTCCGGTACGCGAAACCCTAGTGTTCACAATCTTTCACTCTTATTTTTTTATATGTTGTTGATCCGAGTCCTTCGTCTGGAAATTGGAGCATCTGGATTGGGTAGTTTCAGTAGAGAAGAATTTCTTAAAAATTGTTTGTTGTTCAATTTGATTGCTTATTGAGGTGTAATTATTCGGATTTAATCAGTCGCTTATGGATTTTGTATGTTTCATGGCAATGTACTTGGACCTGTTTCTTGTTTGGTGGTGTAAAAAGAGCTGAACTTTTTGGTGATTCTGACGTGGTTATACAGTGAAGATTTTATTGTTTGTTGTTCAGTTTGATGGCTTATTGTAGAGCTTTACTCTTTGGCGATTCTGAGTCTGCTCTGATTATACGCTTGTGTTGCTTCGTTGTGTCATTTGATTCGTTCACCTTGTAACTAATCATGATAGTAGTAATCAAATCTAACTTCGGCATTTTCATTCCTTTCAACTTCTTTATTTTTCTTTTTTTCTTTTTTATTAAATATTTACGTAATTTTGGACCCCAGAATGAGGTAATCTGCTCATCCGCGCTGAGATCCTTTATTCACCTTCTCACTCTTTTTTTTTTTTGTGTGAATATAAATTTCCCTTTTTTCGTTAAGAAGCATCAGGTGTGTTTGTTCTTGTGTCACTTTGCACAGTAGAATGTATTTTTAATATCCCTCCCAAACTCTAGATGTATTGTGCTTGCATGAAATCAACTCTGATTTGTCTTTCCTTAGCTTAATGTATATTTGTGGTTGTAACTTGTTCTAATGATAACAGTGATTCAGTGCAAGTGTACTTTTTTGAAAGTATTAATGTTTTTTATATGCCAATCTCCAGTGGGTAATTGTCTTGGCTGGGAGTGAACCAGTTTTCAACAAATTTCGGGTAAATATTTTTTCAAAATGAGCGTTGTTGGTTTTGATTTTGGCAATGAGAGCTGCATTGTTGCTGTGGCAAGGCAAAGGGGGATAGATGTTGTGCTCAATGATGAATCAAAACGTGAAACTCCCGCTATTGTGTGTTTTGGTGATAAGCAACGTTTCATTGGGACAGCGGGAGCTGCATCGACCATGATGAACCCAAAGAATTCAATTTCTCAAATAAAGCGTTTGATTGGCCGGAAATTCTCTGATCCAGAGCTGCAACGGGATCTTAAATCATTGGCCTACCAGGTCACAGAAGGGCCTGATGGGTTCCCATTGATACATGCGCGGTACTTGGGGGAAGTAAAGACATTTACACCCACCCAAGTATTGGGGATGGTATTCTCAAACCTAAAGGAAATTGCTGAGAAGAATTTGAATGCTGCAGTGGTAGATTGTTGTATTGGGATACCGGTTTATTTTACTGATCTGCAGAGACGAGCAGTGTTGGATGCAGCCACTATTGCGGGTTTACATCCTCTACGTTTGTTTCATGAAACCACAGCAACAGCTTTGGCATATGGAATTTATAAGACTGACTTGCCTGAGAATGACCAACTTAATGTAGCCTTTGTTGACATTGGTCATGCTAGTATGCAAGTGTGCATTGCTGGTTTTAAGAAAGGCCAGTTGAAGATACTTTCTCATTCATTTGATCGGTCTTTGGGTGGTAGAGATTTTGACGAGGTTCTGTTTCAACATTTTGCACAAAAGTTTAAGGAAGAATATAAAATAGATGTCTTCCAGAATGCGAGGTCTTGTCTCAGGCTTCGAGCTGCCTGTGAAAAGCTGAAGAAGGTTCTTAGTGCTAATCCTGAGGCACCTTTGAATATTGAATGCTTGATGGATGAGAAGGATGTTAGGGGCTTCATCAAGAGGGAGGACTTTGAACAAATTAGCATTCCAATACTGGAGCGAGTGAAGAAACCTTTGGAGAAGGTTCTCTTTGAGGCTGGTTTGACAACTGAGAACATTCATGCAGTTGAGATTGTTGGTTCGGGGTCTCGTGTTCCTGCAATCATGAAGATATTGACAGAGTTCTTTTGCAAGGAACCCAGGCGTACAATAAATGCGAGTGAGTCTGTTGCCAAAGGCTGTGCACTGCAGTGTGCGATGCTTAGCCCTACATTCAAAGTTCGAGATTTTCAGGTAAATTTCATCTTTCATTACCATTACATTGTTTTTTATGTTTGTACTTGCTAATGTTTCTAGCTTCAGTTGTCAGAGGCTAAGCATTTATAATGAAATTTTGGCGTGGTTCTCTCTTTGAGTTTTAATCTTCTACCTCATGTGTGGGAAACTTAAATTTACTTTTTGTTTTGTAGAGTTTGATAGCTTATTTGAACCAAGGGCATGTTCAATTTCTTGATAGGAACTAATGGCCATCCTTGATGATTTTACGGAACCCAAACCTTGCATGTTTTAGTCTATAGGATGTGGGACACCTTTGTTTTAGAACGCCGTTGTAGTGTGCCCCTTTTGAAAACTTCACATCTTTTTTCCATTGTCATATGTTGTACAGAAGTTCGACCGACCAGCATTAGTTGCTATTAATGCAGGATAGAGTTCTGTCAATGTTTATATCTTGTATTAGGTCTTTTGCTTTTTTTTGTTTTTCCTGGTAACCATGACCTTTGATTGATTGTAAGGAGATGGGTTTTTCTTCTGCATATGCATATGAGTTTTTTCAGCATGCAGTAGGTAAAATTACCATTCTTTCTTTTTGAAGGTCCACGAGAGTTTCCCATTTTCAGTTGCTTTATCGTGGAAAGGATCTGCACCCGACTCACAAACTGGAGTAGATATTCAGCAAAACACAATTGTTTTCCCAAAGGGAAACCCAGTACCTAGTGTGAAGTCTCTGACGTTCTATAGATCAGGCACATTCAATATTGATGTACAGTATGCTGATGCGAATGAAATACAGGCACACCCGAAGATCAGTTCATATACTGTAAGTCATTTCTTCACATACCCACTTTTAAGTACAACTGTTTTGGGGTCAACTATGTTTCATTTGAGGACTTTGACATTATTCTTTCCTCTCCCGAGCAGATTGGTCCTTTTCAATCTACAAAAAGCGAACGGTCTAAAGTGAAGGTGAAAGTCCGCCTAAATCTTCATGGGATTGTGTCTGTCGAGTCAGCAACAGTAAGTATAATGTTTCATGCACTAATTTGTTTTTGCCAGTTACTGGAGATTTCATTAGTATGTTTATGAGTTCCTCTTGATCTCTCACAGCTCCTAGAAGAAGAAGAAATTGAAGTTCCGGTTGTAAAAGAACAAGGAAAAGAAGCCACTAAGATGGAGACTGATGAAGCCCAGAGCAACAATGCTGCTGGTACTGGTGAAACTGATGCAAGTATGCAAGATGCTAAGGGTGCCACTGATGCTCCTGGGGTTGAAAATGGTGTTCTAGATAAAGGAGACAAGGCTGTGCAAATGGAAACGGACACGAAGGTTAGTAAATATATCTGAAATATGCACTATGATTTTCTTATGTTGATAAACATATCTAAGATTTGCTAGGAGTAAGTAGTGCTACCCCTTTTTAATGTTTTCTATGGAAATTAGCTTAGTTTAAAAAGCTATAAGTGTTTAGAGTTGGCGCATGTAACTGTGTGCTTTTATCGATTATCTTACTTGCCCATCATCATTTAGGTAAAAAAAAAATAATAATAAATAAAGTTTGGGCTGCAATATAAAATAACGGTAACCCATATCAAAGGTGGAATTCTAACATATGTACATGTTACTGTTAATAAGGTGGAATTCTAACATATGTACATGTTACTGTTAATCGATTATATCTGCAAGAACATAGCATATGCACTATCCCCTCTCCTTTCCCAAAACTAAAAAGAGAAAAACAAGAGAAGGAAAAGGAGAAAGGAGTTCCGTCTTACTTAGACCAGAGTACACAGCACATTGGATGTCTAAGTTGCTTAGATTTTGCAATAAGCCCAATTGCTGTTGGACACTTCCATGCTCTGATGCGCATGGATGGGGATTTGATTCAGGTGTTTTGGAAGTCTCTTCTAAGTGATTTGTAAACCCAATGGTTTACTCCTCTTCTCGTTGAAGCTTATTTCAAAAGATGACGTGTCTGCTCATTCTTGCTTATGCAGTTGTATAGTGTCTATGATCTTATTGGTTGATAAGACCTCAAGCTGACTTGAGACAATCAGTGTCCTTTGCCAACTGTTAAATTTTGTGGCCCTGAGCTGATTGAGACAGATCCCAGAGGCCTGTTCATCTGTGAGAGGATTCTTATTGCTTCCCAAACAGTTGTACATTCTTTGAAGTGGATTTATTTTTGTGCATGCAATTTAGTTAGATCATATATTGTCAGTAGTATTATCAGTAGAATGTGGTTGGACAGGTCCTTTTAATAAAATTAAAAGAGAAGGTTAAATTTTAAGACTTTTAGATCAACTGGCAATATGTAACCGGTGTTTGATGCAGGTTGAAGTTCCAAAGAAGAAGATTAAGAAAACGGATATCCCGGTTGCAGAGCTGCTGTGTGGTGCAATGTTGCCTGCAGATGTGCAGAAAGCAGTAGAGAAGGAGTTTGAAATGGTTTTGCAGGATAGAGTTATGGAAGAAACAAAAGACAGGAAGAATGCTGTGGAGGCCTATGTTTATGAGATGAGAAACAAGGTATGATGCTGCATATCTATGCTACTATATAAATTACCTGGGCCTCTGTGGAGATAAAGTTTGGGCGCTCTTTTGAAATTCTGGATTTACCCCTCGATCTTCCTTTTGAAACCCCAAAATGTCCAGTAACTCCAAAACCCCTCGGAAAATGCCCAAGATCCCTAATAAGTCCAAAATAGCCGAAAAGTCTGAAATATGCAAGATATGCCTGAAGTGTCAAAAATGCAAAAATGCCCAAAAAGCCTGAAATTTCTGTCAGATTATTTATAGTGCAACAATTAGTCTGTTGATTGTGATGTTACCTTTGGTCCATCCGATATCTGATGCTTTTTGCATCTCTGCCAGCTTAATGACAAATATCATGGATTTGTTACGGCTTCAGACAGGGAGGACCTTGTTTCCAGACTTCAGGAAGTAGAAGATTGGTTGTATGAAGATGGTGAGGATGAAACCAAAGGTGTTTATGTTGCCAAGTTCGAGGAACTCAAGAAGGTAAGTTTTCTACTTCTTGGAATGATTTTTTTTTTTTTTGTTGTAATTATAATAGTCTGGCAAGTGATCTCACTAAATATTGCAGCTAGGTGATCCCATTGAGCAACGATACAAGGAGTTCTCAGATCGGGGAACAGTGATTGATCAATTTTCCTATTGTATAAACAGCTACAGAGAGGCTGCAGTGTCAAATGATCCTAAATTTGATCACATTGAGGTGGAGGAGAAACAAAAGGTACTAAATAAAAGAATCCAGCATGTGTGAACACGTGTTATGTTGGAAAAGAGCTGAAAAAGAGAAGTTAACGTTTCTTTTCTTTCTTAGGTTTTGAATGAATGCGTGAATGCAGAGGCTTGGTTAAGAGAGAAAAAGCAACAGCAGGACTCGCTTCCCAAGTATGCAAATCCAGTTCTCTTATCAGCTGATGTTAGAAGGAAGGCCGAAGGACTGGACAGGTAACCCATCTTTTACTCCCTCTCTTGTCATTACGTTTCTTTCTGAAATTTCCTGGTTTGTTTGATTTCTGCCTGCTTTATTTCCTTCTAATGGCTGTGTCCGAGGAACTTAGATCTTGTTTAAGGTAGGGTTGCACATTCTTTTGTATGGGGTAGGAGTGCTCATTTGTATGGTTTAGTTCTTTTTGAACAGTAATAAGAATGAAAATGGATTAAGTTATTTCAATGAAAACCATTTTATTCCATCACGCCAAATGTGACGTTAAAGCCCCACACTTTGAAGATCGATTCTCTCGCTCCACCAGGGACTCCAATATGGACATCTGAATATCTTGGTTCCACTCATATTTGATTTACTAGGTTCAAGTGACAGTGTAGGTTGCTTGGACCTGGATGTGCTGCTAAATTTTCAAGTATAAAAAAATGCAAATTTGAAGATCTAATTATGTTCACTGCTGTGTTTTTGTATCAAAAGCTAGTGTTTGAATGTTAGGCTTTGTTT